>CM024710.1:18033086-18485067 GCA_014182895.1 Angophora floribunda
AAGCAAAAGAGGTCGTGCAAGAAGAAGATCTATAGCTTTGTGCTCATTAGAGTTGAAAAAAGAAGGGTATTTTTCTTTCTTCTTCTTCTTTTTCTCTCCCTCTCTCTCTTTTATTATATTTTAAGCAAAAAGCATATGGCTTTTGGTTAAGTGCTCAATCCACATCCATGATTCCCATCCCACACCCCCACCCTCGAAGGCACATTGCCAAAATCCCAATTAAAGGGCACTAATTATTGCTCAAAAGAACGCTCGGATCATAGCATATGGTGTACCATATGGATTACTTTATTGATTAGCTTTAGTGTAATTAGCATTAATGATTAAATTAATAGGCTAGACGTGCGAGGGAATTCCCAGCATTACATTACACTCGTATATGGGGGGGAGTGTGTTATTGCCACCAAAAGGGTAGACCCAACGGGATTGGGAGGGAGCAAAATAGGAGGGGAAAAACGAAAAAGAAGCTTGATTTGGTGTGTGTACAGATTGTTCCCTCCTCTCCAAACAAGAGCTCGTGGACGTGCTCATGTTGCTAATTATCGGGTTTATTTTATTCCGAGGTGCGTTACATTACATGGGGAGCAAATGCATCTCCATCTTTGCATAGGAGATCTCTGTCAGGTGGTAGGATCGGGGTCTACTTCTTGAGTTAATTGTGTTTTTGGCTAGGGTTTCTCTCTATTGATTTCGTTTGAAAGTAATGTAATTTAGGGTTCTTGTTGCTTGATGGGAACAAGATGTTGATTGATGAGAACTAAGTAAATGCAGCATGAGACGTGAATAGTAGTACCCTAGTTGAGGAGCGCAAATTGCTTGTAGGATTAGGCACGGGAATATACACAAGAAAACTGACCACGTGGCATGAGAGAAATAAGCAAACACGTCACATGCAAAAAAAAGCCAAATAGACATGCTTAATGTCAATTTGTTGCATTAGCTTTTCATTTCTAGTGCATTATTTTGCACAACCGACCGTTTATCCTAAATTATGCGATATTGTCACGCCTATGCAAAATGGAATGACTTTCCCCAAACTTAGTCATGTTTTCCAAATTGAGTATTGACATTTATTCTTTCCAATTTGGTCTCGTGAACTTTCTGAGTTTTCTTAAGAGTCTTTTAGACCCATTGCATGGATCGCATGCATGGCAATGAGTTGCTCGATGGGAATGATGTTGAATAACGATAAATTGACACATGATATTTGTATATATTTAGCAATGTGGTGTAATTGAATTAGTTGTTCAACTTGATCGATTGAGTTTTCCATCCTCCTCAATAACAAATCATGTATATGATAAAGAACCCTTAATCAGAGTACGGTGTATCACTCAATGTATCAATACTATTATTTCATTTAAGATACTCACAACGATTCGTCAATGTTAAAAAGGGTAAACTAAAAAGAAAAGGCACTTGCAAACCCATTGATTTGATAATAAATTTATAAATGTTTTTCTACATCGAGAGTGAATTTCATAAAAATTCAAAAAGAAGAAAAGAAAAAAGACCATATGTCTGCTCTGTTTGGGGGAAGCCCATGAAGAAAAACAGGGGAAGAAAATGCCTCGGATTGAAGACTCCTCTTTCATATACTCTCCACAAAAATTAGAAAAGATTCCATATTTTCCCGCACCCAATTTTAATTATTTTCCTAAAGCAAAACCATCAAGGCTCCTGCCCTCCACAAAAATTCTCGAAAAAAGAAGAAGAAGGGGGTCAAAATCAATACATCCATTCTAGACACAAAAGGCGATTTCTTTAAATTCACGCGTATAAAATCACATAAATTTCCACCAATACCCCGAATGGAGTATTCCTTCCAAGAACATCATCCCTCCCCCTCCCATCTTTCCCATGATGACTCCATTGATGGCCGCGACACATCCATACATCAAATCAAACCTAAAAGTTCTTTTCCGTAGGGCAAAGTGCCCCAATGCCCCTCCTCCTAACCACGGGGCCGCACCTTTTTTTAACTCTCGCCCCCATCTGAAAGATGATGGATGGTGAATCGGAAATTACAGTGAGAGAGAGAGAGAGAGAGAGAGAGAGAAAGAGAGAGGAAAGCACTAGACCGATTCTTGTCAGGAGTGCCGAAATTCTTGGCATGATGCACCTCCGAAATAACACTGATCAAACCGGGTCCCCCCCCCCCCTCCTCCCTCCCCTCCCCAACCAATGATTCGACATGGTTTGAACGGTCAATCTACAAATTATTGGTGTCCATGGCTATAGCATTGGATGCCATCCTAACCTCCTCGTCTTGAAAATTATCCTTCGATCCTAGGGAGTCGCTTGCGTTTCGGCTGTTGTTATTGCGCTGCTGGTGCTGTTGTTGAGTGGGCTTTGGAGATAATTCTTAGCAAGTACATGGATGGTTCGTACTTGGCGGTCCATTTTCATGTCGCGGTGATCAAAGATATTTTGTTTCCATCTCGACAGCTCCCGTCTTTCTCGCCGTGTTGCTTCGTTTCGAGATTAGGATGAGGATTGCCCCTTTGAATTTTTGGAATCGGCGTGCGATGAATGGAGGTTGGGGAGCTTTGGTTTGTAACTTAATTAACAAAGGGCCCGATTTTCTATGGCAGTGTCAGCTTTGATGGTATAAGTCCGTGGTCGTTTGCCTCGGAAAACCAAAAATCAAAAATAAAATAAAATGAATAACCGGAGGTAGTAAGAGGGAGGATACGTATTGATATATAATGACGCGTATGGTAAAATTACTGAATTTAGAAAAATTTCTAGTTTTTTTTATTTCTATTCTTTGGATGAATTTTTAAAGCAAAATATATATTTGATAACGATATAAAATTTTTATTTTCGAAATAAAAATTTGTTTGACAATCTTATAAAATTCCTTCTTCCGAGTGGTAGCGAAGTAAAAAATTTTAACTTTTGATTTATGTTCAAAATCTATTTTTGGAGTCGAAATTTATTCAAAAAGTAAATAAAAAATGAAATTGCGTTATCAAATGGATTTCTATTCCAAACTTATTCCCGAAACAAAAAAATAAAGAAATAAAGAAGTATAAATGATTTCATGTGCACCTTAAATCTCAATGTGGAATGAAAATTTTTTTTGGGTCATTAAAATATTTCATTCATTACTAAGTAGAAAATGTGACATTAGAGTTTCCATGACATATTAAAGACCAAAGATAGTGAGGAGGTTTAATCAGCCAATATGAATTAAGAGAATTAGTCTTGTGAGCCTTTGCCACTCAATCCATAGTCCAATTTGCTTCTCGAGAGCAATAAGCAATGGATACACTGTCCAACGCGTTCTGCATTCTAGCAACTGATCAAATAAGAGTGTGAACCGAATTGAAATGAAATAAGGGTTGTCCGACCAAAAAAAAAGGTAAGGATATTGCATTATAGTATCATTTCAGAATACATATTGTAGTTTGATCGCTAAATCTTCATGCGAATCAATATCCAAAGCTCGATGGAATTCGCTCTTCAATTTTGGTAGTGGGAATGGCTCGAGAAAATCCGACACTTCTCTAATCGGCGAGACATGGAATGCTTGTGAAGATGGAATTAAGATGATCATACAATTGAGATGGGAGCATATTTTTAGACACGGCACCACATGAAAGCCGCTTTATTTCGCTCTCTCGTGCTGGATCATCAAAGGAAAAGCTAATCCTAATTAACAAATTCGACGGAATTTACTTATAAAAGGAAGTATGTCGGATATAAGATGACACGACATAAGCCGTTTAGACATATACGGGGAATATTCTATTACAGATATAAATTAAACGCGACGTACGAGGTACGTATAATACGAAGAGAAATACGATACGAGAGTCCCCCCCACTCCCGAAGCGAAAAACCGGGGCAGGTTGGGCCGTTTCATCATGGTACACTCATACCTCGCGTGCACTCCTCAAGCCTCCCGCGCACGTATGCACTCACCCTCCCTCTTTTTCTTTTTTTCTTTTTTTATTTTTCATTTTCTCTCCTTTTTAAAAAGAAAATACCCAATAAAAAAAAAAAAAAAAAAGAAAATCCCCGTCTGATCCCCACCCCCGGCATCCAGGGGCAGTTGCGTCAATTCATCCCTCTATATAATCGTCTCCTCCTTGCGTCCAGCTAGTCCCTCTTTCTTCTTCTCCGTTCTCTCTGTGTTTTGACTCTCTCTCTTGCTTTCTCTCTCTGGAACGCCTTTTTGAGTGGTGTGGTGCGAGCGAGCTCTCTCTGTTCTCTCTCTCTGTTCTCTTTCTCTCTCCGGTGGATTCGCTTCGCGGGACGGAACTTCTCGAGGTATTGATCTTGTCTTCTGGGTCGTCGTCCTTTGCTTTTCCCTTCCCGGCGGCGAGCTGAGTCGTCCGGTTTCTCGTCTCCTCTTCCGGCGGGTTCCGGTGAGCGAGCCCCTCTGTTTTCGTTTTCACGGTCGAGATTCGTCGTCTCCGGGGTCGGATTGCGCGAGAAAACCCTCTGGCTCCTCTCGCTGGCGCTCGGTAGATCGACCTTCCGTTCTCTTCGGGACCGACTTTGCCTTTTTTGATTCTGATTTCTGTCGTGTACCCTTGTGGAGGAAGGATTTAAGCTTTGATTTTCCGGGGCGAAGCCTTTTTTTTTTTTTTTTTTTTTTTGGGGTGTGAATCGGTTTTGAAACGCGAAATTGGGTGTGTTGCAGGCTTATTAGCGGGAGCTATCGTGGCGATCTGTTTAGGAAGAAGCGGGAGCAGTGGAACAGCATGCGGTGGTGGACTTTCTCGATTGATGTATTCCGAAAAGCCATCTCTCTGAACCTGTTCTGTAGGGTTATTCTGTAACTTTCGCTCGTCCATACACCCGAGATTTCGATTTCCATCGCCTTCCCCTGTTAGTCGGTAACCCATCATTTTCCCCATGGGATCCACTTTCTTCGTCGTCGTCCCTTGCTACGTCCGCCAGATTAGCTGAACTTACTCGTAGACCCATCTTTGAAAATTGCTAGTGTCTTGCCTTTGCTGCCAGTAATTGGACAAGTCTCTGTTTCTTGTTGTTAGTTCCTTAGTTCCCTTGATCTTCTGGTGGTGCCCCTGTTCGGACGGGGAAGAGTACTCTGTGGGTATTCTTCAAGCTTTTCTGATCGTCATCTATCAGTGTTCTCGTTTGTTTTCTGGAGATCTTCGACTTCGTTTCCTGTTTCTTGGGTATCGATCCTGTTGCTCTTCTGGAGGATAAAAAAAAGTTGAAACTTCTTGTGTTGAGGGGGTTGGGAAGTGTAGTTATGGTGTGCCAAGCAGCAAGCCAAACGAGATTCCGGGCATTGAAACATGAGAACGGGATTGCTGGGAATGCTACCATTATTGTCAGAGTAATAGCGTGCTTTCAACCTCTTCAAGATTGCCAGGTTGGTAAAAAGATCATGGCGTTCTCTGTTTTCCCCACTAGCAAGATACTCGAAACATTTCTTTTGTGATTTTTTCGTATGCATTTTGGTTAAGATTACGTTTTGGCTGTGCTGCTTGCTGATATAGTTTTTTTCCCCTCTTGGTTTCTCTTTTCAGGCTGAATACTTTCGTCACTTGCTTAAACCTGTCACGTAGATTGATTTTGCTCCTTCGCGTTCCTCTTAAGCTGGTGTTCTTAGTTTTTTCCTCTTGTTTCTCAATCAAATAGCAAGCAATCAGCCACTTCTAATAGTACAAGGTCCATCAGGTACCCTTTTCAATTGTTTATGGAAACTTACCTGTCTTAAATTTAGAATGTATAACACTGGATTTATTGAGGTCAGTCTTCTTGCTTAAATTTTTACAGGTGATTGTTTTGGTTGGATGGGAGAAGACGGTGGGTTCCCGTGGTCGCAACACTCTCCTTGGCAATTGCCTAATTCGGATTTGCCGAATTGCCAAGTTAATTTGGGGTACCCTGGCCTCATCTCGGCCCAGAAAAGTGGTGGCCAGAAAATGTTTCCTTCTGATCAAGTCTTACCACTGGATGTGTTTTCTGGGCTACCTCATCCTCGGATAAGCCAATCTTATGAACCTCAAGGATGGTTTTATTGCTTGCCGCGCTTTCGGCAAGCTTTAGGCCCTACTTCGGACAATTTGGTTCTGGAAGACAAGCTCCCTGCTTCCACTTTCGAGAAATGGAGGGATTGCAGCATGCCTAATACAGGCTCTGTCGGTGTGCAGAAGAAATTTGTTGTTTTTGATCGATCGGGTGATCAGACTACTTTGATTTATAGTTCTGGGAATGGAGTTCCTACTGAATGCTTACCTCTCTGGACTACAAAACAACTTTCTCCTAGAAGTGCTGTCGATGTTGCAGGGAGCAGCGCTGATCATGATAATCATTTTCGGCCTTTATCAATGGAGAAAATACATGAAAACCCAGAAACTGATGAGCAGAGTGAGATGCGGGAAGATACGGAAGAACTCAATGCCTTGCTCTATTCGGATGATGACACTGACTACTCCGACGGTGACGGCGGCGATGACGACGACGACGACGAAGTTACTAGTACTGGCCATTCACCCAGTACAATGACAGATCATGAGAGACGTGGTTTGTCTGAAGATAGTAATGAGGAGGTAGCTAGTTCAATTTGGCCAATTAAGAGACGAAAGACTTCCTGTGGAGATGATAATCAGCTGGACACTGCAACATCTTATCTGAATCAGTCTATTGGGTCTGAGGACGATGCTAAATCCAGCAGTGGTGATGGCAAAAAGTATGCTTTTGACTTGGCTTCTATATCTGGTGACAAGAAGATTAAGCGGGAGAGAATCCGTGAGACTGTCAACATTCTGCAAAGCATAGTTCCCGGTGGGAAGGAAAAGAACGCCATTGTGATTCTTGACGAAACCATCAACTACTTGAAATCCTTGAAGCGCAAGGCTGAAGCTCTTGGGCTCGCCCCATAAATCTGGCGCTTTTACAAGTAGTCCTATGTTACCTGCTTCTGTTTAATTAGTAGTGAACGTAATGTCTAGTGTGTGCAAAATAAGTTCGAAGAATGGGTGATCGAACACAGGACCTTGTGCATATGGCGAAAGTGAAGCTTCTCTCTATAGTGATCGGTGTGGAGGTTCACAAGCTGTTGTGTGGAACACAGAAGTTCTTTAACTCTCTAGACCGTGGAGCATTTTGTGTGAGCAGAGCACTATTCGCTGTCCCAGCAAAAGGGGTTGAATCATCATCATTAGTCTATATTTTAGGGTTTAGTGAAAGTAGGGCTCAAAGTTTGGACTGAGCAAAGGAGTTGGATGGATGTGTGAATGAGCAGCAGACCAAGTGAAGATGGGGATTTGCACGCCTCTTATTGTCCTGGGTCCCAACCCTCACTTTCTCCCACCCCTTTTCCTGAACTTAGTGCTGTTTTATCCTTGGTGGGTCATCCCCTTTTTGCGTGAAAGAGAGTGAGATAGAGAGATCTCTCCCCTCCCCACTTGAACCCTCCTCCCTTTTATCATGCTCAAAATTCCCCCCTTTGGGAGATGGTTTTATTTCCCATGCACAGGTCATACTCCCCCCACCCAAGAGGAGAAGAGGAAGGCGCTCCCAGTGTTCTTTCCGGTGCCTTTTCCTTTTTCACCGTCAGTGGTTGCTGCTGCGATTTGGGTGAAAGTGGGTTGTAATTATAAAAGAAAAGCTCTGGTGGGTAGGAGGAGAAGGGCATGTTTTTGCTATCATGTCGCGTCGCCCTTTGGTGTAACCTTTTGAATTACCTTTTCTCTTTGTGCTTTCGTGAAACTATTCTCTGCTGGTTGTGAATTTGTCAAAAGAGCGTGCTCGGTGTTGATTCTTGTTCTGTGGGCTGTGCGGTTTTTTGGCTGCTCCCTTTTTTCTCAGTAGGTGCAAATTTAATGCGGTTGGTGTTATCGTTGTCTTTATTCCCATGTACTTACGTTGCATGCACGCATTTATGGCCATCGAGAAAGCGACCTGTTTGGGGATTGTGATTCCCCCCTCCCCTCTCGCTCGAAAGAAAAGAAAAAGAATCGTTCTTTTTATTTATTTTTCTGGTATTTTTTTTTTTGGGTTCTTCGTGGAGATGATGGCGCAGCGGAGGAAAAGGGGGGGACCACGTCGTACAAACGGGGGAGGGTTTGGAATTATTTTTAGGAAAGGGTAGACCCATCAGGCCACATGTGGATGAGCGTGCCTAATGCATGATTTCTCTTCTTTTTGTTTCTTTAACTTAATTTAATCGTGTGAGAGCGAATGGATCTCCCCGTTGCGGGCAAAGATCTTCTCGAAAACAGGAAGAGAGATAAAGAAGAGATGGGACTGTCGTCCTCCGTTTTCTTTTCCACCCGTTCGTGATCATAGCGAACCATGAGTCCCGTGTCAGTGACCCCCTCGAAAAAGGGAAGGGCCTTGGGTCCAAATTGTCTCTCTCTCTCTCTCTCTCTCTCTCTCTCTCTCTCTCTATAATGGACAAGCACGGGCGTGGAGTTTTTACGGTTTCCCCTGTTTTTTTCTGGGTTACGTACAGGTTTCCCCATTTGGCTTTGTGCCAGTGCGATTGACGGTGGTGGGTGAGGGTTTGCGAGCAATCAAGAGAGAGACGTCCGACGGTAAGTTGGAGCGATGATCCTTGCTGTTGAAGGACGAAAGGTTGCAGCGCGATCCTCGCCTGCAACGATCTAGTATTTGCAGGACCGTCTCATTTTGAAGCTTGGTCCCTTTATGTTTTTTCATGTGAAGTGACGTGACGAAGGCGAAACGCCCTTTCATCTTTGAGGGCCAGAGGTCGTTGGCACGTTTTACGCGAACCGAGCATTGTGGAATGCCGATCCGGATCAAGAAGGAATGCACGCTTTAGGTTCCAGAATGGGAGCAGTACGCATGCTCGCTGCTGCTGCCATCAGGGGTCGAGTCGGGCAAAAGCCGAAAGGATCTGGCGATGGTGACTTGATGTATGCGATGGTGCGGAGTGGTGGAACTTGAAGAGGACCAGAACCGAGCGAGAAACTCGAACGCTGTTATGGGTTCGCGTGTATGAAAGATGAGGTATAGAGTGTAAATTCAGAAGCATAAGAGGGATGCGATCGACACGATGACGAGAATTAGGGATCGCAAAGAAAGGACGTTTTCGATACAAAGCATCCATTTTTCAAAAGCCCGGCAAAATGGAGAACCATGCTCGGCGCGACACGGGTTCGAGAAAACGAATAATGATACATCGTACTGTGAAACGGGTTCGGCAGCCTATGGCATTGACCTCGGATCACAGCATCCGACATTGTACTGGAGGGAGAAGTGTCCGATTCGTTAGTGGGTTGTCCTGAATCCGGAGTGATGATACCGCAGGTACATCGCTGCCTCTATTCATTTCACAAACCGAGACATCCAGTCTGAAAGCTCGAATTTTCTCCGAGTTTCAGACTCGACTCTAGTACAAAAGGGCACTCGCTTCTTTTCCACATGAACGTTCTCTCTCTCTCTTTCACTCTCGATTGATCGAAAGGGATAAGTCGAGTCATCGGAATATTTGATATCGAATCGCTTCCTTCTTCTCTCGAGAGAAGTTAAGGACTCAGGTGTGATGGCTATTGTTCTACAGATGGAGCCTTATCCTATGCCCCACGTTGCTTACCACCAATCAAGAAATTCGAAATCCGCGGCGTAATCAAGGTCGATGATCTGTGCTAACACTACAACGTCAAGAAAACGACAAAGGAAAGCGAGAAAAGGGTGCGTGCGCTTGTGTTTGTGCAGAATATATTCCGCAACATCGCATCGGTTGAGCAGGAAAGATCCGAATTTCCCAGCTTGCGTTGCCCCCCTCTTCCTCCTTCGCTGGCTTGACGACAAAAGAACTTTCCCTCTTCGCCGAGGGGTTGTTGCCACGGGGCCAATGAGTGAGCGAGTGAGCAATTCACTTAGCAACGCATGATTTGTCATGTTACAGTCGCGTGACATCGGAATAGCATCATTTAATTAAAGCCAACATGGTCATGTCCCTTCTTGGTCCCCCTCAAGAAAGCTTCAAATCGGAGATGATTTGTCTAAAAAATTCTAAATTTATCGTGTAACCACAAATTTAACCCTAAAGCTATCAATTGTGCTAATTAAGTCTAAAACCTTTTAACAATTTACTAATGCGATCTTTCTGATTAATTTTGGTTGGTAATTGCTCGCCGGCAACCTTTGGAGGAAGAAGAAAAAAGAAAATAATCAGAAAATTTTTAAGAAATTGCAAAAAATTGTCTATATAGTGCCTGTTAGGCCATGTGGAATGGCCAATGCTTTGGATTGCAACATCAACGATTTCCGATCAATATTAGTAGGAAAGACTATATTGGCAAATCTTCAAAATATTTAGGACTAAATTGACTAAATTGAAAAATTTAGGATTGAATTAGCTACCGTACAATATGTTTAGGACTTTTTTAGACAATTATCCCCATTTTACTACTCTAGATCGGGAATTATTATCACATTGAGTTGGGTTTAGTCTCTCAATCCATAACTACAACATAATACATGTCATAATTTGTGCGGTCTCATGCCAACATGACATAAATTTCATGAAATTGGATCAATGTCGGTCCCGCCTGGAGTTATATTCACTAATATGGTTAGGTGGGTTTTGATCATTTTCAACTCTAAATTTGACCGGGGGAAACTATCCTGTTTGACTACATCAACCCAGTCAAGGGATAAATAATAAAGGTTGACTTGTTTAGTTTGGTTCACCTAGGACCATATGGTTGGTAGGTGATAAGAAAGTTAGGAAATGCTGGCGTCTGTCGAGTAGAGACCAGTGGGAAAAAGGGGAATCCTCTGCCTTGGGCTTTTATGTCGCTCCTAGTTTTCACTTTCCACTTCTATTCATATTCACTATACTCTTCAGAATTTTCACGTGAAATGTGTATAAATTTTCTGGATTTTCATTTTGCCAAATTCCTTATAGCTGGTGCCCTTTTCTCGAAATTTTCCAGACTCGAATTTTAATCTAAAAGAATTTGATCACTTTGATCCAATAACTCCTCCAGCTCGTCGGCGACGAAAACGATTATCCTACGGATGAGCACATGCTTACCAAGCGCATGTTTCGTGTCCCAAAAAACATTTTTGCCCCGGTTGCACTCGCCTGTACATGAGAAACCTCAAACAAGCACCAATTTTGTCCTAATATTAAGGATAAAAAAGAGAGGGCTCTTGAGCGTAGACTTCTTTCTTTTATTTTTATATATTTTTTAATTTTTTCATAAAAAATTGAATAAAATGGTTATTTTTTTTAATAAAAGGATTATTGCAGACATGATAGGAAAAACATCATGGAGCAAAGTGGATCCTCTCTTCCCCCATTTGAGTCCTTGCTTCTCTTTGCTCCCTTCAAAACAATCGAATCCCTCCTTTTAAAGTAGAACAAAGAAACTAATTGGTTGATCTCCCTCACTTAGCTTTTACATGGCATTGTGTTTCTTCTTCCTCCTGGTAGTTCAACTACTTTCCGGCATAACTCGCGATGCCGATTTGCGAGGCTCGATCCTCATGGGTATATTTGTTCTTTTAGTCTCGCTAGCAAGGCGAGCTTGAAAGGAAAAGAACACAAAATAAGGAAAAATAATTAATATATTTAAAAATAATAAATAACGATTTTAAAAATAAAATAATAAAAAAATTATTGAAAAAGAGTTTATAAGGGAAAATAGTTTCCCAAGCGAAACGGAAAATATTTTTCACTTCAAAATCAAGTTTTACCCGAATACCGGAAAATAATTATCCACTCCCCGAAAAATATTTTCGGAAAAGAACATTTTCCAAGTGAAACGAACAAATTTATTTGAGCGTAGATTGAAAAAAATTGAATATGGAGGAAATAAATAAATTTGGAATAGAATAAAAAACTAGGTAAAAGTTATACTTTTAGGAATAAATTTTTTTGATTTTTTAGGTAAAAATTTTTTTGTTTTTGAAAACAATTTTAGAATCAAGCCAATTTTTTCTCCCTTTTCTTTTATTCTTTAAAAAATTTTGAGGGTCATGTTAAACTCATTTTCGTTCTTATCCCATTCTGATATAAAAGTTTTGTATAGTTATCAAATTTTTTTAAATGTTTAGAAACTCGTTTAAGAAATAAAATTAGAAGAAAATTATTTCTGAATAAAAATTGTACCTAGAGCAGAATGGTTACAAAAGAAGCCTCAGTGAGCGAGAAGCTCGTGTCAAGTCAAACCGAGAGTCTTCCACCACCCAAGTGCGTCTCATTCAGTCGGGCAATCTTCCCATTCTGCCCTCCTGAGAAGCTGAGCACGGGGGGATTTGTTTCTATTTGAACTTCAGTCCACGAGAGAGCGAAGACATTATTTTTGGGATAAACCTGCCCCTCCCGGCAGAAGGAGCGACGTGTTCATCGACCGACAATTAATTTCACCGGGGATAAGTTCAGAGACCATTTTTGGATCCGAGTGATCAAAATTTCAAAGGGCACTTTAGGACAAAACCCATTACATCTGAGGGACTTGGAAAAACGGGCCCTTTCGGGGGGAGGTGGTTTTGGAGTTTTGCCCACCGTGCACGGGAAGGCGGGCCTTGAGGTTCTAATACTCTGCAGCCGAATCCATTTTGAGAACACCCGAACCGACCCGAACCGACCAGACCGGAACGCACCCTCATCTCGCGCGCGGGGGCCCCACAAAACGTGCGGCGATCCGCATACCGATCCTCCCGTCGTCGAGCTGATCGCGCCCGCATGGGATTACGGGAACGTGGTGCGCGCGAGGACTTTAAGAGGGAGTCGAGTCAAGTGGGAAGAAGAGGAGAGGAGAGGAGAGGATTTAAGAGCACTCTAGAGAGAGGGAGGGAGGTGGCAACCAAAGCTTCTTACGTTATAAAAAGCGCCTCTGAAATTTCGGCCAACGTATTTATTTATACCTCTGGGTGGGGAGGGACGGCTCGGGAGGTGTCGCGCCTCGGAGAAGGAGGAGGAGGAGGTGATCGGCGTCCGGCCGGGGGAGGATATCGCGATCGAGGTCTAGGGTTTTCGCCCGGGGGGTTCCCATGGCCGTCTGCGGTGGCTTTCACGACGGCAACGCTCACGGTTTCCTCGAGAGCAGATGCATCGACGCGCGCCACGTAAATTTTTTCATTTTCTTCTTTTTTTTTTTTTTTTGGTTTTTTGGTTTTTATGATTCGCTCCTGCTGCTGCTGCTGCTGCTCGCTTTCGCGAGTTTTAATCTGTTCGTGATGGATGGGGAGATGAGGTTGGGCTTTTGTGATGATGCGGGGAACGTGTGACTGGCGTTTCGGTCGGCCGATTTTTATGAAGTGGGGGCTGGAGCGCTTTGGCTGCGCGTCTGTGGTGATCGGGGGCGAGTTGGTTCCGTGGTTGCCGGTGATCATTTGCCCGGGGTAGAATTTTCGCGATTTTTGTGGGGATTCCGGGGTGAATTCCGGAGGCGTCGGACGCTGTGTTGGGTCGGCTTACGTTTCTTCCCTATGTGAATGTGGCTCGGAGATACTTGGACTTTTGCTGGGATAATTTATTCTTTTCGGCCAAGAAAGGCAAAGTTAGGATGGGAATAGTGCTGATTACCCAATGGTATAATTTATTGCGGGAAAATGATCATTGTCCATTAATGCATGACTTGTGGTAAAATGAATTTGGGGCATGGTTTTTTGATCGGATATGTAAAGAATTGTGGAAATGGAGAGTCCTGTGAGCCAGTGGGAAAGTTGAACGTGAAGATTGGCAGAGAATGTTTAAGAGGTGTTGAGAATGGCTCCAAAGTTATATTAGTTTCGCGGTATCTGTATTGTTCTCTGTTTAGGCTGGAGTGGAAAGTGCATTTAGGGCATTTGACATATATTTAACGGATTTAATGTATTGCTACATTGTTGCCTGTGGTAAACAGGTGATTGACCTGATATGGTGCACCTCTGCTGTGTTGTGATGGGCAGTGATTCTTTTAGCATGTGGTATTTGGGTACCAATAGTCGAGTTTGAGCAAGATTCATGTTTGATTTTTTTTTTCACTCTAAACATCAGCATGCTTATGTTTCTGCAACATTATTTTTTCGATGAACCTCTGTATTATATGAAAATAAAAGTTGGGATAAAAGTGGCCAATTTGTTTCGTGTTGGAAGAGGAACAAGAGTAATCGTTTTGTTTCTCACATACAAGTGAAGGGACTACTTTCTTTTTCATGTTTGTTCTCTCTCTTTCTCTCTCTCTCTCTCTCTCTATATATATATATATATATTTATACATGTATATATATGGTTTGGTTTTATGCTATCTGAGTTCTTTTTGATACTTTGATAGGATGCAAATCGTAGTCTACAAATGCACTCATCATTAGTTCAGAGGCTCTCCCGTGAGAAAGAATTGGAGGTAGTTATATTCCATACTTTTGGTAACTCTAATTAATGGTTCAATGTACTTGGATGTACATCTTTACAAATTTTGCTTAAGTGCTTTTGGTTTGGGATAAAATGTACTTGCTTTCTTGTTATGGGCACAAATTGTATTCATTTTTCCCGCAAAACATTCTTATGTAACTTTCTCTTATGTGAGTTTCATATGGATGCATCATTTGGACAGCTTTTTTCTCGCAAACCTTTATGAGGCAGAAGTTAGTTATTATCTTGTGACTGGCAAAGCTGACTGTTTTAGTTGTGTCCCCTTCAGTTGGTTCCCTTTCTATTGGACTTTTTTCATTGCTGGGACTGTCCCATCATTTACCTTAAGTTTCATATTTCTGTAGAATAAGTGGATGAATTTGTTTATAAGTAAGGACCTCAACAATGATTTTCAATGAACTGAATTGGAGCAGCTTTCTAGCTTTCATTATTTTACCGGAACCATCATTGAGGCCAGAATACGAATTAAGTATTGAGTTATGTTTGCATCTAATGTATAGAACTTATCTACTTAATATTTTTTTGTCTACACATTGTATAGATAAGGTTTTGACTTAAGTTCATATTCTTTTTCAGGGACATCAAGGTTGTGTTAATGCTATTGCTTGGAATTCTAGTGGTTCACTTTTAATATCAGGATCAGATGACACTCGGGTACGACTTAATTTGATTTTTCAATTTATTTGAACATCCGATATAGCTTAGAACTTGTCAATTTTAAAGGTGTATTGAGGCGGTGGCAGTAAAGATCTATTTAATGTTAGCAGCTTCATATTTGGGAGTGAATATGGATTTTCATCTGTGAATGGAAAGATGCAGTCGGTTCGGGTGTGTATTGAATGGTCACATACTGCATTTAATGTTTAAGGTATGACTTACACGAGTGCGGGAGTCTTAAAACTGCATTAGAGGTACATTCTGAAGTGGTTTCCTAACATTTTCAAGCTTTTAAGATTGGTGACATCCCAAACATACCATGTCAAGTTAATCATGTTCTTTGTTTGTCTCGGAAGCATGGTGAACCTGGTCCTTGTTCTGCATAGTGGATAGCTATGTATAGCAGTTATAGCACTTGGTATAGATGAGTCAAGACATGATGCAGACAACAAAATCTCACAAGATGATATTCGTTCAAATATTAACGTTTCTATCGAGCTTTGAGGTACAAATCAAATTAGAGTCCTGAGGGATTAGGATTCTTCTGATAGATAAATTAGCAGTCTTATGTCATTTAGTTGAATATCATAAGGATTCTATTGAGTTTCCTTTTAAGTTTAAGTAGGATATTATGTTTTCCCATTCTATATTATTTTTCTCACCAGGAGGTTTCCTATTTCAACTAGGAGTAGGAATTTAGAAAGTCTGTAATTGTCATTGTAGTGCTTCCTTGTAGATTTGATGATCATTTGCAATTGGTAATTCTTTGCTTTGGGATTTTGTGATGCAGTTCTTCTATTAGGGATGATGCCTAAGAAATCCTAGGTATGATGCTTAGGAAGCTTTCGGTGTCAAGCCTAAAGATTTATTCTGTGTTTTGGGACTCCTTGTCCTACAATCAATTTGGTTTGAAAGCTAAAGTTCCTACACTTTCCCCTGCAATGGTGGACCAATGTTGAGTTAAAATCCAAGGTTGGCAAGTTGGACGCTTTGCGTAAAGATTCTGAACACTTTTTCAAGCAACAAAACAACAAGATGGATGAACTCTTTAAGCAAATAAAGAACTTGTTTATTGCCCTAGGATCACAACCAATGTAAATAAGAGTCAATCAAGGCCCTCCACAAAATGAAAATACGAGAGGTGTGCAAGATTTTCAAGTATTAGAAGAATCCAAACTCAAGAAGGAAGATCTTGAATAACATGAAGCTGTTGATTGCACAAAGGAGACAAAAAATAAAAAAAGATCAAGCAAGGAGGATTGCTTCAAAGTTGTGTCCTTTAGGTGTGGAGATTTCTGTCATGTTGCTAATCAATGTCCCATGCATGCAAGTTGGGCAAAACAAGCAAGATTTAGCTCAAGGTGGCTGTGAAGATTACACAAGCATAATTGAGGATATGGATATCATAATACCATCTAACTTTGATTATTACAAAGAGTTTCATCATGAATTTTTTCTCAAAATATGCCCTAATTGAACTTCTTTCGGCTTGAGGGATAGAACTTATCATATGTGGATTAAGCTGAAAAATTGTTTGACCCTTCAAAATACAAGGACGAGTTTTCTCCGACAAGCGGAGAATGTTGCAGCCCTTGCAAGATGATGTCTGTTTAAATATTGATGATTGTACCAAGTTTTGTTGAAAATGGACTTCACAATCTAACAATAGTCCTAAGGGATAAGGATTGTACTCATAGATAAATTAGCAGTCTAATGTTTTTTAGGAATTGATTCTTATTAGGGTTTTACTTTAAGTAGGATATTATGTTTTCCTGTTATATATATATTTTTCTCATTTAGAGGTTTCCTATTTCAAGTGGGAGTAGAACTTTGAAGAGTCCATAGATGTCATCATAATTATTTCTTTTCAATGGAGTTGTTGATTATTTGAATTTGCCAATTCTTTGCTTTGGGATTGTGTGATGCAATTCATCTTTCATGTGTGATGCTCAAGAAACCCTAGGTGCAATGCATAGGAAGCTTTGGTGTGAAGCCTAAAGAGTAATTCTTTGTTTGGACTCGTTATTCTAAATCAAGACAGATACTAAAAGTAATCTAATTATACTTGCTCAGAACACGAAAGTAATGTTATTAAACTTGCCCAGAACATAAGATTGCATGACCTTACATTCCAATTTTTTTTTTGTTGCTGGAACGTCTAATTCATTCAGCATTGTATTGTTGGTAAGATCATGCTCAAATTTGAGAGTTGGGTGAGTCAAAAAATGTTTTTAGCGATTTCAATTTTGGGGCTATACTATTAGTTGCTTGGGCCAGAGAAGGTTTAGGTAAAGGGAGGAATGATACTTTTGATGAAATGGTGCACATCATATAGAGACAGATTTAGAAGGACGAAGGCCATTTCTCTCTCTCTCTCTCTCTCTCTAAATGGAGAAAACTTAAAGCTTTGGCTTAAGTCTGGGAAATTAGCAACTTAACAATCAATCTTATAATATCCAAATTAGTCCACATGGGGCCAATCTTTCTGGTTGTCTTTTATGTTGTTTCAAAAATCCTTTAGAGAGAACTCGGTTTTGTTTATGTTTGATGTGTAAGAATAGTCTACACTCTACTTTTATGGTGCTTCAAGTAGTGGGCAGATTATCTTGACTCTTGATTGTGAGATTTGCAAGGGAAGTCCCACATTGCCCTGGGGGTGAGGACTCCTAGCTGCCATCTGAGTTTTTCTGGACTTAGATAGAAAAATCATGTGTTCAACACGGCATAGTCTTGTTTGTGTTCAGAGAGGCAATATGTGCTGGTCGATAGGTGCTCTATTTGCGAAAAGATTCTGCGAGGCATCTACTAGTTCATTGTCCCTTGTCAAGTGTACTTTGGGCAGCTTCTTATGCATGCAGTTGGATTCTTTAGGAGTTTCTATTAAGCAAAAATTACGGGCAGGGTTTTTTGGCCACAGGGCAAGAAAAGAGGGATTACTTCAATTTCTCTCTATTTGTGTTTGCTGATTTGGAAAGATTGGAGCAAAAAAGCTCTTGAAGGAGAGGTCTTTTGATTATGTAATTTATCAAAACTGGCTCAAAATCTTGCATTGTTCAAATAGTGAAAAATTGCTTGTAGATGTAAATGCATAGATTGTAGATGCTTTATCCGATATCTTAGCTCTTAGCTCTTTCAGGTGCTTGAGCTCTTTTATAAATTAGGTTTGCACATCCTTGGTGCCCTAAAATGAATTACTCTTTATCTATGGAATGGGCTTCTGTCTCAGCAATGAACTATTTTTGCGTGCTTAATGAGTTGAAAATTTTTATATTGACTAGGCCTTCTTGAGATTCCCATTCTTCTCAGCTCCTTTCTGTAGACTTAATTTGGTGTAAGGAATAAGAAATTAGCTACAGGGAGTTAACAGTTGTGAAGGACACTTGGATTTTGATTGCTAAATTTGTGTGCATATGTTTCTTGTGTCCGTTTTCTGATAGGGCTTTAAGCATTTGGTGAATACACTTAGATTAATGTTGCAGACCAGATTAGTAGCAGAAAATGACAGTGATTTCATTTTTCTGCAAACATGTATGATGTAAGTTTCTGTATGGGGAGCATCATGAACTTTTTCCTTGTGCAGATCAATATTTGGAGCTATTCCGGTCAGAAGCTTTTGCATTCAATTGATACTGGGCACTCTGCAAACATCTTTTGTACAAAATTTGTCCCTGAAACATCGGATGAGCTTGTAGTCTCGGGAGCTGGAGATGCAGAAGTACGGTTTCAGCTACTGATATATATCATGATCATATTTGCTTCCAATTATTAAAGTCTATAAATTTGCATTGGTACTGCTACAGGTCAGGTTATTCGACTTGTCTCGATTAGGTGGGAGAGGAACCGAAGAAAATGCTATTCGTCCATCGGCACTTTTCCAGTGCCACACAAGAAGAGTTAAAAAATTAGCTGTGAGTCTATTACGGCAATTTTTAGTTATTGATTGGTGAATATCCACATTTTATGTGGCTTCTGCTGTGAATAATTGTCCTTTCCTGTTTCACGTAGGTTGAAGTTGGTAACCCCAAGGTTGTCTGGAGTGCGAGTGAAGATGGAACTTTGAGGCAGCATGACTTTCGGGAAGGTAATTCTTGCCCTCCTGCTGGATCTCCACAACAGGAATGTCGAAGTGTTCTGGTGAGTTATAACTCTCGCGAATGCTTGTGTACTATTATGATTGATCATTCTTGTGATGAGAGTATTTTGAAGTTTTTGAAATTCACATGATAAGGTGGACTAAGAAGAACCTATTCTTGTTTTTTTCCTAGCTGTAGCATCCTGACAGTTGTGGGAGAATCTTGAAATGAATATTCGTGCTTGATGCATTTCCTCCATGTACTTATTACTGACCTTATGTGCTTTTGCCTGCATATATTGTCAACTCACTTTCTGCATTTGTTTTTTGTTTTGTTTCCCTTGTGTTATGTTGCAGCTGTCTTTGCTTGAAAACTTTGTGTGAAGGGCATTTTGAGTTAGGCAAAAGATGTGTCTCGGTTTGCTCTTGGATACAGATGATCCTGCATGTTGTGCATATCTGTCATTCATTCGGCCAGTTAGGCTCTAGAATACGAAGTAGATCCATTTATTTAATTCTTAGAAAAGAGACACGAATATTGACATGAGTTGAGGAAGATATAGTGTTTCCATATTATGGTCATGGATGAAGTCCTTTATTTCCCTCTAATTATTTTTGTTCCTTCAATCAGTGCTGACACTGCCCAGTTATTAATTTTTTGCCATATCTTGCTATATGCCAAGGAGAGATCAATTCATTGAACAGGGGGAATGAAGATATGTTCAGACACATTTTTGTGCTTGTGAACAAATAATTTTTTTTGTTGGTTGTAGAGGCCAAAGTAGATCATGCACTAGGAGTGCCAGCATCTCGAAGATATCGACTGTGATGTCATTATCTCAAAATTATGGCCGTCTTTATTATGACTTTTCAAAGTCATTCTTCTCTCTTTGAATTTTGGCAGCTTGACTTGCGTGCTGGGTACAAGAAATCACTAACTGATCCTCCGAAAGGAGTCCTTGCACTAAAATCTTGTGATATCAGCTCCACCAGGCCTCACTTGATCCTAGTTGGTGGGAGGTATTTTATTGGAGCTGAAGCTTGTTCTTTAATCTAACTCTTGGCTTCAACTAATACTCCATTTTTGTATGTCAGTGATGCATTTGCACGGTTATATGATAGAAGGATGCTGCCACCATTGTCCTCCTGCAGAAAAAGGATGGCACCACCTCCTTGTGTCAATTATTTCTGCCCAATGCATCTCTCGGACCGTGTTAGTTCAGATTTCTGTATTATCGCATTTCTGTGCTGTTTTGTTCAAATTTAGTGCTTTATTTCTGAACTTGTATTTCTGTGCTAGAAATATGGTCCCCACTGAACTTTATAGTAAAAGCAATGCTTTATTGTACCTTATAGTTGCGATTTTATCTTATAATAAGAAAGATGCAATATTTGTTCTTAATGGCAATGGTTAGATATAAATGAGTCTATCGTTGTCAAGTTCACTGCATTCTTAAGCTTGGGGTGGACTTTGTCAGCATATTCTTGTCATATGTACTAGTATGAATTTTGTTTGACATGTCCTTGCAAGTGTGGCTGATTATCTAGATGTGACCCTATAGTGTCTTCAGTAAAATTCAAGTACTTAAATTTTCCTTGAAATCTCCATCTGTATTTTTTATGCCTTCTGCTTCTCTATTTAGTCTCTTTCTTTGCATCCCTTATCACACAGCATCTTCTTATTGAACTTTCTAAATTCTGTCATCAAGTTTTTAACCATATTGGACGAAGTTTTCTCATTTTACCCTTTATTAGGGGCCAATTTTTCCTTCAGTGCGGTCATTTTAAAGCCGTTGGTATTTTGTTTGCTCCAAGAAAGCATTCTCATTGTCAATACACTTACTTTTAGAACATGTCAGTTCTTCTTTGGATAGTGCTGCTGCTTGACCACTCAACACTCAATTCAGTAAAGCACTACCAGCCCTATCATTGTCTTATAGGATTTATTTATGCTGCTTCTCATGATTTTGCACTAGATACTAGACTTCCTTCTCTATTACATCTATTCTGCCTATATCCTTCGATAAAAACTCAAATAATGTCAGGCTTCACCATCATGGATACATGTGATAGTAGAATCACTTCCCTCTTTTCCATTTCTTGGTCTTCAATTGCACTCCTGGTCTGCGTAAACTGCTTCCTCCTTTGGACTTGCAGTAAATATGTTCCTTTGATTGACTTGAAAATCCTAAAATCTCCTTCCAAAATTCAACTTTCAGATCATTTCTTCTTAATTTTTGTCTAAGAGAACTATATAGTCTATATCATTACTGGAAAGCTTACGTTAATGAATATCATGCCAATACTCCCAGTGAACTTGTCTTTGCACAAAGAGGTAGATTCCTGTTTTAATTTTTTGGTCAAAACATCATCATTTTTTCACACTTTTTATCTAAGTATTCCACTAGATAAAACTAAAAGTGGCATGAAAGCTTTGAATCTTATAAATCGATTTAATTCATTTTGTAAATGATATGAATCTGTTGGATGAATCTGTTGAATGCTGAAACACAAGCTAATCTATTGGCTGTCAGTATGGCCCAGACTGTATGTTTTTGGAAGTGTGATATTTGTCTGCAAAGAACCAGTTTCGAAAGTATCCTGTAGATCTTTGACATTGTGTTTGGTACTACTGAATATTGCCTAGACATCTTATTTTAATACATCTATTTATCTGTATCTGAGACTTTAGAAACTAAACTTAGATGTTTCACTGAATCCAGGATTTGGTTTCATTTGATTTGTGAACCATAGAGAGTTCGATTCAATATCTCTATCTTTGATTTAATGATTGTGCTCTTGGTTGATAAATGTACATGTTTAGGCAATTACTCAGTTTGAAAATAGCCTTTTCTACTGCTAAGGAAGAAGATCAAATTTGTTAATTTCCACTTTTTGCAGGGACGCTCAAGCTTGCACCTGACTCATGTTACATTTAGTCCAAATGGAGAAGAGGTTTTGCTCAGCTATAGTGGAGAGCATGTGTACCTAATGAATGTAAACCCTGGTATGCTTGATCAATTGCTGTCAGATTTTACAGATGCCATGAAGTGAGATGTTAAATATGCAAGGATGAAAGCAATGTCCCATTTATGCAGTTCTTAGATGTCACTGACTTAGCTGAGTCTTTAGTGAACTGGTGGGATGGGAGCAGATTTGATCTTTAGTACTGATAAAGAGAAGGGAAAGTGATAGGACGCTGCAAATATCTTTTTCTTCACTCTATTACTATTGGGAACTCTAGTCTTCCGCATGCACAAGCAAGATGCTCTTCTTTGAGAGAATTTTATGACTGAGTTAATGTGTACCTACTGAATGCCATTTGGTGATTGTAATAGATGTTCATATATGTGAAGTATGTATCAAATGATTTCTGGTAAAAAAGTATAATCTGGTCTCAGATTGATAATTGTGACATGGGCATGCATCTGTTTTTCTCATTAAAGTGCGATGATGCTGAAATTGTGCAGTATTTGATTGGAGCATGAGAATTAGTTTTCTTATGTCAAATCATAATCTCATTTTCTACGGTAGGAGGAACTGCAATGAAGTATACTGCAGCAGATGTCTCAAAGTTGACTACCTTCACTCCTTGGCCAAATGGAGTGGAAATGCCACCAACATTTTCCAAAAATCGTCTACATCATCTTGCGGTGCCATTCTATCTGAACTTTGTCTTGATATGTTTTTTAAAATGGAGCTGATGATCTTTCCACTGTCATTTCTGTGTCTAATACAGGCTTCACAGCTTGAGAAGTGCCAGAGTATAATGCAGGAGGCAGAAGCATTCTTGAGAGAGGGAACAGACTATTATCATGGAATTGAGGCATGCAATGAAGTTTTGGATGGACATGGGCAAATGATTGAACCTGCCTTAAGGCTTGAATGTCTGTGTACACGTGCGGCTTTGTTACTCAAGGTCTTTGGTGAACTATTGTGATTTGGTAGTTTGGTTTGAGCCCATTGCCGTTGCATAATAAACTGATTTTATCTTCTCTTATCAGCGGAAATGGAAGAATGATGTGCATATGGCTATAAGAGATTGCCAGCGTGCTAGGATGATCGACACTTCTTCTGCCAGACCGCTTTACTATATGTCTGAAGCTTTATCCCAGGTGGGTATTAAGTTTCCCTGTCAATCTGATTCTCCAAAATACCTGTTGCCTGAAATATATGTTGTTTGTACACTGGTTACTTGAGCCACACTTATTGAATGTTGGATCAGATCAGAATTGGACAATAAGTATGATTTAGTGAAGTTGTTTTAACTCTTCAGGAGTCGAAAATATGATATTTTTGAGATAGATGTAGCTTCATTCACCAGTTGTGGGAGAATGGTGTCTTGAGGTACTTGTGTAGTCACTTTTAGTGAGCCCTCTCATGCTTTTGTTTGGGCCTTTCTAATGGTCTTGGCAGCCTCTTCAGTGTGAGACTTAGACCATGACAATGGAGTAGCCTGTCAAATGGGTGAGTTGGGTTGAAAATGTTCCAACCCAAATTGACTCATATTTATGCAATAGAATTTAGTGGGCCATACCCACCCCAATCCATATTACTAAAACACATCCATATTTAACTCTACCTATGAAAATCCATACCCACACATTTAACCTACTTTAAGCCTTTATGTGAATATGTTACTTAAATAGAAGTCCATATCAAATTAAGTAACAAAATAAAAAGATGTTTGTAAATAAAATAAGAAACATAAAAAAACCTAAAGATGGAAATACTGATAAAAAACTAAAAAGCCTGCATGTGTAGTGAAGAGGCATACTCCAAAAGCATACTTTATCGATCCAAGTTAGTTTAATTTTTTCCTTGTCGCCAAATCCAATTTATCTTAGTGAAAGATGCAGAGCAACTTGTTAATTAAATCTATGGAAGTAGGCATTGATTGTTATTTTTTCCCCCAAGTGCTTGGATTTTATTTAAATGCTATTTGGTGTCCGTGTCCCTTTCTTGTATTCTTTTTACCTTGTCAAGATCGTATAAACTTAGTCTAATAAGATGAAGAGTTTCTTTTCATGAATTGGAGGTTGAATTCCCAATTTCATGATCTTTTATCTCTTAGCTGAGAAGATGACCTTGAGGGCTTGACGATGCATCTGATTCATTAGTACTTGGCTGCTGTCAACTTCTTTAAAAAAATATGTTCTCCTTGGTTAATAACTTTGGTTGGTAGCCACAGATTTTGAAATGGCAGGGGGGGGGGGGGCTATAAGTTTTGATGAAGCAACTGTACAATGCCTAACAGAATACATTAACTGCACCTGACCTGGTCCTGCATGTGGTTGCTTTATGATTGTTTGCAAAATTCAGATAAATAGTTATTTCTTAGGTTATCATGTCCTTTACAGTTCTCATATACGTATATTAATGATATGGATTTTGTTCAAAGACTTGCTAAGTTTATTAGCATTGCTGGTTCCCTGGGGGGGTTTGTGCACTCATTTTTCCATGCAAACTCTTTGGCAGTTGGGCAAACATAAAGAGGCTCTAGACTTTGCTCTTTCAGCACAGAGCTTGTCTCCATCAGATCCTAAGCTAGAGGAAAGGGTGCAGGATATAAAGCAGCGTCTTGCTGCAGGTATATAGTTTATCTACAATAAGTCCTCCCTGCTTTCATTTCTGTAGTTGATTATTCTGAATATCAGTTGTCACCTTTTACTTCTTCCTAGCACATATATGTCTGCTATGAAACTGCTTGAAATTTTGGACACATTTTCCTTCTTGTCCTGCTGTATATTTCTACAGGTTTTTTCTTATTTGAGTTTTCTTCCTTTTGTGAGTGATGGCCATTGTTCAAGTTGATTTCCTATTTACTCAAACAAATTCATCCTCTGGGTATAGAGAAAACAATGAGTATTCACATCATATCCGTTGTCCTACCTTTTGATTTGTCTATTTTTGTGTTATTGTATCATTTAGCCGAAGCAGAAAAGAATAACAAAGTAACAAATGGAGCACCAAGATCCGAGCCTCGAGGAGCAAGAGTGCTTTCATTAGGTGACATTCTATTTCGATCAGAGGCTAATAGTGATGCTTCACAAGATGGTCCAAGATCTGAAAGAGAGGAATCTGATTATGATGAGGAAATGGAAGTGGATTTTGAAACTTCGATTTCTGGTGATGAAGGGCGTGATGTTGAATCAAATATTCTACATGGAAGTTTTAATTTGAGAATCCACCGACGAGGTGATTCATCCAGAGAAACTGCCAGCACAAATGATTCATGTGGATCGCCTTCATCATCATCGCAGAATGATAAAATCCCATATCAGGTTCATATCTGGAGCTTCTCTATTTCTAGCTAAACTGCCCATATACCGGCAGAGGTTTTATTGGGCTTTGCCTGAAAGTTTGGGCTTGGGCTAACAAAATTGAGATGCTGTTACGAGTACTTCTGTTATTTGTCATCTTATGCCATCAATTTACTATCTTCCTCTGTTGCAGCCTGAGGCAGTCATTGATATGAAGCAGAGATATGTTGGACATTGCAATGTGGGAACTGATATAAAGCAAGCCAGTTTTCTAGGGCAGAGAGGTACATTTTGATATGTTGATGCTGCCCATTGCTTGAGGTCTTTTGAGAATATATCCCTCTTAGTCTCAGCCTGATGACATGATGTTGGTATCATGTGTGCATTTTCCTTATTAACATACTGGCTACATAGTTGGACTGGATTAGTTTTATCCATGTAGCATTGTTCCCTGGATTTTTCTTAGGTTAATAAATATGCTACTGTTGGTTGACATGCTTAACACTAAGAAGCCTCTAAATCTCCAAATTCTTGTTCATGGTTTAGGCCATTTAAATAGCTGATTTTCCAGATGTAAGCTAAGCCTGGCACTGGTTTCATATAGTTGGTTAAGCATCCGAGAAAAAGCTGAAGCTGCATACTTTCCTAAATACATGTATTCTTTGTAAATCAGCCCATACCGTTTAGTTGCGGTGCCCTACCGGCCATTTCATCATATACTTTCCCTTTTTTTTCCCATTTGTCTTCCTTTTAGAACCTTTCAATTATAGTTATTTGCGCATTGATCGATGGAGGTGTAGAAATTTTTTGGCTTGGCAGGCGTGCTCATGGGCAAATGATTGCAAACTTAACAAACCTATAGCTGTGCACTCTTGGCGATGTACTTTCCGATATACTACCTGACGACTTATATTGGCTCCATATCTTGGATGCTTCTCCGTGAGTTTAGATTCAGCTAGAAAACCACTTTGGCCTTGATACTGAGGTTTTTTAGTGAAATTTCTTTTATGGTTCTTTGTTTGCCTCCATAACCTGAGCAACAAAAGCATGGTGGCATGCGTGATGCTTTTTCCTTATTTCAATCAACATATGGTGGATGTTATTACAAGCATTGAGAAGATTGGTAATTTCTTCCAAACAGACTTTTAGTTCGTATATCTTCCACATATGGGTATTCCAACTGCTGTTAGTGCACTAGCACAAAAAAAATAAAAATGCACTGCTGTTAGTGAAGTGATGTAAATCCCTGTCTTTTATTTTCAGGTGAATATATTGCAAGTGGAAGCGATGATGGCAGATGGTTTATCTGGGAAAAAAGGACAGGTAGACTGATTAAGATGCTTCTTGGAGATGAAGCAGGTATTATCTATCACTGATGCTTTGACTTCCAAGGGATGCTCTTCCTATATTTTCTGAAGCATGTTACTCATGTTCCTTCACAGTTGTGAATTGCGTGCAGTGTCATCCCTTTGATTGTGTTGTGGCAACCAGTGGGATTGACAACACGATAAAGGTGAGTCTTGTGATGGATTTGTTTGAGGGCAGAAAAGTCAATACTTGGGAAAATTATTAAGTGTTTTGTGATGCTAGATATGGACTCCAAGGGCAGCTGATCCATCAATTGTTGCTGAAGTGGCAGCTGGACCAGAAACTACAAATGTATTGGAAGCTATGGAAAACAATGAACGCAGATTGAGCCACAATCGTGAGATTATTTTGTAAGTCTCCTCTCGAGTTTTCTGGTTGTTGAGTAAATAGGAACAGCAATTGATATCTTCTGTGTACCTAACTGATCAAACATATGAGCTGTGGCTTTTGCTGTGCATCTTTTTTGACATTCTATATGCCCTAACTTGGAAAAAGTACTTAGGTATTTGAATGTGATCTATTTGTCAATGTTATTATAGGATGTTAGAGGCCCAAGAGGCCATGAGCGCTATGCTAGCTCAGCTTCCATAATTTGTTCAAATTGTATGAAGGGTGTGGGGGGATGTAGAAGCTAGGGTGCAGATTCTGGATCTGCCCATGTCCCATATTCCTATTTTTAACAAGGATGCTCGGTTGTGAAATGGCTGTTGTACACTTTTAAATTTGTTTTGAAGGTCCTGGATAATGCGACATTATGCATATTTGTGCCAATACTTGCTTTGTAGTCCAAGCAATGGGACTGCTAATCTCATAACCCAGACTTACATCTTTATTACTTTCCAATAAGCAATACATGTATTTTCTTTATTACATCTTTATCACAGTTTTGCCATGATTTCATTCTATAAAATTAGATTTAAGTAGATTTGATGGAATGCAAAAGCATTCTGCTTTAGCAAAATTTAACTCTTAAAAATTAGTAGAAGTTTGTTGCACCGTTAGTCCATTCTTTTTTGGTTACATGCACTTATATTTTTGTTTTTGCTTTTCTATGGGTAGTAATATGAACGTGGTATGATATGAAAAGAAAAATGCTGAAACATCCTGATTTTTTGTTTATGTTAGTAGCAAAATTTGTAAGGTAAAAGAACACAAGCAAGGTGGTTTAAGCCCGAGCCAAATAAATGTCCCCTCTCTAACTCCTCCATTACCCCTCTACTCCCTGCTCATTTCTGCCTATCTTCTTTACGAAGGGAATAGTTTTTCCTCCTTTGCCATTGTTATCTTCATCTTTGTTTTTCTTTTAAAACTCGATGTCTTAGTGTTTCCCTGGGTTCTCTTACATGATTGATTTATGTTGCTGGCCAAAAGAGGCGAGCATGTTTCAGAATGAGGGGTTATAGGAGCTTGACAGACTTAGAATTTTAGGAACCTTGATTTGATCTTTGCACCTGTTCATCGGCTAGATGTGGAGAGTCTTAGTTTTTGTTTTGGCCAAATTACTTTTTACACTCTTCTTGTTGACATTCATTTTTCATTCTTGTAATTCTTGCTTGCAGGCCCTTTGAAATCCTTGAGCGGTTTAGGATGCATGAGTCTGCTGAATGTGCCCAAAGTTAAGAGCGGTTGAGGTATGCCGGCCACTACTCCCACGTTCTGAAGTTCGCTTATTTGCATAACTAGCTCGATTGACAAATATGAAAATTAAGTATTTAAAATTTAAGGACTATACTTTAGCACTGAAAATAGAATTAAAAAATTGATTGATAGCAGTTGAAACTTACATTGTATATATGATTAATTTCTTATCAAACCTGGTTTTGTGGAAATTATCGGTGGTTTTAACAATATAATTAGTAAGATTTAATTCTCATAATTTCCTTTTCTATTGATTGAATTGTGGCTGCTTCTCTCGACACATTGAGTGAAGTCTTGACTTTATGATTTTCTAAATGAAAACTAGTTATGATGAATATCTTCATTTTCAGTACTTAATTAGGTTTTTTAAATGGCATTGAGCCTATGCCTTGAAGCTGTTAGGACCTGGATGCATTATTTATTTTATGTGTGCCTTTCTGGTTTTGCTTTTTCTGAGGAGCAACTAACTAATTCTCATTTATAGCTTTAAGGTCTTTGAGAATTTATTTTCTGCAGTGGCTTAATTTTATAAATCCCATTTGAGAATTTACTGAAGTTGCATCCAATCAAATCTATTTTGCATGCATTACTCTCTTTTTAGTGATGAATGATTGTCGCATGGTCTCCCTATCCCACATCTCTCACTTAGCACGTGCCCTTGTTCTCCCACTGTTGATGGTCTTATCTCATCCCGGTCTTATCTCATCCCAGTCTTTATCTCATTCTCACGCCTTCTATATTTATCAGGGCTTCTCAGCTGTAGTTTTCAACAGAAGGGATGGATTGGTTTCTGTAATAAAAGCTTGAGGGGCAAATCTTGAGGGAGGAGAAACACACAGCATGGATTATAACAAATTGCATCATGTCGAGCTATACAGCAGAAGTTGAATAAAGTAGTTTGCTTCTCTCTTGAAACTCATTTGCCACAAGTCTGGCTTTGTCCCGTATCTTGTTTTCATTTTGTTTCCCTCCTAAATGATCTCCCTGTATCTAGTAACTCTTATATGTATATCGCATGTATATTTGTATAGTTTATGCTTCTCATATCATCATTAGTGATGGTTTATTGATGATTAACAAAGGTGTCATCAGGATGACCTTTTTGGCGGCTATGGAGTGATGTGATCTGCTAGTGATTCCCTTTGTCTTGATTACTCGTGATTGCTTAGGTCTATGTCCCTCCATTTTGGTCGTCTTGTCTGCATTAGTGTGGTGCGCATGGCCTCTGACAATGGACAATGGCCTCGGGGGCGGACTCTTTGCGTGACTAGATCTGGTGTCTAATGTGCTGAAATACGCATCAGCTATTTGTTCTGATGATGGTTTTTTGTTGAGAAATTCATGTCACGTTGTGCATGTATTCAGTCATTACGGTCGAACATAGTGATTTAAGTAGTGCCCATCGATAGAGAACAATTTGGAAACCATTCGCCTTGAAAGAGACTCGAAATGGGGCAAGCAAGACGTTTAGATGCTACTCAAATCTAGTTTTTCTTTGGGGCCTAGGATTTCATTACGGCAGTTAGTAGAAGGCTTCGAGATTGCCATGTAATGAGCTACGTAAGCAGGATCAGGGATGTCCATGACAAAAGAAGATTAATTCTCACAACTTCTGCGAGTGTAGAGTTCAGTCGCATCAACTAAAATTTTGAGGGCCCAATTGCCACACCATGAAAATTACGGTACTAATTGTAGGAGAAGCTGATTGTGGCTCAGCAAGTCTTATCACAAATGAGCAACTTTAAAATTTATGTGACATGTGTCATATGACAAATCACCACATGAGCGATGTGACCGGCTGATCACAGCATATAGGTTGTTTGTAAATGAAATAACTTTTCACAATTGTGGACTTATCCTAACATCGATCGTATAGTTGGTGGCTGAAAATGTAGTTTTGATTTTGTCACTTCAACTTCGAGTCAAAGTTCAAATGCTTGAGTTTACCATCGTTCTAAGACGCGGTTCAAAATGTAGTTTTGATTCTCCGTTGCTTCAACTTCAAGTCAAAATTCAAATGCTTTGAGTTTACCATTGTTCTAAGATGACGAGGCAAGCGTCCATTAATCTGCGCTGTTGATTTATTGTCAACAAAAGAAGTTGACCGCAAGGTCCTCGTCCCTGTTTCCTGTGCATAGGGGAATTCTCACCTTATTGATCTTGACTGTGCAGCCCTTAAAGTCGCTGTTTTCTGCAGTACAGAGACACATCAGAGCTTTCACCCGTCGTCGACGATTTGGAAGTCCATCTGGACCAAATTGAAATAGACCTTCGTGTGACTAAAGTATTTTTGACGGTCTAAAAATGACAAGTATGACGCGTATTGATTTGGACCGAAACGAACAGCGTATTGAAAGGGTCTGGACTTTAATTTTAAGAGCTTACGAGTTCAATAATTGCCACATTATAATCGAGAAAGGGGGATCATCGAGGTCCAATAAAAGTGAAGAGAAGGAAAGAAAAACGCCCACATCGGATCCATGTAAAAAGAGACGAATTGCTTTCGCGCATCTTCCGAATGGTCATCATCGAGACGACGTCAACGATGCGACATAAAGTAGAAAGAGAACCCTTCAAAGTCAGTGATTGCTGATTGACACTATTGGCTAAAGACCATTACTTTCGCTAGACGTGAGTCAAGTCAACGTGAGTGGGGTTTGGTCCAGTACAAGATGCCATGGTTAATATCTTGGATCTTATACTTCCGTAATAAATATATTTAAAATCAATTTCTTAATTATAAAAAAATTAAAATCGATACACTTACTATAAATTTATATTTTATTATTTTTCATTTTTTGTTAAATTTTATCATTAAATTATAGAATTGATTAACACGTGACAGCTGTCGGATGTATTAATTTGGAATTTTACTAACAAGCATACCATTTTGTGATTTTCTGTGGTATTAATTCAATTTAATGGAAACTAACAGAATGTAAGTTTATTATAAATGTATAAGTTTGGGATTTTTGATTGTCAAAAAATAAGTTTGAGGTAAATTTATCATAGATGTACAAATTTAAAGTTTTTCATGATTAAAAAATTAATTTAAGATAAATTCTTCACATATATATAAATTTAGAGTTCTAATATCAACCCAAATATCATCCACCGAATTCACCAATTACGAAATTCACATCACATGAAATTTATATTCTGCATCGGGCTGATTATAAGCTCACGCGGGTGATTTCTGTGGGGCCACGCAATACTCTGTGGAATCTGCATAACTTTTCATCACGTTATCCTAACACCGCGTGTGGAGAATGCGGGAGTTTTATTTTCCAGCTAAAAAGATAAGGAAATGGAGACAATAAGAACCCTAAAAAACTTGTGGGAGAAGAATGGATTTGCGTCTTTAAAATGAGAACTTGCCAGGAAGGTGTGGTGTTTCTCCTTCTTACGTCAATTATTAAACCTTTCGTTCGTGGCAAGACCAAGAATCCTCATTGTATCGCCTTTCACACACGGTTGACATGGAAAACGATACCAATTTAAATACACGCGATAAAGAGAAAGAAGGGCCATCAACCAAACTTGTTGCCTCCTCTCCTCCCTCCCTCTCTCTCTCTCTCTCTCTCTCTCTCTCTCTCTCTCTCTCTCATTCCACGATGAAACATGAGGCAGAGGGAATAACAAAGGTTGGCATCCCAACATCGACAACGGCGAGCGACGAGTGCTGCATGTGTGGGGATCATGGCTTCCCTGAGGAGCTCCTTCAGTGCAAGATTTGCCATTTCAGGTCTCAACACAGGTCTCTCTCTCTCTCTCTAATGCTCAAGAGGTTTTCAATTCTTGATCATGCGAAAAATTTTAGTGGTCATTTGACATCCGAAAGTAATGCAGGTACTGTAGCAATCTCTACCCCAAGGCCAAGTCATACCGAGTTTGCAACTGGTGTCTGGCTCAGAATCAGGATGGATCCTCCGCCAAGGAGAGGACGAATAAATCTTCATATCCTTCGTCGTCCCGCAAGAACGGCGCTTGTGAAGAGGATAGCGATAAGAAGAGCAAGAAGAGAAATAATAGTCGCAGAAAATTAGGTCACCTTGATGATCATGACGACCCGAAAGGCGAAACGACTGATTTTTTGCAGTTTCAGCGCACTAAGAAACAGAAGGAGCCAACGGAGAGCTTGGCTCCTACTGCCCGAAAGAGGATCATCTCCAATGGTGACTTGAAAGAGAAGCGCAGAAGGAAGAAGGAAGAGGAGCGGTCAAAGTCAATCAGCAATGTTGGCATTGGCATGAGAAAGCAGGCGGCATTAAGGAGGAAAAGAGTCGTCAGAAGGTATAAACTCCTGGATGAAGTATCAAGCTGATGAAGATGAATTGTACACTAGTCGGCGAAGCTTCAGTTACATTTACAGTATACCGCGATGTACATGAGAAATGGTGGTGTTTTCTGTTCCATTTTCGTGGAGTTTGATTCCTGCCAGATCAGATTACCAGGTCGTTCAATGTAATTAGCGGTGTCATCTTGAGATGCGAGAAACAAAGATTAGTGAGAGCAAAAAATAAGGGTAGACGGGAGATTCTTCTTGGCTTACCATGCAATTGCTTCTGTCGGTGCCAATAAAAACGACATAATTCGGAGGAGAATAGCGACAGGGAATGCTTACAAGTCTTCAGATCAATATACTACTAGGACTTTAGATGCTGACAAGAAATTGCACCTTAGATGATTGAGTTACAGACCCGTGAACGTAACCCTGCACGACGCGGCCAGACTTTCTGAAACTTTTCGTTACTGTTATGAAACTTCGGCAGTGCATTTTCAATCCGGTCCCATATCGACAATCGTGAAAAAGAAAGGGAATATCTGACGCGTCGTGTTTCCATGAAAGGAGGAGTGACTATTCCTTATAGAAAGCAGAAGTCAGGATCGAGGAACTAGGGCGGAAACTTCTCAGAATGAGTACGGAAAGACGCTGCAAGTTCATTGTCGTTGGTAGGTCTGATAGGAGGTCATTCCTATGCGTCATCATTAATTCATTTCTTTCATGTACTGCTTGTGCTTCATATGATATGGTATTAATGTGAAGTATTTATATTACTTTAGGCGGATGTGAAAGCTCTGCCGGTCAGCCCTGAGGTCAATGGTACAAAAAAAACTTTTATTTTTTGTCGCTCCTGGTTCACATTCTAACTGAAGCAATACTTTTGGGGCCACAAGTCGGAATAGATTTTGATTGACTGACCCAAAGCAAGGCAAAGACAAAGCAGAAGTCGTGCTCAAACTAACCTTAAAAGACCTCGAACCTCGAGAAGTCATTGCATAGGTACCCTCATTACTTGTAGTGGGAGTAGTTGAACCCACTCAATCATAACCCTTCGATGATGTGGGCCCCCACGTGATTGAGTGGTTGAAATTATAATTGTCAAACGGCTGAGTCGGGTTAAGTCGAAAATGGTTTCATTCAAATTGACCTATTTAACTCGATTTGATCAATCTTCGACCTAACTCATAACTAATTCATATTTAATCCAATTTAGAATATAATTAATTCATATAACAATTTTGCCAATCAAATATAGGTTAAGGAATGGACGCATGCTCATAAAATCTCATTACATGCAAGATGGGCTCTTAAACAGGCGAGTCCATATAGCCTAATCGTATAATGGACTCAAGTTGCAGTAGGGATGAGCATATCGGACCACCCAAACTAGGAACCACTTGGATCGGACCAGACTAGTTGGTTTGGTCTAGTTCTTGAGGGTGTCAATTTGGTTTTGTTTCTATAAAATTGGAACCGGTGATTTTCGGTCAAATTCCCGATTCTAGGGGGGAATCGGACCAAACTAGATCGACTCTTTTTATTTATTCCAATTTCTTAAAAAATGAAATAAATCCTCAATAATAATAACTCTAGTATTTTTTAAAATTTAATTTTTTTTTGCTAAGTGGCGGTTTCATTGGATCGGTATGGGGAATCGAACCAAATTAGAGCAGTTTCGAAACTTTTTTTATTTATTCCAATTTCTTAAAAAATGAAATAAATCCTCAAATAATAATAACTCTAGTATTTTTTTAAAATTTAAATTTTTTTGCTAAGTGGCCAGTTTCATTGGATCGGTATGGTAGGTGCCGACCCCACCCCCCGACCCCCCGTCCCAAAAATGGGAACCAGCCTCCGGCGGCGGTGGGCGGCGGTGGGTGGGTGGCCGCGTGTTATAAGAATGAGAAGTTCCCAAGAAATAGTTTAGAAATTGTTAGAAATAAGAAGCTAGTTTTTCTACTTCTCATTTCTACTCCAAATTTATTCAGGGAACAACTTTCTATTCCCAGGGAATAGGAAAATCGATTATCCCAGTTTCATTCTTTTTCACATTAGGGAACAAAAAACCGAAAAATAGAGAAATAGGAACGTTGCTTAAACGGAGCCCTAGTCTAGTGAAACCGGACCAGGAGCTAGGAGTCGGTCACCCCTAAGTTGCAAGATTCAGATGGACCCCGTCCCATTTTAGATCCAAAGCTTGGAGGTTCTGCTAGAACAAACTTTCCATTCCAACAAAGCAGTCGAACATTACGAGGAGAGCTGGTACTTGCATTAAAACAATAAAGCAAAAAACACTCCACCAACATTATATTTTAAACTCTAGATGAGACATTGTTAAAAATACACGAAGATGCTGTTCCTATCTAAAAGAAACCCATTTGCAAGCTCATGAGCATCGCCATTGTTGGGTCTAGGAGTCCACATCAAACTCCATACTAAGTCGTTGCGAAGTAGAAAGCATACTTCAAGCCCATGGACCTTTTTATTAAATGGTATCAATTAAAACCTTGTAGCCACTTTCAAATACCGCTTGGTGAGTAATGAGAGACTGAGCAAATTTGCACGTTAGAAGAAAAACTATAGCTTTCGTTTCCATTGGTGACTTCTATCTCTCACGTCTAGTCTATGCTTAGACAACTGAGCCTCTAGGTGATCATGCAATAATACCCACGGTCCCTCTATTATCCTTCTATGCACCATCTACAGTAAACTTCAATCCTTGATCCAACGGGGGAGCCATGGGTCTATTCTTTCCTCAAGTAAAGTAAGCTTCTTTGTTTTTCACAACTTTGTTCCCTTCCCTGAACATGTTCGAAAATTCCATGAAATCTTATAATACTAGCTTGACCGCTTGTGAAGGATTTGGAATAGACTGATCATGTAATGTTGCATTTCTATAATGCCACATTCTAACACATCGAATTGCTGCAAAAAGGGTGAAGCAATTGCAGGCCATGCCCATTCTTTATGCTATTTGTCTTGGGTCAAGAAAGTGGTGTACCATCTCCTCTGGCGAGCCGAACTTCCAAGAGACAAGATGATAACCCATGGGCTCAGTCTCCACATAATTTGGGCCAAGGGGCATGTTATGAACATATAGATTGTATTTTCCTCTAAGTTTCCACACAATGGGCAAGAAGGGTCTAGGATGTGAAGTAATCTACCTAGGTTAGCACGACAGAGCAAAACATTAGCTGTCGTCCTCCATAACATCATCTTGTGCTACTCATGAATTTTAGCTTTCCGCATGTTGTTCCAAATCTCAGAGTTGCTACCATTCTTTGTACGCAACTTGATGAGCTTATAGGTGGATTTAACCATGAATATGCCGTCGATATTTGGCTACCAAATAGGTCTATTAACCCAAATGCAGATCAGAACATGAATTTGAAGAATCACTTGGATTAAATTTATGCAAATCACCGGATTTAGACTATATATGTTCCAAGATTTATCCCCAAGAAGCTCTCGATCTTCCTTTGTTTCAAAAGAGGGTTAGGATTAATAAAAGAAGAAAAATGATTTGGGACGTAAGGAATCTAAGGATGATTGCCAACCTTAATCAACTTACTATCCCCTACCTGATAAAGAGTTCCCAATTTGAGTATTTCTCTCGTATCCATAATTGCCTTCCATAAGGAAGATGCTGATGCCTTAATGTTGTGATTCCAAAAATTGGAGCTCCGTAGAAATTTCCCTTAAAGGACTCGAACCCATAACTTGCCTCTATCCTGGATGAATCCCCGTCCAAAGCACGGAGTTGGAGACAACAAAAAGGTGACCGTTTTACTATTGGTTGTTTTGGGGAAGGAAAGGTTTTACTATAAACCCGATCATGAGCACAAGCAGACCACTAGCTTCAACGGGTCACTTAGCCCACCTAACGGCCTAAGCCCATCAAGTCTTGAAGCACAATTTTGATGGATCTAGACAAGCGTATTCTCCGTTGAGTCTAATCCCGCCGAGTTAGGCCTAATTGATCGCGTTTAGGTCCCGTCATTTTATGTAGAAAATCTAATACCTTTCATATCGTGGGCGACATTGGATAAGGCTATTTCGACTCAATGCTTGACTAGCCCCTCTTGTGAGCCCAACCAATAATAAATTTTGAGTTACTACAGGGAGACAATTTTTTACACAATGAACATAGAGCATGAGAACCGAAATAACTGAAATCCCTTGGGTTTGCCTACTCGTGCGTGTACATATATACGTAAATTCATCCTTGGCCATATGCGGGTTACGTCCTCGTCTGATCGATCGAAATGTCAGGATTTCAATATCTAGCAATATCATCAGTTGAGATAGGCACTCATTGCCAGGAATTGGTTATTATTATAAGCCCCATAAGCTGTACGTAGAAAGTATCCCGTCGTGGATGTATCGATTGACGCGCTAGCTGTCGATGATCAATAGTGGCCTCCTCCCTCGATTGTTTCCATCCTTTTCTTAAAGCGATGATCGGTTAGATGGACCCAACGGATGCTGCAATCCTGATGGCGGATGAGAGTCTCGGAATTGTGCTATGCACGTCCAATGAAAAGACACTAGACAGAACAGGAAGAAGTCAAATTGCGTGTTCTGCCGACGCCAATTTGAGATTTTGCTTCTCTTCGCCCTTAAGGTATAGAATTTCATGATCAAACTTACCCCGTGAAGATCACATAATTTGCCTTCTTTTGTGAAAAAGAAATTTTGATTGTGATTGTCATGTGATCTATCTAAAGTTTTATAGGGTATCATATAGACTCACGGCTCCCTCTACTCTCTGGAATGCTCGTCTCTCATCCCCCCATTTCCTCTTCCTATCTGTCCCTATGATGTACTGTATTCTGAATATCTTCTTGTTACTCCACTAACTTAAAAATGAACGAATGCTTGGTATAGCTTTTTTTTTGATCCCTTTCCTTTTGAAAATTACAGACAATGAAAACGAATGCTTCAGCTCCGCTAAGGTGCTCGACAAACACTTCGCATCTTCATCTCTAGCGTCCACTTAGAGCGAAAATATTGTGGCTCTACCATCGCTAGCACCATGTTTGACAAACAATTTTTGTATGCAATACATACAATGTTCCACCGGTCCAATACTTACCATTGCTTCAAATCACGTTAATGTTACTTGGCTCAATGCGTAATGAAAAACTTCTAGTACAGCCTAAACAGATGAAAAGCCATTTTGAGAATACGGAATGTCATTCCTAGCTTATTTCTAGTGCAATTCGATGATAAAAAGCTAATAAATTTCAAGAATACAGAATAAGAGGGCTACTGAGATTTATTTCAAGCTAAGAAATTCCAAAACATGCATTCCATTACCATTGCTATGTTTATATTATCATGCATAGCTATTGCATTCTTAGCTTATTTCATCCAAAAACTGAATGCAACCCTTGTTTTCACATAGCTCACTTGTCTTTCTAACCAGATTCAGCCAATTGTGTTAATTTTGAGAAAGTGTCCATTTATTATAGTTCAATGCCCAATAAGTAAAATCACTTAGAGCTGGCAAACCATGTAAACATGTTTATATGTGGCATAAGCATTGCCTAATCCACTTTGTTGTGCTGCTCATGATTTGTATATGCAAAGATTGACCTTACGGATGCAAAACCTCCAGAGACATTCTAAGTCGAGTTGTAACCGAATTTGCCACATTCAGAATTGCACAAAACTAGCAACGTGAATAAAATATGAAGCTCTACAAAGTCATCATGTGAACTCTGCAAAAGTAAAACGCTGGATAGAATTATTTAATATTTCAAAGCAATGGCAAAAAGAATCATTTTACAATCAAGGAACAAAAACAAGAGGCACCTTCTTCTCAACAAGGACTTCCATCACCATCTACCAAGTTGAAATTCAAGTCCACTCTCGGTTCATAACATCTATATTATAGGAAAATCTTACAATCTACATAAACATTACAACCTTGAACCAGTCAGAGCAGAGCACATCACGAAATATATCTAGTTTCATGATATCACACTGTGCAGAATATAGTCTGCATGCAACTCTGGGAGCACAGTGCACCTTAGGCCACCATAAAGAGATAAGCTACACAGCATGTGAATTGGGCTGTACTGCTCCTTGAAGATTTTTCACGGCACTATCATACTGAACGAAGCCCATGAACCAAAATTCATGATTATCAATAGAAATAACCTGGATGTACTTTTCAGCTGTATTGACCCTGCTTGTTGATGGATTGACTGCCTTCAGTTGATGCAATGGAATTACCACCTAAGTAAGGTGAAAAACATCAGGACATTCAGGAAAAAGCATCACCAAATGTGAAATATAACTAGAGATGACGCAAAGAAAGAGTTGCATTTGAAGCAAGACAACACAGATCAGTCCATGACATGCTACACAGAGAATGCCCCACACGAGCCTCAGTAAACAAAACTCAACTAATCTCAGGGTCACAAGCTGATAAAGAAACTTCTACTTGGCAAGAGGGTAACAATGGCAATGAGCAGGCAGGTTGGGAACTTAATTAACACACCATACGTTCCCTCTCCAACCTGTGCAACATGCGAGACTTGACCTTCTCGCATGTACCAACAGTGTGGTATTGTGGTATCGAAACCGACTCACACTCACACTCACACTCACAAACCACCAATTCCTTAAGATACTTTTTCACCCTCAAAGTAGGAAAAAGAATCGAAAGCTCACACTACCAGATTGTAAATCCGGCACCTTATTATCATCTACAACTCTTAAGTTTCATGGAAAAAGAGAATTATTTACGACATGGATAAATTTCCATGGCAACGAAACCGCAAATAGGCAAAAGTAAGACAAACGATCAAGCGAGAAAGACAGAGGGAGAGAGATGCATTGGTGCACAGTGCACCAAACTCCAGGTCAGAGTTAGGTAAGAGCTTTCAAGTAACAGTCAAGTTTGAGTTATAAACTAAGTAGACTCAACTTGTCGCAATTACACCGTTAATGTGTATCATACAAGAGGAGCAGCCTTTTTTTAGGCCCATCCCTACCCCATATTAGTGGCCCATCCATCCCACTAAGCGTACGCCAATGCTGGTCCCTCTCATATTATAAGCTTACATGTGATATTTTAGGATGCAAGTCTCCTTGAGGCTAAGCAAATTGTCATCCCTAGAAGAAAAAGGTTCATATGGTGGGAAGTACCCTTTAGGCCTTGTCTGTAAAAGGGATCAAGCAGACCAAAATGCCAAACTATATAAGTTGAAACGACAGAGCGAATTGGAACGACAAGATAATGTCATTTATTTGTCTCCTTCCCACCCATCATGATCATTATTCTTCTCTGTAAGCTATTGCACACAAAAGTATCAAGGTGAATTTAAAAACAACCATGCTTTCACAAGCATTGAACATGAAATCATGACTAAAATCTTGAGTCAGTTCATCATTTTATGGTATTGTAGCAGTGGCTGAATCTGAACATTATAGAGTTTGACCTTCTAATTTTCTAGCAGCTTCTTCGAAGCCAAAACTTAAAAACTCTAATGTCACCACAAATTTGTGACAAATGTTGAAAGCAGGTAGGTTCAACTTCACAGGTTAACAAAGAAAACTTTGAAGGCAGTCCATCACAACATCAAATGGAATGTATCACTTGAAAGGAGAAGCTTTGACAAAAAGATCCACTTTTTCCAAAGAGAAACAAACAATCTCTTCCACTCGTCCCTGATCTAATCTGATTTTATTTGTTTAGAATTTATTCTGCTCTGACTTTAACTTATCCTTCTACATTTTCTGCATACTAGAGTGGGACAAAATTGGTTATTTACAAAGAAAAAGGACCCACAGCTTGTTCTCTCTCCTCTCACCCAAATGCCAAAGTAACATGATATCTCCAGCATACACCCCAGCAACAAATGATTGTGTGTATGTGTCATCTATATAAGCAAAAACCATGAAAACCTCATAAGTTTCAAAAAGCAAACTCATTGGAAGCACGTATAACGAGTTAAATTCCTCATCATGGAAATCAACCAAAACCACCATCTTCAGAATGAAGCTGATGCTTTAATTAGGAAGCACACCTTATAGTAACTCCATTCAGTCTGATCACCAGTTTTGTAGGAAAGAGGATTGTCGCTACAAAATGCAAGCTTCGCCGAAGACAAATATAGGGTGCCCATCACTGGACCAGCAGACGTCGACAAATAACATGCATATGACTTCAGGAGCTGCTCCTCAGGAACAGTTTCAAAAGTAGAACGGAAAATCTTCTCGTAGCCACCTTCCGCCAGAACTTTTGTTCCCTGAGCAATTCTGCTGACAGCAGCATCAGCAAAGCTGGGGCCCGTTTTCACTGTTCAAGAGACAATTTTTTAGTTGATACGCAATCAAATGATCTTCTTCTTCTTTTTTCGCTAGGTGCATCAGGTGACTTAGGAGGCAAATTTCTACATAAAATTACTCACTCTGTCTTCAAGTATTAGAACAAGGCTTTTCCAATAGAATCGCGAATTAACGATTAGACAAGGTCATATATCAAAAGGCATAGCCAAACACACCATCAAATCCCTCGCGACGTCCAAAATTCTCTCGTCACTCGACTTAAGCGGCAATTATAAGGAACTAGAAGAGGCAAGGGGACTTACAGTGCTGCCACATGTTCCCGGCGAGATCCTCGGCCTTCTTAGTCGCCTCGGCCGCCCTCTTTCCCCATCTCCCGAGCGCATCCTTCACCGAATCCATCGTATCTGCGCACAATCACGAGATACACGAATCGATAAACTAAACAAAAGGAAACCAGAACAGCCCTCCTCAATTTCGAATCCAATCGCCGAATCGTCGGCACACGACTCACTCTTGACAGACGATTGCGGAGCGGTGGCGGGGGCGGGGGCGACGTAGGGATTCGACTCCGAGGGCATGGAGGTGGCGGCGACGCCGGAGATCGGAGCGCGGGGGGCCTCGCCAGCGAGGGGAGGGGGGGCGACGTCGTTGGCGTCGAGCTTGGGGTAGGGCGCGTAATCGGAGGAGTGGGGGGCGGCGGCGGCGGCGGCAGGCTTGGGATCGGGGTCGGGCAAGGGTTTCGGCGGGTGAGTCGGATCCGATTCGGGCTGACTCATGGCTCCTGGCGGCTCCGGCAAGGATCCGGCGAGGATCGATCGGCGGGGGGTCGGTGGATGAGAAGGAGAAGGGAGAAGGAGAAGGAGAGGAGGAGGGAGAAGCAACGTGGGGTCGTTCTCAGGTTTGAATGGCGTGGGATGCGACGGTCGATGTCAATCGATCTCAGATCCTTAACGTATCAGAAATCACAACATGCAACGTCGTTTCTCTCTCCCTCTTCCTTTTTTTCAAAATTTTTTGTTTTTTTTTTTATTTTTTTATAATTTTGGTCCTTTTTTTCGTGTTACTTGCAAGAAATCAGAGATTAGTACGCGGCTTCGATTGCACAGAGGGGGCCCACATCTGCGAAATTTTTATTTTCCAACCTGGGATCCTCCGAGACACGTGGCACGCTTCTCATGAATCACCATCGATGACGATGTTTGTTTCGTGAATAGATAAATGATTCAAAAAATATCGGAGATCGAGAAAAATATTACTTTTGACTGGTAATTTTGACTGATGAGTGATATGAATGATTATTTTTTGAAATTTTTTCGAATTCTTTTATTTTCATCGGAGCCTTTAACAAGACCCATAAGCCTGACTCAAATCATTCTTCCGTTGAAAGGAACTATTCAATGTTGGGCACTCATCTCTATGCAATGCTAATATTGCTTCAGATTGCGTGGCATTGTTTTTAATTCTTTTTCATAACATATATAAAAGGAAAATCTCAAAAAAAGCCAAAGACTTCTCATTTTCTTAAATAATGACTTGAAATGAACCTTATTTCAAATAAAGACTTGAAATAGCATTAATTGTTTTAAATAAGGGCATGAATTATCCATGATTGTTTTAAATAAAAGTCTCGCCTATCAACTAAATTTTCTGACCAATCAAGAGCATTTTCATCAAAATCCTTTTCTTCTTATTTTTTATCTTTTTTTTAGTTCTTTTTCTTCCTTTTCGCCGGTGGCCGACTGGCCACGTGCGACGCCCACAAAGGGTTGGGTGACGGTTGCCCTCGCTCGATCTGGCAAGGGTGCAACCCTCACCCAATTTGACAAGGGCCTCCCTCACCAACCATAAATGAGGGGCGGCTTTGCTTGGGGAGGCCGCCCCTTATGGCCAACCTCGAGGTCGGTGAGGCCCTCCTCGCTAGAACCTTGCTCCTAGCGACGACCTGCAAGCCCTCATCCACCGTGGGTAGAGGTGTGCAAAAGAATCGGGAACCGCCTGTAACCAGGACCGAACCGGCCTAAAGGCGGTGGTTCCCATAAGAATCGGTTCGATTCCCCAGTTCTAAATAATGGGAACCAGTGAGTATCGGTCCGGTTCCTAGTTCTAATTATGGAACTGCTCACCCGAACTGGAGCGGTACACTTATATATATATTTTAAAATTTTTGTCTCTCTCCTCTCTTTGTCTCTCTCTCCCCACTTTATCTCTACTTTTCTCTCTCTCTCTCTCTTCAATTACGATACTCTCTTTTCTTTCTTCTGCGTCCCTTGCACAATCAACACCATCTTTAAATATTCATAGCAATTTCTTCACTTTTGCTGAATTAGGTTCCAAGAACCTTCAAAGTAATTATCTGTCATTATTCTTTTGTTCTTCGTTCTTGATTTTTTACTATAATTCATCGTTTGTGTCTTTTATCTTTCACTACCTCGTTGAATCAAGTCACCTCGAACTATGTTTGCATCCATTCTCTCTAAAGAGACGTGGATCTTCTCTCCATCATCTTCACTATCTCATCCCACCTCTCGCTCCCCCCCCTAACCCTCCTCCGTTCCACCTTGTCGTCACCGAACCATTTTTGTCCTCTCCCACCGTTGGTCTACCCTAGCCGACAATCTGTGCCCACTCTTCCCCTCCTTCGCCCCTCCCTATTGTTTCAGCTCTCTTGATCGATTCTAGTCTAGTTCCCAAGTGGGTCCATGGAACCAATGGATGGTTCCCGATTCCAATTTTTCGGAACAGATCCTTAGCGGACGATTCTCGGTTCCGGGATGGGAACCGTCCATACAAACCATGCACACCCCTAACGTGGGTGAGGGCCTACAAGCCCTTGCCAACTGTGGGTGAGGGCCCGATGACCCTCGTCAACCGTTGGCGAGAGTCGGCCTTGCCCGTGGCTAGTAAGGGCTTGTAGGCTCTCATTTGCAACCGGGGAAGGTGGTTGGCCGTGAAGGTTGCCCCTCGCTTGTGGCCAGCGAAGGTGGCCCTTACCGAATCGGGCGAGGGCAACCCTCACTCAGCCTTCTATGAGCATTGCTAGTTGGTCAACGGCGAAGGGGAAGAAGAACCAGGAAAAAAAAAAGGAAAGAACAAAAGGAAAAAAGGAAAATGATAAATAACGAAGATACCTTGATTATCGAAAAGTTTACGCCCTTATTGAAAAGGGCACATAACCGCCATTATTTGAAAAAGTGATGATTTGGCCCTTTTTTTTTTTTCAGGCCCACTTCGCATTCTTATTTGAAAAAAATATGGGCACTTTAGACTTTTTTGGAATTTTCTCAATAAATAAATACAGGTGTTGTAAAAAAAAAGGGAAAAGAGAGGAAATGAATGGGTTAACTAAAATTCGGAGAGAGTGAAAAGGAATATATTAGTTTCCATCGCACAGCATATAAGCGAATTAATTTCTTCTTTCTAGTAGGGTACTTATTTCAAAATGAAACGCTGATTTGAAAAATACAAGAGAGGATAAATAAGCTACAATTCAAAAAGTATTTATCATTAAATTTTAATTTGAAAAATTGATTAATTAGCTTGTGCAGCCTTTATATCCCACATTATAGTGTGTTTCTTTTAAAAAAAATAAATCGCAGAATAATTTCCACCTCGATTTTGAGAATTTCAGACAAATATTACAAAATCTTGCCAATTTTCTAAAAAATAACTTGTTCAAAAACATTTTCCCAAATTGTTAAATTCCATGAAATGAAAGGAGACAAAAAGAACTAAATATCACTTAGACATGGATCTGCATACCACTTATCCTTTATTTAACACTTGACTTGATTATTGCATGAGAGAAGTCATTGAGACAAATAGTAATAACATAAAATCTACAGAGGCCTGCAGCTGATACATTGAAAGAGGTGGTAAAAATTATATTCCTGCAATTCTCTTGTGATTTCATGTCACAAACCCCACGATGTTAAAGGAAATGCTGTACTTATTCTGCACAATACCATGATCGATGAATATCACAGCGAGGAAGCTAAAGAAGCTAGTCAGGGAGCCAGTCGAACGATTCTCCAGACTTGTCTTCCATCGATCTCTTGCGGACGATACTGTAACCTGTAAGAAGACCATCCACAATCAACCAAAGGCATCGTGTGAACTGAAATCAAGCACGCCTCATTCACTCGGGCATTATTCCACATGCTCCATCTATCTGTCAAGAATTTTAGTTATGAATGTTTACTCGCACATCATCGGTTTCTCTTCTGTGGAAAAAAGATCCTGCACCACGGGGATTCCTAATGCTCCCACACAGGTTCTTTGATCGTTTCATTAATAAATTTGCTCACGTTAGAACTCGCACTATATGTTCAGGATTACACTTACTCACAAGAACCCCCATTTCCATGTGCCTTTGGGCCAGCACAGCATTGACACTTATTACAGACAACATCGAATTGTTAATCGTTCACATGGTGTAAAGTATAGAGCCATAGAGCCAATCCAACATGGCACCAAGCCCAAGTTGCTCCCCAACTAAACGGAATGCAGCAAGATCTCTCCTCCTACGAGACTATTAATTTTAACCATGAAAAGATAAAATAACTCCAGAAAGAAAAGCAATGGATCACAGCCAAAGACTTAAAAAACGATTGATGCAAAGATGACAATATCCATGTAGATTCCTGTGATTACATATCATCTAGAAATCTACAATCGTTAAAATCCTTCCATTTGTTTTGTAGAGTGATAAGAAAACCTTTGGCCAGATTAGGAAGCAACTTTACCTGTCGTGCAGGCGGGACTGCTGGCCTAGCCAAAATTCAAATATCTCTGGCTTAAGTCTGTATCCTCCCCAGTGTTTAGGCTTTGGAATCAAATTTCTGCATCCCATACAAAGGAAAGGAAACTTCACCCCACGTTTGTGATATACACATGTACAACAAGAGAAAAAAAGAAAATCATGCCAGATCATCACGGGGTATCATTGTCGAGTAGCATAGACCAGATCATCTTTAAAATACACAAAATTAAGATAATGATCAGTTTTCATGCAGAGAACTGCAGTTCTGAGCACTCATACAATTATGGAAATCTAAGAGGAAAGGTTATGGAGCTGATCGTACATGATGAAGGTATAAACTAGAATAATCATCCTAACTTACACGTTAGAAAACTTTTGCTCCAGCTCTCTGTACTGTTGGTGGAGCACCTGCCTTCCAGGAACTATAGAACTCTGAAGGGAAAAACAAAAATTGTCTCATAAATGGATGCTTAATTTATTATCTGATTTATGCCGATTTATTAAACCGAAGATACCTGATTGCTGACTATTGCTCCAATCTGACTTCCATGAGGACGGCTGTGGAAGTACAGGTCAGATTCTTCATTGGAAACTTTCTCAACAGATCCTTCCACTCTTACCTAGACTCAAAATTTCAAAATTCTCAATCAAGCTTCTCAATAGCTGATTTTGGTTTGTATAACTTGTAGAAAGATTCGATAACAATCATTTATGATTGCTCCGCCACAATTAGAAAACAAGGAAGTTCACCTCATTTTAAATGAACTACCCCTGTCACCATCTAACATTGTGTTAGAACAATTCCAGATTCCATGCCTCTCGAAGAATTTAATTGATCAGTGATATATCAAGTGACTGCTTTACATACAATTCACTTCCACCAGAAGATGTAGAGTCCTCCGGAATAATTGACTCATCACTAGATCTGTCAATTCTTAACACAGTCCTCAAATTTGCATGGTTACCTGACGGTTGAGGCTTTCCCAGTAGAAAAGCAGTGATGCCCAAGGATTTTCAGATAATTGACGTCCCTTTTGACTTTCATAATTGGTATACCTAAAGGAGGGAGCAATATATATTAAATATTTGGCTGTCAAAAAAGTCCGTATTCAGCACCTGGGCAATATTGCAATGGCAAAAAAAAAAAATAGCACTGACCAGACGAAGCCATCTTCGTCAAATCCTTTCAGCAAAACCATGCGTGATGAGCTGTGATTAAACAACAATTTTTTGAATCAGACTAATTCAACCACGTTTGTCGACATGTCATTGTTTCAAGACATACTACACAACATGACATGCTGATGTCAACAACCCACTATAAGCTCTTAGCCATGAAAGGGCCATTACTGCAGCAAGACTAAAGAATTTTCTGTACCTTTCATCTAATTAGGAAGTTCTTAAACAATATCTGGACATGTCAAACATTTATAAAAATAGGCAAATGGAGTTAAGGCTTTCATAGATACCATCGGAAGTCATTATCCGGATGATAGTCAACTCAACTAGAGAATTCCACAACGTGATAGTTAGGAGATAAAGAAGTGGAAGAAAGCACAAACTTACGGTTTCCCATCCTTGCCAGCAGTTGACAATGCCATGGCATTTGGTTCCCGCAACCCAGCAGCCACTGCTTCTTCAAACCATTTGCGGAACTACAGGAAGTTGTCACTTGTTGGTGATAAAGTGGAAGGAATCGTGGTTCAATAGGTAAAACTATTATGTAGAAGTTGAAAAATGTGTGCTAGACACAAAAAATTATAGTAGATGACAAACTCATTGAAAGAGGCTACATCATTTATCATCTAAAAATAACCTGCTTGATGGGGTCAGCCTCAACTTCTTCCTCACGAAACTCCGGTGAAATGTAGTTCTCTCTCATAGCTGATATATCAACTTGAGGGACCTTGCCAATACGGACACACATTGATGCTCCAGGATATGAAGGAAGCCGGAGGTTATATTTTTCTGCTATAGGTGGCGGGACGAATCTACCTCCTAAAAAGTGATGTGGACCACGAAATTGCTTTGCACACAACTTTGGAGCAGTTAGAGAAACCTAAACAAATGAAAACGTACAGGCATGATGTTAATTTTTTAGTAGCTTGTAAAGAGCAACCACATTTTGGTATGATGCATTAATTTGAACACTTCAAAAGTCCTGCAAGAAATATACCAACATATCAGGCTTGATGCCTTCACCACTGACGTCCCCTTCTTCAACATGCCATCCAGAAGGGATATCTACGGAGACAATTACAGAAGATTTTTTATTTGCTTGGTCAATCTTCTGTATTCCCACCAATCTTCTTAATATATCGTCAAAAGGCGGCCTTGCGGCACCTGAGGAATTTGAAAAGAAGTCGATACCTCAGAGGAAATGAAAAAGGAAAAATCATACAAAGAAATTTAGCCAGAAGTGCCAGAACATATAGAGACAGACAGAGGAGTACAAGTAAAGTGAAGATATGCCTTCTCCTTGCATGCGCAGAAGGAGTATGACTCTGTCAGAGAGACCATCGAGAAAGCAGGACAGTGATATATCCAGTTTTCCTTACAGGGGGAAATTATTTAATCATCATTATCCTAAAGTCGACTTCCGTAAGTGAAAAAATATTTCATCTTCAAAAGTTGAACAATCATATTTTCCCTATAAACATCGTACTCCTGTGTGTCTGGATTGGAATTTTCACCTGTTTAAGCCCTTATGGATGTTTAGTGGAATTAAAGAATTGTTAGAGAAGAAGCACCACTCATACATATCCCACATAATCGAGTAGGGTTAATATCCTCCAACTCCACGAAGTGTAGCTTTGTCCATGAAGAAGAAGAGAATCTATTCAAGTTACAAGACAGGCATCAAGTGAGCCTGCGATGAGTACCCAAAGTCTGTTCAGATTCCACAAAAATGGAAATGCTAAAGACAAAGTTATAAGTTAAGAGGCTTCACCATGCATATTGACATTCTCCTCTCATTTAAACATGCTGTAGTATGGTAACCCTTTGCTCTTCAAGTCAAATAGCAGTATCAACATGTAAGGAGAGTGGTGGGTTGGTGTCCTTATATCATTACAATTTGTAGGAACTCGGGTGAAACTTACATCCCGGAAATGGAACAGGGATAATTTCCAATCAACATGCAACACCAAAGAAACTACCAAAAGAGAAGCTTTAACCTAATCCTTAAACTTGGGATGTTAAAGTAATTACCATGGAATGAGAACCCAAATACTGCATCCAGCAAGATATCGTACTCTGTAGACAAGTCTGAAGGAAGATCTTCTACTGACAAGAAAGGAACTCTCAGAGATTCGAGCTGCAGACAGGAAGATACCAGTAAGAAAATGTAAAAGCTGCCACTAAATAACTATTCCAGCATATTGGACTCAAAATTGCGTCCAACCTGAGTAACCAGACCATTGTAAAGAGGCTTTGGAGTACGCTTAGGATAACAGATGTACGGCTTGTACCCAAAATGAAACAAATGACGCGCAGCTACCAGGCCGTCACCACCATTGTTCCCAGGTCCACATATTGCAAGAACGTGCTTATACTCGCTGGCTTTGTAGACCTGCCAACACATCGGATTCACAATTAGCCAGCATTACAACTACCCAAATTCTAAATGCTAAGAAACCCACTAGATTTCGGCCAAAAAAAGATGGACCAGTAACCACATAATTTCACCACAAAGTTCTGGCAATAATGTCATGGCAAGTAGCAACGTACTTCTCTTGGTCAACAGAAATAATTTAGAAAAAAAAAATTGGCAATGTATTGTTGGTCGATTAGGACATGTAAGTCTACAGTTACATTATCTCTAAAGAAAAACTTAACACAGTCACTGAACGGACGCATTCTACTTATGCTTATAATCCGGTGATGAATAAAACAGAGAGCACAAACTCTAAAAAATTAACATATCACTCAGCCAAGCCATCTACCGACCAGCTATTTCATACTCCGCATCCTCATCTCAATTGTTAACGAATCCTATTGCTCCTCAACAATGCGCCCACCCATTGCGAATAAATCAAACAGTAGCCAAGTAACAGAATCAAAGAGCGGCAAGCAATGCGTTACCTCAGCAATTGAAGTCGCCACGCTCAGGCCAGCCAACTCCTGCAGAAATCAGAAGGAAAAAGAAAAACTAATTCGAGCTAGCTGCAAACGAGAGACTCCACGCCCCCAAAAAACACGACAATCACAGACAACGCGACCGCAGCGTAGTCACCGCAGCACAATAATTCGAACACTCGGGCACTGACCATCAGTTGATCGACGCTGAAGCCGAGGGGGCCCATGAGGTCCTCGTCGATCGCGGCGGCCTCTCTCTGCGTGAGGTACGACACGGAGCTCGGATCGCTCGAGCTCTCCAACCGTCCCGCCATCGCTGGACGCTCGCAGCCCGACGTGGAGCAGAAGGAACGAATCGCGGGGCTCCGACCGCTGCCAGAAAACCCCTAGCAAAGAAAGGGGAAGCGAAATGAATTCGAGCTGTCGACAAAATGGCTAGAGAGAGAGAGAGAGAGAGAGAGAGAGAGAGAGAGAGAGAGAGAGAGAGAGAGAGAGAGAGTAGAGAGTCTCACGGCGGAGGAGAGAGGAGGGCGGAGGAGGAGGAGGCGGCGGCGGTGGTGGGGGGAGAGAGGAGGGGAGGGTTTAAAAAGGGCGGAGCGGAGGGGAGGGGGCGATTGGGATTGGGCGAGGAAGAAGCATGGCATGGTCTTCGCGGTCGTGGCCGTTCTGTTGCGGAGAATCGTCCACATGCTTGTCACGCCCGGACATCATATCGTCGTCCGAGAATCCTAGTACAGCATGGCTCTCATGCGAGCGTCGGGTCGTTTCTCGAGCTCCCTTTCGAGGTGGCCTTCAAAGCTTCCCGTGGATGAGCTTGCGACGGCAAGTTGCGATTGAGTAGAGTTTGATGATATTTCTATTTCTTAAAATATTCTTTTTTGAAAAATAATTTTTTTATTTTTAAATATATTTGGTAATGCACAAATTTTTCATATTCTGAAAATAGAAAAAGAATATAAATTTATTTGGTATTGACTCAAAAATTTATCTTCCTTTTTTCGGTGGCAACACTGACCGGTGGACAAGCGATTGGCGGCGACGATTGCACGGAGAATTTGTAATTGTTGCCGTGCAAATAAGAATATTCATAACTTTGATTGCACGGAGAAACAAAACACTTGAGGTAATTTTCTTTTTCACTACCAAGCGAATTCTTCATTTTTAAGAGAAAGTATAAAATAGACATTGTGCTTCTTTCAGTAACTGAACACAATCATTTATTTAGAATTCAAAAAATTAAAGAAAAATGAGAGAACCATTCCAAATTTCTCACATGAAGTGCAAGGATGAGTTTGATCATTGCACCATAAGGACAATTAAGTAACATTACCAAGTGCACTTAATTTTGACTCAAAAAGAAAAAAAGGCTTGAAGTGAATATTGTTTTAAATAAAAGTTCGAAATGCTATCATTTCTTTAAATAAGGATATGAATTAGACTTGTTTCAAATAAAAGCAAGAAATGGCCATATCAATCTAAAAAAAGGCCTCAACTCACTATTTGATAAGGGCAATTTTGTCTTTCAAATTTTTTTCCTTTTTCCTATTTATTCTTTTCATAAAAAAATAAATTAAAAAAAAAAAGAATAGAACAATGACAGGAGGGAGAGCTCCCTCTTGGCTCTTTTTATAAAATTTTTTAATCTAATTTAATTTTAATTTAAATTGTGTTTTGACGAAAATATCCTCTAGTCAACTGGATTTTTTTACCGGCCAGTGAGGCTAGGCTCTTATTTGAAATAAATAAAACCACTTCAAACCCTTTTTTGAGATTGATATGGCTACTTCAAGTCCTTCTTTGAGACAATATCTACTTTAGGTTTTTTTTTGAGAAAATAAGTGTACTTCAAATCGTTATTTAGATTTTTCCCTTTTTTATCTTACCTTTTTATTTATTTTCTTCATTCGACTTTACTTTTTTTTTTCCCTCTTTGCTAGTTTATAAGGGTCAAATATAAGGAAGGGTCAAATGAAAGTGTGTTTTGGCTCAAATATAAGGAAGGGTCTTTTGACCAAAATTTGATTTAAATGAATATCAAATTGGATCGATTAGCGTTCTGATTCTAGTTTGACTGTCTTGCTCGTGAATATATACTCTAATGTGATTGGATAGCTTATCGAACACTAAAATATTTATGCATAATTTTCGAGTCACTCCGAATTTTTCACTATTCACATATACTTTTAAGAAACTGAATTTAATGATTTCATTATTCGTTCCAAATTTTCGCTATTTAGCTCATCTAAGAATGAACTACTTTCTAAATAAGACGTGTTAGTGTTAATGAAGAGCATAATTTTTTTAAAAAGCTCCGTCTAATTTATCTTTTTATTTATCAGATATGTATTTACGGTTTGAATTATCGCCAACTGAGGAAATAAAAAATAAAGAGGCCGAAATCACACAGCCTATCGCCATCCGCCACGTCGGCAGGAAACACTTTCTCTCTCCGCCTGTTCATCCGTCTCCTTCCTTCGCACATCACTTTGCCGCGCGAAGTTAAAACCTCCCAAAACGGAAAGAGGCTCCGGCGTCTGCAACAAAAATCTTCACCGGAATCCCAATCCCCTCCGCGAGCCTCATCGGAATCCACGTCAACTCTGAAACATCAGCAGCCGCTTGTTCTAAGGGAAGCATTTGGGATCAAAGAGCTCTTCCAATTTTATGTCCTCCAACGCATTTATCACGATTGAACTACGTGTCGATATTGCTTGAGCCACTTGTTCCATGCTTGGACGATGTTTTGGTTTTGTACTCAAGCACGAAAAGGCCATCTTTACGGAGAAGATCACTTGACCTAGCATGTCACCTTCTGGGTATGGAATTCTTTGATCTAGAACTTGTTTTAGCAGCCTACATGAAGCCGTTGAATTGCTTGATGATGATGATGAAGATGAGGATGCAACATATGATATGAGATTGCCTGGATGTTTACCCATGATTACTTCTAATGTCACCACTCCAAAGCTATAAACATCACATTTCTCCTTCACCTCCATTGTGTATGCAAGCTCTGCCGAGGGAAAACAACAATATTTTTTGTTCATGCTATCTTTTTTGTCCAAAATGTTAGTAATGCTTTTTCATTGATTGTTTTATTGAAGAAAACCAACTTACCTGGAGCTGCATATCCAAAAGTGCCAGCAAAGGAAGTCCAATTGGATGAACAAGGTTCTAGAACCTTAGCCGTGCCAAAATCAGTGATGTGAGCTTCGTATTCTTCATCCAGTAAAATGTTTTTGCTTGACACGTCTCGATGAACCACGGGAGGAGAGCATTCATGGTGCAAATAGGACAAAGCATAAGCCACACCTTTAACAACATTTACTCTCTTATTCCAGTCAAATGTTGTGATCTTCTCTTCATTGTTCAATACATCCTTCAAGCTGCCAAATTCCATGAACTCGTACACTAAAAATGAATGTCGAGAGCTGAGCAAAAGCCATAGAGCTTGACAATATTCCGATGCCGAGCTTTGGTGAGAGCATGAATCTCCCTTTCAAATGCTTTCCGACTTGCAATTTCGACTTCCAATGCTTCCTTAAATTTCTTCACTGCTACAGTTTCACCTGTTTCCAATTGGGCCTTGTAAACACTCCCATGTCCTCCCACACCGATGCAATATTTGGTATCAAACTCCTCCGTGGCTTCAATAATGCTCTCATAAGCCACTCTTCCGTCAAAGCTCAATATTGCCCACCGATTTTCATTGCTTGCATCATTCGAACTAGGCTCTATTTTCCTTAATATTTGGCATAATATACTTGAAATTCCCACAATAAGAAGCAACAAAAGTAAGCAATCTAAAGTGGGAATCAAAATTAGGAGCAATTTATTGTTTTTTGTTGCTGCTGTACAAGGGTCAAGACTAGCAATAACTCCACACAACTCTTTATTTCCTCTCACAACTTCAATTGTCGCATTTCGAAAGATTGAAATGTTGGGTAAAGGACCCTCTAACTCATTATATGATATGTCAATGGATGTCAAACTTGCCATATCATCAAAGGTAGACACTATTGAACCCGAGAGTTGATTGTGAGAGAGATTAAGTATTTCCAATCTAAGCAATAGCCCAATTTCTTGGGGTATTTCTCCGATGAGCAAATTTTGACTCAGATCAAGAACTTGAAGAGACCGGAGATTGCTGATCTCCACAGGAATACTGTTCTCAATATTATTCCTGCTTAAATTTAAAAACTGAAGGTTGAAGCACTCCCCAAGTTCCGTATGGATTGAGCCACTCAAGTTGTTTCCTGCAATGTTGAGTTTTTGCAGACTGGACAAGGCTCCAAGTTCTCGAGGGATGTGGCCTTCAAGACGGTTATAGTCCAATGAAAGCTCTAGCAATAACTTTAATTTTCTTAGGTCTTTAGGAATTTCCCCAATGATATCATTTGAAGAGAGGATGAGTCTGCGCAATTGAATCATGTTTCCCAGTTGAGGTAATATGGTGCCAGAGATTTTATTATTGGATATTATCAAGCTTGTCAAATTTCTACATTCAACCAATGTTGGTGGTAGCCCACCGTAGAGTTTATTGTTGCTCAACTCAAGGTAATACAAGTAGTTGTACACCCCAAGAGCATCGGTTATGTTTCCCTTGAGCAAGTTGTTTTGAAGCCTTACTCTGTACAAACTTGAACAATTTTTCAGGCTTCTTGGGATAGGCCCAGTGAAGTGGTTGTCCGATGCAGAAATATTTTCAAGAGCTTGGCTACTACATATTTCTTGTGGCAATTGACCAACAAAGTTGTTGTTATTTAGCTGTAGGCTTTTGAAGAATGTGAGATTATTCATCTCGATGGGAAGAAAACCCCATAGATTATTGAAATATAGAATCAAGTAAGTGAGGCGACCTAGTTTTCCAATCTCTTTTGGAACAAAGCCTGACAACTCATTTTGGCCAAGGTTAAGAATCTCTAGATTGCTCAAGTTCCCTATTGAAGAAGGGATAGAACCGGAAAGCGTATTGTTGAGAAGGCTAAGAATTTTTAGATTGTTCAAGTTCTCTATGATGGACGGAATAGGACCTGTTAAATCATTTGATTGCAGGTGAAAATGTATGAGGGATCTCATTCCTCCAACTTCCGTAGGTATGGGGCCAGAAAGTTGGTTTTTATAGAGGTAAAGAAATGCCAAATTACTCAAATTTCCTAGAGTTATAGGGATGGAATCATCTAGATAGTTTCTTGATAAATCAAGTTCAATGAGAGACCCCAACATTCCTATTTCCTTTGGAATGGCCCCAGTGAGTTGATTATTTGAAAGCTGCATCTTCCACAAGCTACTCATGTTTCCAATGAAAGAAGGAATTGGACCGGTGATGAGGTTGTTCATTAGGTAGAGATAATTGAGAGATTTGAGCATTCCTATTTCTTTAGGGATGAAACCAGAAAGCTTATTATCATAAAGGAATAGGCCCAACAAGTTTGTCAAACTACCTAATTGTCTGGGAATTGGGCCGGTGAAACGATTATTCGAAAGGTCGAGAACTCGTAAAGATTGCAACAACCCAAGTTGAGTAGGAATGTTTCCCGAAAGGTTATTTTGTGACAAGTCCAAATGAGTAAGCTTGGCAAGATTAGCCATGCTAGGAGGGATGCTCCCAATGAGAGAGTTTCTGGCAAGGTTAAGGGTGACCAAGTTGGGCAATTGGGAGAGATTGAGATGACGAAGCGTACCGTGTATGGCAAAATATGAAAGGTTCAAACTTGATACTCTTCCAAGAGGATCACAATCGATTCCGTGCCATAAACAAGGGTTGCTTCCATTCCATGAAGAAAAAGGATAGCGACCCTGGTTGTCTAGCTCAGACTTCCACGTTAGGAGTGCTTCCAGTTCCTCATTTCTGATTTGGTTACTAGCACCAGCAGGGGCCACTTGAGAAGGGCTTCGAGATGAAGCAAGACAAGGCATTTCTTGCATGAGCACGAGAAGGACATAAGTGAGGAACAATAACGAGGGTTGTTTTTGAGATGTGGCCATGACAGGTGGTTAAGGTTATATGGGGTGGGCTTTCTTTGATTCGCGGCAGATGTGTTGAAATAGGCCAAGTACAAGTCACGCATTTATAGAAAAAAATCGGACCATCAAGTCAACAACCAAGTCAATAATCACTTCTTGTCGGGGAAGGCGAAATTACACGAAACTTTTCATAATTTGGAGGATAGTATCTGTTGGCTCCTAAACTTTCAACTGTTACGCAATTACCTCGTAAGCTTTCATATTGTTAAGGCTATTGACCCTCCGTTATATTTTCCACGGAAATTCTAAGGAACAACACCATGTACGTAAGATATAAATAATAATAAAAACAGAAAAACTTACCGAGGCACTTGTGTTTCAAAAAGTTGCGTATAAACACCCCTTATCAATGCAAGGTGACATGTCCAATGAATTTTTGATATATTTTCAATTAATACTGTCACAAAAAAGGTTTGGTAAAATTATCAACTGCAAAATCCATATTTCCTTTTATGAATAATGTGATTAGTGTTTCAGAATTCGACAATTAGAGAAATGATTCGAAGGCGAAGGTCAGAGTCAACACGCCAATTCAATTATTAAAAGACCCTATCTCATCTGGTTACCACAGGCCACGTTCAATCTATTCTTTTGGAGCCGTGTTGCCTTTCTTCACGTGTCTTCACGTGGCATTCCACTTTCTTTTGGGCCCCTTTCTACTTTTCTGATTTTTCAGGCGTAATTTGTCGGCCATTTGAAGGGAATGTCAATCTCAATCGCTGTTCCATGATCTCGTCCTTTGGATATGTGATCAGGAATTTGTGGATCGATGCTAACAATTCCCCCTGTTTAGCATTTTTTGATCTGTGCTTTTGCGGAGTTAAATGGATCCGACGAATAAAGTCAAAAGGCATCGTCGAATTATTGATCATCTAAATTGACACTTGATGGAGACCATGTTGTTTGTGACTAAATTTTGTCAGAGAATAGAAAAGCTGGAGATTAGGAAAAAAATATATTCCTTTTCTACGTATTCAATATGTAATTACAGTCCTTTTTATAAGACAAAAGGTCTAAGTGTGTAAGAAAAGAAAAGATATATATGATATCCCAAAAAATATCTCCCACGATCAAGATCAATCAAAATCAATTAGTATTGGTAACGGTATCTTTAAAACTTCCCTTCAAGCTTGGTGGTTTGTATACATCAAGGATGGATAACTTGCTTAGTAGATACGAATGTTACCTTTGACTTAAAGTCTTGGTAAAAATATCTGCAGGAAATTCTTTTTGACTAAACTGCTTTAATTTGTCCCACTTTCTAATAGGCTAAGTTCTCATACGTAATATCCAGCAATCATGTTGTGCAATCGACAGCCTGGAAAACTATGAGATTGATCTGAAAAGAGTGGGCAGATCATTCAGACACCTTGTGTTTTGTAATGTTTTGAACTCTCCGTGTCACAATCTCTGTGATCCACCCAATTTTTATATAAAAGAAAAAAGATCAGATATACATAAGCTAACTAGGAATGCATCGGTATTGTGTATTGGCAGAACCAAGTGACTGATTGCCGTGAATGTTAGACTAATCTGTCCCAACAATTGCAATGTCCAAGTGATTCTACTGCCAAAACATGGTGAGGCGAGATTAAGTTTCCTGATGTTATTCTGTGGGACTTCTGATTTAAGCTGCTCGGTGCCTGTTTTTTTATTCTTCTTCATGAAACTGTGTAAAACATTTTGAGCTGCATTTGGTGACCTGCATATGAAGCTGAATAATATGAAATTTATCCTCCCTGGCATTTGAGGGCATTGCGAGTCTTGGATAAGATGGCCTTGAGGACCGACCTCAAAAGGATGGTTAGGGTAACGCTTATCTATCCAATAAAGTAAAAAAATTTAAAAACCAGTTCGTCTTCTCACTTTCTCAACAAGTGAAATTTCCTGATGCAATTTCAGTTGGCGGTGAATATTATGTCCAGTGAGGTGGCTGCTGAAGGTCATTGTCTTCATTGTCAATAGTTTTATAATAGTTTTATGATGCTGAAGGTCATAATTTTTTCATCATTATCTTCTCTATTTCACTCCCCCTGTGGATGTCATATATGTGTTCACTGCTTCTGCTTTGAGAAACTTGTTAACTGGATAGTTGAAGTGAATAAACTATTGTGCCATATCATGTTAAATGCTAATGCCTAAGATCCCCCTCACCTCGGGCTTGACTACGCAACCCCGTTAAAGAATGAACTACTAAAGAATAAGAAAAGGATTTTTGAGAACAACATCATGAATCCTTATTCAAGTTTTCACTTGACGTGCCAGCAGTTGCCTAGCTATCATGCCATTATAATCTGTTCTAACTGATTGGTGTTATCAATGAAGCTTCATTTTCCGTTGTGTAGCCTGTAGCTATTCTTATAAGTTATCTTGTCAGAATGCAGTACCATGGATGATTGATAATTACTAGTTTGGACATATTGAAAAAGACCTTCGTTTCCTTGCTCAAGTTATTGATGTCTTGACAACAATTGACTCTGATCAAAGCTAGAGTAGGGGGGGAAGAACAATGTCAGGAGATTGGACAAGAGCATCTCCGGTGTGGCTCAAACAATGTCATCCAAGTCATCATATTTGCATTGATTTGTATCTTCTTGGTGTACATCAATTAAAAAATCTCTAGACGATGAGGAGTTGGTGGTTTGCTTCAACACTTTGTTAGACGTATTCCCTAGGGTGTCAGTAAAGATCACTCTAGATGGAATTGTGCAGGCAAAGGACATCCCTTTTTTTTTTCCCGGTTGAAACCATGGAACTTTTGATTGCTGGTTAGAGCTCTGTTTGTTGTACAGGTTAGAAGTAATTTTTAATGCTCTTACCGCTATTCATTTATTCGCAAAATATGTTCCATTGACATTTTTTTGATGCGGGATAACGTTCCTATAGAGACTTCATCGCAAATTTAAAAATATGCTAAAAATTATCTCTGATTATGCATGTTGTCATGACTGTTGTGGCTGATTATGTATTTAATCTTACTTATTTGTAAAATACAGAACATTGTGTATTATGGTAGAAAAATATATATTTTTCCTCTATAAAATATGGAAAATATTGCTTAAATCGAGCACCAGAGGTTATTGGGGAGCAGAAACTATTTTTGCGCCTCCAGTTTGTTTAAATGAAAAATAACTTTTAGGAAAATATTTTCTGGATTTTCCGATATTTGTTTTCATAAAAAATAAATTTATTGGGGAAAACATTTTCTATGAAGGAAAAAAAGTCTTCTAAAGTGGGGGAAAATGTTTTCCACTTTTCAAGTTGGGGAAAACATTTTCCATACTCACTCTCTCTTATCTCACACCCCCTATTAGTTCTTACTTCTTTCTTTCTATTTTTTTAAAGTAAATTTTTTTATTTAAAAAAAATTCGAATTTTTAAAATCGATTTTCTTTCTTTCTTTTTTTTGATATTTTTCTTTTTCGACGGATTGCCAACCATAGCAATGGCTGGCGATCGACGACAATGGCTGGTGACCAATGAAAGGCTAGCTGAGCTTGCCGATATGGTATAACAGATCGGCAACGCTCGAGCCTTGCGGCCTCTGGCAATGGTCGGGCATCACCGATCTGGCGAGACTGGAGCCTCACCGCAATCTGGCAACGCTTGAGCGTTGCTGATCTGGCAAGGCCCGAATCTTGCCGTTTTAAGCTTGCCTTGCTAGGGAGCTGATCGGGTGAGCTTACCAGAGGTAGGTGAGCCTTGAGCTTTCCTAGCAAGGTGAGCTCGAGGAGTGGCCGGCGATCGGCCAAGGACGAAGAGAACACAAAAATAATAATTTAATAATCGATTTAAAAAAAATAACGATTTTAAAAAAATAATATAAAATTATTGAAAAAGAGTGTATAAAGGAAAATATTTTCCCTAACGAACAGCGGAAAATAATTATGTTTTCCTGAAAAATAATTTTTCGCGAAACTAATGGATACTTAGATTCGCAAGTTTTTCTTAACACTTCTTATCCACGTTCCTCATATTACCTTTGCCTTGATTTTCCCTTGGATGAGATTTTTCTGCGCTTTTTCTTATTTGTCTGTTCTGTTTATTTCCTTGGGAGAGATCAATAATAATCGCTTTTTCTTCAAAATTAGTATCGGAGTCACTTCGGAATCTACCAGCACTTTTGTGCAGGCAGCCCAGGAGACGGACGAAGAGGCGCGGTTCCAGAATGATATGCTCAATCAGCTGGTATACAGTTTACTTTGAACGGATAACCATCGTTTAACGTGTCTTTGCTTGAAATCTTTCTGTGGGGCTATTATTATTTTTTTCTGAGAAATCATATTTTACAGCAACCATGCTGGGCCATCAGCAGGTCGGAAAAGGTTTTGTCCGCATTAGTAACGGACAAGACTTGGGAAAAATAAGAGATTGATATGAAAAGATGGGCAAATCATTCAGACACCTTTTTTGAAAGATTATGGAGTCCCCACCTCTGATTCTCTTTGATCCACCCAATTAAGAAAGTACAATCATGTTTGCTATGCTTTTTCTTTTTATTTTAAATTCGAATATACAGAAGCTAAATGGGAACGCATCAACATGTGTATATGGCAGAAGCCGGAGCAACAGCCATTGGTATTAGACTAATCTCTCACAACAAATGCAGTGTCCGGGCGATTCTACTGCTTAAATCTGGTGGTTTGAGATTAAGTTTCCTAATGAAAACCTGTGGGACTTCTAATTCAAGCTGCTTGTTGCTTAGATGTTTATTCTTCCCGCGACTGTGTAAAACATTTTGAGCTGCATATGGTAACCTGCATATGCAGCTTAATAGCATAAAAGCTATCCTCCCCGCCATTTGAGGGCATTTCTAAGTCTTGGATAAGATAATCTTGAAGATCCACCTCAAAAGAATGGCTACGGTAACACTTATCTATCGAATAAATTAAAAATAATGATTAAATACCAGTTCATCTTCTTACTTTTTCAACAAATGAAATTTCCTGATGCAAACAGTGAATTCCATGTCCAGTGAGGTGACTGTTGATGGTCATTGTCTTCATTGTCAATAGATATCTGATGCCGAAGGTCATGATTTTGTCATTAATCTCTACTCTCTTTCCCTCCCCTGCTGATGTCCTATGTCTGTTCACAGCTTCTGCTTCAAGAAACTCGTTAACTGGACAATTGATGTGAGTAAACTATATGCGCCATATAATACATGCTAAGGCCTAAGAACCCCTCATCTTGGGCTAGACAATGCAACCCTATTAAAAAACGAACAACTAAAGAAATAAGAAAAGGATTTTTTAAAGTAGCGTCATTAATCCTGATTCAAGTTTCCGCTTGAGGTACCAGCAGTCGCCTAGCTATCATGCCACCGTCATCAATGAAGCTTCATTGTTAGCTGTGTAGCTTGTAGCTGTTCTTATAAGTTAGGTTGTCAAAATGCAGTGTCATAGGTGATTGATATTTATCGGTTTAGAAAAGTCCCTTCGTTTCCTTGCTCAAGTTATTTGATGTCTTGACAGCAATTGACTCTGATCAAGCTTGAGCAGGAGGGAAGAACAATGCTGTTGGAGCTGTGTCTAGTACTGCTGTTGATGTGCTATCGTTTTTTTTTTTTTCTGACTTAGTCAAGTTTATTTGTTAGGCGGTTGGTTTGTTAGCTATTTTCTAGGAAGTGGAATAAGTTTGTTTTGCATGTTTTTGTTTTGCACGTTTGTGTGCAATTCCAAAAGTGGTTCTTATTTAGCTTGTACTAGACAGTTTTTTAAATTGTTGTACGAAGTTCAATACTTTGTTTTTTTTCTCTCTCAGCGAAACATAGGAGTTTCTACTGTTAATTGATTATATCAGCTATAACAGTGGTATCGGAGCTACATTAACAATGTCACAGAATCCAGTTTTCCATAGCAAAATCGAGCATTTTAAAGTCAAATTCTTCTTTTTGCGTGAAGTGCAACAAAGAGGTGAAGTTAAGTTGGTCTATTGCATATTTGAAGATCAGCTTGTAGACATGTTCACAAAGCCACTTTAGGCTGGAAGATTTGAGTTGTTAAGAGAGAGAATAGGAGTATGCAACAACTGATCCAAGGAGAAGTTTGTTGGAGTTGTCTCTTAGTGCTGCTGTTGATGTGCTGTCGTTTTAGTTTTTTTTTTTTTTTTTTTTGACTCAGTCAAGTTTATTTGTTAGGCAATTGGTTTGTTAGCTATTTTCTAGGAAGTGGAACAAGTTTGTTTTTCACGTTTGTGTGCAGTTCTATTTTGCAGTTTGTGTGCAGTTCCAAAAGTGGTTCTTATTTAGCTTGTACTAGACAATTTTTTAAATTGCCGTATGAAGTTCAATGCTCTGTTTTTTTCTCTCTCAGCGAAACAGAGAAGTTTTTGCTATTAATTGATTATATCAGCTATAACAAATGCTAGGAGATTGAACAAGAGCATCGTCCGGTGTGGCTCAAACAATGACATCCATGTCATCGTATTTGCATTGATTTGTGTCTTCTTGGTTTACGTCTACTACAAAATCTCCATACAACGAGGAGTTGGCAGTTTGCTTCAACACTTTGTTAGACATATTCCGTAGAGATCACTCTAGATGGAATTGTATAGGCCCAAGACATCCCTTCTTTCTTTTCCATGCTGAAACCATGGAACTTCTGATTGCTAGTTTGAGCTCTGTCTAGTGTACAGGCCAGATGTCATTTTAACACTCTTGGGGCTATGTTAGGTCATGCCTCCCTCGTCACATCAAGTACCTATCAGGAAGCATTGATTTGAAGGTATTGGCTCTTTGAAGTTGTGCGAAGGGTTGTGTGAACACGAGTCTAATGATCAATCGCTCTGAGTCGGGCATGGGCATAAATTACCACCAAAAGCTTTCAAAACCACAAATCAATTGAAGAAACATCGTAGGTAATGAATTTTAGTCAATCACATGCTAATTTGATTTGGAATCCTATACTAGTTTGACATGCCATATCATGACCTTGTCATCTCTTAAGCCAATCTTAAAGGTCGCATGAAGCCGCATCGATCCATTTTATCTAGGTTAAAATTACAAAATGCAAATATGCAGTTGTTTTCAAATAGTTAATATATCATCGGTAAAATAAGTGATACAGTGCATGTCATCCTTTTAAGAGTAATCAAACAAGAACTAGTAGCTACTGCAGAAAGACCAAAAAGTCAAAAAGGGAAGCATCAGAGATCAACTAGCTCTTCCAATTTTATGTCCTCCCACGCGCCTATCATGATCGACTTACGTGCCGATATTTCTTGAGACACTTGCTGCATGCTTGGACGATGCTCCGGCTTTGCCCTCAAGCATGTAAATGCCATCTTTACAATGAAAGCCACTTGACCGAGTATGTCACCATCTGGGTATGGAATTCTTTGATCTAGAGCTTGTTTTAGGGGCCAACGTGAAGCTGTTGAATTGCTTGATGATGAAGAAGCTGACAATGTTAGAGACGATATGAGCTCGCCTGGATGTCTACCCATAATTACTTCCAATGTCACCACTCCAAAGCTATAAACATCACACTTCTCCTTCACCTCCATCGTGTATGCTAGTTCTGTAGAGGGAAAAACAACATTTTTTTTTCTATTTCTCATCAATATTATCTTTTTTTTTTGGCCAAAATCTTACTAATGTCATTTAATTGATTGTTTTTATTAAAGAAACCAACTTACCTGGAGCTGCATATCCAAAAGTGCCTGCAAAGGAAGTCCAATTGGATGAGTAAGGTTGTAGAACCTTAGCTGTGCCGAAATCAGAGACGTGAGCTTCGTATCGTTCATCCAATAAAATGTTCTTGCTCGACACATCTCGATGAGCTATAGGAGGAGAGCAATCATGATGCATGTAGGACAAAGCATCAGCCACACCCTTAATGACATTCACTCTCTTATTCCAATCAAATGCTGTTATTCTCTCTTCATCGTTTAATACATCCTTCAAGCTGCCTGATTCCAAGAACTCGTAAACCAAAAATGAATGTCGAGAACTCGAGCAAAAGCCATGGAGCTTGATAATATTTCGATGCCGAGCTTCAGTTAGAGCATGAATCTCTCTTTCAAATGCTTTTTGGCTAGAGCTTTCGACTTCCACTGCTTCCTTAAATTTCTTTACTGCAACAATTTCACCTGTTTGCAATTGGGCCTTGTAAACACTCCCATGTCCTCCCACACCGATGCAATATTTGGGATTGAACTCCTTCGTGGCTGCAATAATGCTCTCATAAAGTATACATCCGTTAAAGTTCAATACTGCCCATGAGTTTTCATTGCTTCCATCCTTTGAACTAGGCTCTGGTTTCCTCAGTCTTCGACATACTATACTTGAGATTCCCATGACAAGAAGCAACAGAAGTAGGCAACCTAAAGTAGGAATCAAAAGTAGCAACAATTTTTTGTTTTTGTTCTTGCCTTCCGACATTGTTGCTGCACAGGGGTTAAGACTAGCAATAACTCCACACAAACCTTTGTTCCCTCTCACAACTTCAATTGTAGCATTACGAAAGGCTGAAACATTCGGTAAAGGACCCTCTAACTCATTATATGATATGTCGATGGATGTCAAGCTTACCATATCAGCAAAGGTCGACTCAATTGAACCTGAAAGCTGATTGTGTGAGAGATTGAGTATTTCCAATCTATGCAATTGTGCAAATTGTCCAGGTATTTCTCCCATGAGAAAATTTTGACTCAAATCGAGAACTTGAAGAGACTGGAGGTTGCCGATCTCCACAGGAATACTCTTATCAAGATTATTCCCGCTTAAATTTAAGAATAGGAGGTTGGAGCACTCCCCAAGTTTTGTAGGAATGGAGCCACTCAAGTTGTTTCCTGCAATGTTGAGTTTCTGCAAATCGAACAAGGCTCCAAGTTCTTGAGGGATGTGGCCTGCAAGATAGTTGCCGTCCAATGAAAGCTCTAGCAGCAATTTCTATTTTCCTAGGTCTTTAGGAATTTCCCCAACTATATCATTTGAAGAGAGGTTGAGTCTGTGCAATTGATTCATGTTTCCAATTTGAGGTGGTATGGTGCCGGAGATTCTATTGTTGGAGATTATCAAGCTCATCAAATTTCTACATTCTTCCAATGTCGGTGGTAACTCACCGTAAAGTTCATTGTTGCTTAACTCAAGGTAATTTAAGTAAGGGTACACACCAAGAGCATCGGTTATATTTCCCTTGAGCCAGTTGTTATGGAGCCTAACTCTATGCAAACTCGAACAATTTCTTAAGCTTCTTGGGATGGGTCCAGTGAAGCGATTGTTTGCTGCAGTAAAATTTTCAAGAGCTTGCCTACTGCAGATCTCTTGTGGCAATTGGCCAACAAAGTTGTTATTATCTAGTTGTAGGACTGTGAGGGATGTAAGATTATTGATCTCGACAGGAAGAAAGCCCGACAACTCATTGCTGTTAAGGTGGAGAACATTCAAATTGCTCATGTTACCTATGGATGATGGGATAGGACCTGACAAGTTATTCATGCGAAAGGAAAGATAATTCAAATTGCTCAAGCTAGCTATGGATGACGGGATGGCCCCAACAAGTTGATTCTCGGAAAGCCGCATCATTATCAAGCTGGACATGTTTCCTATGGAAGAAGGAATAGGACCAGTGATGTGATTATTCACTAACAAGAGGTAATTGAGAGACTTGAGCCTTCCTAATTCTCTAGGGATGAAACCCGAAAGCTTATTTGCAGAAAGAAATAGGCCGGTCAAGTTGCTCAAGCTACATATCTCATTGGGAATTGGGCCACTGAAATTATTATTCGATAGTTCGAGAAATTGGAGAGATCGCAAGGACCCTAGCTGAGCAGGAATGCTTCCCGAGAGGCTGTTTTGAGACAAGTCTAGTAGAGTAAGCTTGGCAAGAAGAGCCATGCTTGGAGGGATGTTTCCGAAAAGTGAGTTGTTGGCTAGCTTCAGAGCGACCAAGTTGGGCAATAGGGAGAAATTGAGATAATGAAGCGTACCATGTATGGCAGAATCCGAGAGGTTCAGGCTCACAACGCGCCCACAAGGATCACAATCGATTCCGCGCCATGAACATGGGTTGCTTCCATTCCATGAAGACAAAATATAACGACTTTGGCTGTCGAGCTCAGACTTCCATGTTAGGAGTGCCTCCAGTTCCTCATTTCTGGTTTGGTTACTAGCACCGGTAGGAGCCACTAGAGAAGGGCTTCGAGTTGAAGCAAGACAAGGCATTTCTCGCGTGAGCATGAGGAGGACACAAGCGAGGAACAACATCAAGGTTGTTTTTGAGATGAGGCCACAACAGGTTGTTTATGTTATTTAGGGCGGACTTGTCTTTGTTTATTGCATGAACATGAGAAGTGCAACTGAGTCGTGCTTATAGAAGAAAATTAGGACCATCAAGTCAACAACCAAGTCAATAATTTTGGTGACGGGCCCTCCATGTTACGAAAGTCTTCCATTCCTCGCGAAGAACTTGAAACATCCCTATGCCTCATGTCAGGTTGACTTGGGAGAAAATGTTCACTTTTATAAATGGTCACCATCTGATGTGATTTCCTCGTGAATCGAGCCAAGCCTCGCGTGCTTGGCTAGCGGTCGAGAGAAAATTTCAATTTATATTTTATCGTGGTTGCATAATTTGCATGTGGACGATGGGACTTTGACGTGGGAATTAAAGGTAAAGCCTGAAATTAAGGAAAAAAGTGGTCGTCGGTTTTTGCGTGGAAGATAATCTGGTCTACCTCAAAATAATTCAGTCTCCCTTCCCTCTTGTTCTCATCACGTAATTGGACTCATTAAATTAATCGAGCAGGTATTCACCTCCGTGAAGAAGTGGGACATTGTAATTTATTAGAGAAGATTCTTTCCAATCGTGAAACACGGCACCCCAAAGAAGCTTTGGAGCTAGTCAAGATGGTCTACCTCTGGGACAGTGCTGGAAATTTGAAAGGGAAATAAAGTAGGGAAAAAAAATGCGCGCGCGCACACAAAAAAATTATACAAAATATGTAACTTACTTATTTAATCAGAAATTCAATTTAGTGCTTCTTTTTTTTTCCCTGAACTCTAAATAAAGACGAAATTCTCTTTGACCAAACTGCTTTAATTTTTCCCATTTTTCTGATAGGCTAAGTTCTTATACGTGGTATACAGAAATCGTGTTGTGCAATGGGCAGCCCGGAAAACTATGAGATTGATATGAAAAGAGTGGGCAGATCATTTGGACACCTTGTGTTTTGTAATATTATTAACTCCCCTTGTCAGAATCTCTTTGATCCATCCCATTTTTATATTAAAAAGAAGAAGATCAGATATACAGAAGCTAACTAGGAATGCATTTGAATCGTGTATTTGGCAGAACCAAGTGACTGATTGCCGTGAGTGTTAGACTAATCGGTCGCCACAATTGCCATGTCCAAGTGATTCTACTGCCAAAAAATGGTGGTGTCAGATTAAGTTTTCTGATGAATTCTGGGGGACTTCTGATTTAAGTTGCTTGGTGCCAATTTTTTTGTTCTTCTTCACCAAACTGTTTAAAACATTTTGAGCTGCATTTGGTAACCTGCATATGTAGCTGAATGGTATGAAAGTTATCCTCCCTCAAATTTGAGGGCATTGCGAGTCTTGGATAAGATGGCCTTGAGGACCAACCGCAAAGGATTATTAAGCTAATGCTTATTTATCCAATAAACTAAAAAAATTTAAAACTAGTTCATCTTCTCGCTTTTTCAACAAGTGAAATTTCCTAATGCAATTTCAGTTGGCGGTGAATATCATGTCTAGTGAGGTGGCTGCTGAAGGTCATTGTCTTTGTTGTCAGTAGTTTTCTAATGCTAAAGGTCATAATTTTGTCATCAATATCTTCTCTCTTTCCCTCCCGCCATGCATGTCATATATCTATTCACTGCTTCTACTTCGAGAAACTTGTTAACTGGACGGTTGAAGTGAGTAAACTATATGTGCCATATCATGTTAAATGCTAATGCCTAAGATCCCCCTCACTTTGGGCTTGACTACACAGCCCCATTAAAGAATGAACAACTAAAGAATAAGAAAAGGATTTTTGAGAACTGCATCATGAATCATGATTCAAGTTTCCGTTTGCGCCCTTATTATAGAGAGAAAGGCGCTTTCACATCTTCTTAACCCGAAATGGCTGGGGAGAGGAAAGGTTCCTTTTTTTTTTAGGGTACTCCCGGGAACAGATCCAGTGGAGACGGGGCGGGGCCTGTAGCTCAGAGGATTAGAGCACGTGGCTACGAACCACGGTGTCGGGGGTTCGAATCCCTCCTCGCCCACAATCGGCCCAAAAGGGGAAGGACCTTTCCCTATGGGAGTAGGAAAATCATGATCGGGATAGCGGACCCAAGGCTATGGAACTTGGGTGTGGGTCTTTTGTCGAAATTAAATGGCCTTCCTTTTTTCTTTTTATTTATTATTTCTCGTTAAGGGCTGAAAAATGAAATAGAGTATGCCCCGGCATATTTTTTTGTTAGTGGCCTAGCTATCATGCCATTGTCATCTGTTCTGATTGATTGGTGTTATCAATGAAGCTTCATTGTTAGCTGTGTAGCCTGTAGCCGTTCTTATTAGTTGTCATGTCAGAATGCAGTGTCATAGATGATTGATAGTCATTGGTTTGGACATATTAAGAAAGGCCCTTCGTTTCCTTGCTCAAGTTATTTGATGTCTTGATAGCAATTGACTCTGATCAATGCGTGATCACAGAGGGGAGGGGAGGGGGAGAACAATGCTAGGAGACTGGACTAGAGTATCATCTGGTGTGGCTCAAACAATGTCATCCACATCGTTGTATTTGCATTGATTTGTATCTTCTTGGTCTGCATCTATTAAAAAATCTCTAGACAGCGAGGAGTTGGCGGTTTGCTTCAACACTTTGTTAGACATATCCCCTAAGTGTCGGTAAAGATCAGTCTAGATGGAATGTACAGGTAGAGGACATCCCCTTTTTTTTCCTAGTTGAAACCATGGACCTTTTGATTGTTGGTTTGAGATGTGTCTACTATACAGGTCAGAAGTCATTTTTAACACTCTTACCGCTATTCATTTATCATCATGTGTTATTCATTTATTCGCAAAATATGTTCTATTGACATTTTTTTGACATAGGATAACGTTCATATCAAGACTTTATCACAAATTTAAATATATGCTAAAAATTATCTTTGATTATGTGCGTTATCATAAGTGTCATGGTTGATTATGCATTCAGTTTTACTTATTTCTAAAATACAGAACATTGGGTAATATATTAGAAATGTATTTTTTTTCCTCTATAAAATGCAGAAAATATTGCTTAAATCGAGCACCAGAGCTGATTTATCGACTATGAAACAATTACTTAATGAATCAGTTGATCAGTTTGTTTCAAATTCATATAATATCAAGGTTGGAGAATTTGCATTTGGACGATGGGACTTTAACGTGGGAATTGAAAGATAAAGCGTGAAATTAGGGATGAAGAAACTGGAGGTTTTCTTGTTGGTTTCTGCACGGAGGATAATCTAGTCTACTCCAAAAATATTTCAGTCTTCCTTCCCTCTCGTTTTCATAACGTAGTCGGATTTATCAAATCCGCCATCAACGGCGAAGGAGAGTACGCTCAATAGTCCAGAGTAGTCACATCTCCCGACTCGTTTTGCGAACTTGCGAAGACTTGTCGGTCGTTTGCGACTTGACGTCAATGGAGGAAAAGTCGAGAAGGTTTAACTCTGTGAAGAAGTGGGATATTATAATTTAGAGAAAAAGATTCTCTCCACTTGTGAAACACGACACGTTAAAGACTTGGACAATTGTCTGGTGTTGGGGTAGGGCTTGAGCATTGAACAGGAAAAGGACAAAAAACAGAGTTAATACGATCTTTATAATAAATTTACCTTAAATTAATTTTACTATCACTAAAAATCCTAATATGATATATCCATAATTAATTTATTTCAAACTAATTTTTGATCATTCAAAACTTCAAATTGATATATTTGTGATTTACCTTATGTTAGTTTTTGTTAAATTGAATTTATATCAATCGGTACACTTGTGATAAACGGAGGGCAAAACCTTAAACTAGTACATTCGTCAATTGTCATGTATCATCCAACTTAGCAATTTGATGTTAAAATTTAACGAAAATTAACAGAAAGTAAATTTATCATAAATGTACAAATTTGGGGTTTTTATGATCATAATTGAAGTAAATTTATCTCACGTATACTAGTTTAATTTTTTTTTTCATATTAACCCGAAAGAAAAAGGAAAGTAAAAAAAAATGCGTAGAACAAATAGCATCTATTCACTTACTTATTTATACGGAATTTAAGTCTACCACCCTTTTTTTTTTTTTTTTTTTTCTCAATCTCTAATGAAGAGGAAATTCTCTTTGACCAATCCCCGGCTGCTGTTGCGTACATTTAGGCAATATCTAATTAACTCAGGTTCATTAAACATACAAGAAAACCTAATCGAAACAATGGTAGGCTACCCGTGTCCACACCTTCTCCGCTCCATCTCTTTCACCCTTGCCATATCTGCCAAGTTGCCGCCCCGTCGTAACCGCGTGGTCGCCGTCCTCTGCAAGCTCTGATGCACCTCTGATGGTTCGGTCTTCAAATTGAGATAAATCCGAGGTTATCGATGTCGGGGACAAAAGGGTGGTCAATTCACCTGGTCTGGACACCAAATGTGATACTCCTTCGGTGACTCAGCCTCACGTTGAAGTCAATCTGAGGTTATCGATATTTGGGATAAAAGGATCAATAGTGAAGTATAAGCGATGAAGACATTGACAGTATGGTGGGGCTGGCTATGGCTCTGTGAAGAAGTGGGATATTGTAATTTATTAGCGAAGATTCTTTTCACTCGTGAAACACGGCACACTAAAGAAACTTTGGAGCTAGTCAAGATGGTTTACAGCTGGGATAGTGCTGGAACTTCGAAAGGGAAACAAAGTAGCGGACAAGAATTGATCATAATTGTGTAATTGCCCTGTAATCACACTTCACAGCAACCATGATGTGCCATCAGCAGGTCGGAAAAGGTTATGTCGGCATTGGTAACGGACAAGAATTGGGAAAAATAAGAGATCGATAGAAAAAGACAGGCAAATCTTTCAGAGACCTTTTCAGGAAGATTATTGACTCCCCACCTCTGATTCTCTTTGATCCACACAATTAAGAAAGTATAATCGTTTTCTATGCATTTTCTTTTTATTTAAAATTCGAATATACAGAAGCTAAATGGGAATGCATCAATATGTGTATACCGAGTGGCTGCCATTGGCATTAGACTAATCTCTCACAACAAATGGAGCGTCCGTGTGACTCTCTTGCCAAAACATGGTGATTTGAGATTACGTTTCCCAATCAAAAACTTCGAGATGCTAGCTGCCTGTTTGTTATTCTTCATGCGACTGTGTAAAACATCTTGAGCTGCATTTGGTAACCTGCATATGCAGCTGAATAGTATAAAAGTTATCCTCCCCAACATCTAAGGGCATTGCGAGTCTTGGATAGGATGGCCTTGCTAGGAGACTGGACAAGAGTATCATATGGTGTGGCTCAAACAATTTCATTCACGTCATCGTATTTTTGCGTTGATTTGTATCTTCTTAGTCTATATTTATTAAAAAATCTCTAGACAGCGGGGAGTCGGCGGTTTGCTTCAACACTTTGTTAGACATATCCCCTAGGTGTCGGTAAAGATCAGTCTAGATGGAACCCCCCCTCCCTTTCCCCCCCTTTTCCGGTTGAAACCATGGACCTTTTGATTATTGGTTTGAGCTGTGTCTACTACACAGGTCAGAAGTCATTTTTAACACTCTTACCGCTATTCATTTATCATCATGTGTTATTCATTTATTCACAAAATATGTTCCATTAACATTTTTTTTGACATAGGATAACGTCCATATTGAGACTTTATCACAAATTTAAATATATGCTAAAAATTAATTCTGATTATGCGCGTTATCATAAGTGTTATGGTTGATTATGCATTCAGTCTTATTTATTTCTAATATACATAACATTGGGTAATATATTAGAAATGTGCTTTTTTCCTCTATAAAATGTGGAAAGTATTGCTTAAATCGAGCATTAGAGCTGACCTATCGACTATGAAACAATTACTTAATGAATCAGTCGACCAATTTGTTTCAAATTCATACAATATCAAGGTTGCAGAATTTGCATTTGGACGATGAGACTTTGATGTGGGAATTGAAAGGTGAAGCGTGAAATTAGGGAAGAAGAAACTGGAGGTTTTCTTGTTAGTTTCTGCGCGGAGGATAATCTAGTCTACTCCAAAAATATTTCAGTCTTCCTTCCCTCTCGTTTTGATCACGTAGTCGGACTTATCAAATCCGCAATCAACGGCGAAGGCGAACGCGCTCAATAGTCCAGAGGAGTCCCATCACCCAACTTGTTTTGCGAACTTGCGAAGACTTGTTGGTCGTTTGTGCTGAATAATAGGATATTGTGGAAAGAATTGAGTAAATGAAACATGAGAAGGAATGTATAGTAATCTTTTGGTGTTTGTATTTTTATTTGTACTTTGCACAATTACAAAGGCTCTACTTATAGACTTTCACAAGAAACCGATGTCTACAATTAAGGAGATTTTGAAAGGAAACACAATTCATCGATTGAGAATCGATGTAGTGATTTGTTGATGCTTGATTTGTGGGGATTTGGTTCTATCAATTTGTTTCTTTCTTTGGTGGAGATTGTGTTGCAGGTTTCCTTCTTTTGCTTGATTCTTCCAATCTTCCTTCTTTGGTGTTACCATCTTTAATGGAGCCAGAATATTGCTAATTGCCTGATTGTTGCAGATTTCGTGATTGTTGGTGATTGATTGATTCTCTTAACATCCCCCCACAAGCTGACTCGGTAGAGTGGACAGTTAGCTTGGTTCGAAGCATCCGAAATCTAGCTGATGAGAGTCCTTTGGTGAAAATGTCGGCTGGTTGATCAACAGTTGAAATATAATGAATTGAGAATTGATGATGTGCCAAGCATTCCGGGATGAAATGAAAATCAATCTCCACATGCTTTGTGCGGGCATGGAAAATTGGGTTTGCAGTGAGATATATGGCTGAAAGATTGTCACACCAAAGTGCAGGCGGATGTGAAGGCAGTGCTCGAAGATCACGTAGCAAAAACTCTATCCAAATGAGTTCAGCTGTAGTGTTTGCTAGGCTTTTGTATTATGCTTCGGTGCTAGAGTGAGCAACTGTTCGTTGTTTGTGTGAACTCCAAGAAATAAGGTTGGAACCAAGGAAGATGCAGAAGCCACCAACTAAGCATTGGTCATCACGATCACCGGCCCAGCTTGCGTTGGAAAATGCATGGAGAGCAGTGGAGGATGAGCGGTTAAAATGCAATCCATGATGTGGAGTGTCAACAAGATAACGCAAGATTCGTTTCACAGCTTGCCAATGCATAGAGGCGGGAGCATGGAGGAACTGACAGGCGGTGTTCACAGAGTAAGCTATATCTGGGCATGTGAGGGTGAGGTATTGAAGAGCTCCAACAATACTACGATAAAGTGCAGGATCAGGTATAGGATCACCAGAGTGAGCGGATAATGGTTCATCAGTGGTGCAAGGAGTAGGAGTAACTCTAGCTTCAGTCATTTTGGACCTCTGCAGGATCTCTTGTGTGAACTTGGCTTGATTGAGTAAAAAGCCAGTGGAAGTGTATTGGACTTCCATTCCCAAAAAATAATGAAGGGGTCCAAGGTCTTTGATGGCAAATTCACCTTGGAGGGAGTTAAGTAAGGATTGTAGAGGAGCTTGAGATGACCCTATGAGGATGATATCGTCCACATAGACAAGCAGAAAAATGCTATAATGTGGAGTATGCATAATAAAAAGAGAAGAGTCCGCAGTAGATATAGAAAACCCGATTTTAAGCAGATATGAACTGAGCCGTTGGTACCATGTGCGTGGTGCCTGCTTTAAGCCATACAGAGAGCATTGAAGATAGCAGACATGAGTTGGTCATTGGGGATCAACAAATCCTTGTGGTTGTGTCATGTAGACTTCTTCAGATAAGTGGTTATGAAGGAACATTAGATACATCTAGTTGGCGGATGGGCCAACCTCGAGAGTAAGCTACCGCAAGTATTGTGCAAATTGTGACTGGCTTAGTGATGGGGCCGAACGTCTTTGTATAGTCAATCCCTAGTTGTTGGTGATAGCCTTGGCAACTAGTCAAGCCTTGTACCTTTCAAGTGAGCCATCAGACCTAAGCTTGATTTTGTAAATCCATTTACAGCCGATGGGGTGGATATGAGAAGGTGCTGGTACAAGTTCCCAAGTTCCATTGTTGATTAAGGCATCATATTCTGCTGCAATAGCTGCAGGCCAATTTGGATCTTGAGAAGCTTACGTGAAACAAGTAGGCTCGACAAGAGCCTGTGTACCTTCAGTCAAAGCATAAGTTTGATTCTTTGTGAGGACTTGCCGGTGAATCGTGCCATCTCTCAACCGAGTGACCATGGGATGTGTCGGGGCCGAAGTTTCCGAAGCAAAGAAGTTGGAAGTGTTGGGCTCCAAAGTTTTCGAAGTAGAGAAGTTGGAAGTATTGGGCTCTGAAGTTGTGGAGGGAGCTACATATGACATTGGTGAGGTGGATGGTGAGGATCTAGAGTCAAGATCTACTACTGTAGACGTGGAGTGTTGTTCAGAGTCGTTCGTCGGTGGTAAAGGCTGATGGAAGAGGCAGAACTACACCTGTAGGTGGAGAAACAGAGCATGGTGGTGAAGATGGTGGATCACCAAATGAGAATGTGTGTTCATCGAAAACTACATTAGCTGCAAGGTAGATCTTGCCATTTTGTGGGCAGTAACAATGATAGCCTTTAGACCCTGAAAGATAGCTAAGAAAGATGCAACGCCGTGATCTTGGGGCAAGTTTATGAGTGGCATAGGGCTGTAAATATGGAAAAACTGCGCACCCAAAAACTTTGAGGTATGAAATTTCTGGTGGCATTTGGAATAGTGTTTGCCAGGGTGTGAGATTGTTGAGGAGAGGAGTCGGTGTCCTGTTTATTAGATGCATTGCCGTTTCAAAAGCATATTCCCATAATTGACAGGGAATTGAAGCATGGGACATAAAAGCTAGGCCTGTCTCAACAATGTGGCGGTGTTTGCGTTCAGCAGCGCCATTTTGGAATGGAGCATATGGGCACGATACTCGTTGATGAATACCATTTTGGAGGAGATAATTTCACACTTCAGTAGAGTGATGAAATTCTGGTGCACCATCACATTGAATTGTCTTAAGTTTATGCTGCAGTTGAGTTTCTACAAATCTGTGAAATGCCTTAAAAATTTCTGCAAATTGGTCACGAGTGGTGAAAGGATAATACCAAGTGAATCGAGAATGATCGTCGATAAAACAAACATAATATTTATATCCTGAAACAGAAGTGATAGGGGATGGTCCCCAGACATCAAAGTGAACAAGTTCAAGGGGGAATTTAGCTCTAGAAGGGGATGGGGTTGGCGTTTACTCTTGCTAAGAGCACAGGCCGTACATTGGGAGGGAGATGACTTAGAAAATTTTGTTTGTGTGGATTGAAGCAAACAAGATACTCGATTGGATGACGCATGACCTAGGCGTTGATGCCATAAGTTGAAGGAACTAAGGAAAGTTGACGGAGACTCGTCAGAGGTGGAGACCCGATATAAGCCATTCTCAAGATGGCCTCGGAGGAATACCTGACCAGTATGAATACATAAAGCAATAAATGAGGTGGGATAAAATAAGAAGACGCAATTGTTATTGTGCGAAAATTTGGAAACCGAAAGCAAATTTTTTGTAATACGAGGAACAACTAAGACATCTAAGAGACGAAATTGTGGACTTGTTTTGGGCACAAATGTACCTGTGTGAGTGATGGGAAGGGAAACTCCATCACCCATAGTCAATTGTTGATTCCTAGTGTATAGAGTGACCTAGGAGAGGCCGGAAATACTATCGGTGATGTGGTGGGTGGCTCCAGAATCTGGATACCAAGACTGAATATCCATTACAGAAGGTGGATTGGCAAGTGATGCATAGTAGGCTACGGGTTGAGCAATTCCGGTTAGGACTGAATAATGTGCCTGAGGTGGTGTCGGTGGAATAAACTGGGGATTAAATCGCTGCTTGCAAGTGTTTGCTCGGTGGCCTTGTCGTCGGCATATTTGACAAAATGGACCTGAATTTTGGCACTTTCCACCTCCACCAAACGGCTGGTAGTTGGATGCCCTTGTTGGTGTCGACAAAATTGGACTAGTGCTGGATGGGCTTGCATTTATTTGGCTGAAATTTTGAGTGCCCCCTTTAGATTGCGAAGACGTGAGTCTTGATTGGTGAGAAACAAAAGTAGCAGGTGGAGGGGTATTGGAGGCCATTTTGTTGAGTTCCAATCTTCCTTCATGTTGAAGTAGCAAACCATGAAGGGCGTTACGTGAGAGTGCTCCTGATTGAGAGACGACATAAATTGCCGTGTCTAAACCAGAAAATTTTGGTCCAAGACCACGAAAAATGTGTGTGTGGTACTCGTTTGCTGATAGGGGTTCTCCAATGGTGGCTAATTGATCTGCGATGGTGGTTGCCTCATGAAGAAATTTTGTTATTGTGCGGCTTCCTTTTGTAATGGATTGAAATTGAAGTCGCAAAGCTGACACTCATGCTATTGATTGTGCAGCATAGGAGTCAGAGAGGTATCTCCAGATGGTTGTTGCAGAGGTGTGGTTTGTCAATTGAGCGACAACAAGGAGGTGGATGAATTGAGAATCCACCTCATCGCAATCGAGTCACGGATACGCCATGCCTTGTATTTAGGATTGGGCACAAGTGAGCCATTATTGGATTCATGTATAATGTGTTGCGAAGGAGCTGGTTCTGAGCCATCAAGAACAGAGAGGAGATTTGCTACAAGAAGATATGGGGTAATTTGAGCTTTCCAGATTGGGTAGTTTTGCTCAGTGAGTTTTTCTCCTATGGTGGGTGGGGAGTGAAGATTGGGTGTCGAATTTGGAGTTGTAAGATGTGAGAGGGCAACGGTATTGGTTATTTTTGAGGATAACGAAGTTGTGTTATTGTTGGATTGAGTGCTTTCACTAGTAGGCTCTGATGCCATGTTGAATAATAGGATATTGTGGAAAGAATTGAGTAAAGTAAATAGAAGAAGAAATGTATAGTAATCTTTTGGTGTTTGTATTTTTGTCTGTACTTTGCACAATTACAAATGCTCTACTTATAGACTTTCACAAGAAGACCGATGTCTACAATTAAGGAGATTTTGAAAGGAAACACAATTTATCGATTGAGAATCGATGTAGTGATTTGTTGATGCTTGATTTGTGAGAATTTGGTTCCATCAATTTGTTTCTTTCTTTGGTGGAGATTGTGTTGTGGGTTTCCTTCTTTTGCTTGATTCTTCCAATCTTCCTTCTTTGGTGTTACCATCTTTAGTGGAGCCAGAATATTGCTGATTGCTTGATTTTTGCAGATTTCGTGATTATCAGTGATTGATTGATTCTCTTAACAGTTTGCAACTTGATGTCAATGGAGGAAAGGTCGAGAAGGTTTACCTCTGGAGAAGTGGGATTTCGTAATTTAGAGAAAGATTCTCTCCACTTGTGAAACACGACACGTTGAAGACTTGAACGGATTCTCTTGCATTTGAAATTACTTGACTTCAACGGAGGAATTGTCTAGCACTGGGGTAATGCTTGTACTGTGAACAGGAAAAAAAAGTCAATAATACGAAAAATTCCAAATTAACGTATCTGTAATAAATTTGCTCCAAATTAATTTTTCGATCACCAAAATATCAAATTGATACACATATGATAAATTTATTTTAAAATAATTTTCTGATCACCCATAACCCCAAACTTGTATAAAAGTTGAATTTATATTATGAAAAATCATAAATTGATACATCTATGATAAACGAAAGGTAAAATTCTAAAATGATACATTCATCAATTGTCATGTGTTATCCAATTTAGCAATTTGATGCTCAAATTTAATGAAAACTAATAGAAGGTAAATTTATCTTAAATATACCAATTTGGGGATTTTGGCGGTCAAAAACTTAGTTTAGAGTAAATTTTGTCTTAGTACTAGTTTAAGGTTTTTTTTTAAATATTAACTCGAATAAAAAAAAAGGAAGTAGAAAAAAAAGCGTAGAACAAATACTATCTATTCACTTATTTATACGGAATTTAAATCTACCGCCCTTTTTTTGCTCAATCTCCAATGAGGAGGAAATTCTCTTTGACAAATCCCTGGTTGGTGTTGCGTATATATAGGCAAGATCTAATTAAGCTCAGTTGCCTATCCGTATCCACACCTTCTCCGCTCCATCTCTTTCCCCTCGCCGTCTCCGCAATGTTGCCGCCCCATCGTAACCGCGTAGTCACTGTCCTCTGCAAGCTCCGATGCTCCTCTGATGGCTCGGTCTTCAAATTGAGATAAATCCGAGGTCATTGATGTAAGGGATAGCTCGGGTGTAAATAATTCGGTTTGGTTCAGTTTTTTCAAAAAACCAAACCGAACTGAATTGATAAGGGATGATATCGAATTGAATTGAAACAGTCCCGAATAAAAAACAAATCAAATTAAAAATGTAGTTCAGTTTGGTTCGATTCAGGACGGTTTTTCGGTTTTCCTATTTTTGTTTTACTTATTGAAACCTAAACAAAGAAGAAGAGAGTTTATTTAATTTTTATTGAAAAACTTTACAGTTATTTTTCGGTTAATTGAATCGAAAACGCATGAAATTTCGCTTCGATTCAGTTCAATTTTCGATTTTCGGTTCCGTTCGGTTCATGATATCCCTAAGGACACTATCCAGGGTGGTTAACCTACCTCGTCTGGACACCATAACCTCATAGCTACGTCGACCAAATATGGTACTCCTTCGGCGACTCAGCCTCGCATTAAGGTCAATCTGAGGTTATCGACGTTCGGGGAAAAGGATCAATAGTGAAGTAGAAGAGATGAAGACATTGACAGTATGGCGGGGCCAGCGATGGTGGCGGTGGTTGAGGAAGGTGCAGTGGCATGGAGGGATCGGCATCGGCACGAGATTTTTCGGAGAAAGAGAGAAATGGTGTTCTTTTTTATAAAAAAAAAAATTAAACACCCTTTGACAGTATGAAGAGAACTTTCTACAAACAGCCCTATTTACCCTTGATTTGACGTTTAGTGAGAAACTGAGTAGTTACAACCTTCAAATCTAGAGTAAATTAGGCCGCTTGTGAAAAGTTTTGTTTGCGTTAATGGTGTACTTCATAATCGCCCTTTTCCTAATGAGACTCTTATATTTAAGTGTGTCGGAGGACCTAAAAAATTACAAAAGTACTAATAAGAGTTTGGGAGGAGGAAAATTTCTTTAAGAGAAAGAGATAAATATAGCCTTTTTCTCTCCCTTTTGGCAAAAGGAAATTTTTTTTTTGCCAGTATGTTGTTCTATCGGCCTCACTATTTATTCATTGACACCATAAACGCAAGGCATTCCAAATTCATTATATACTAACAAGATGTTTGCACGTTACACGGGTTTAAGGCTACATTCACTGATTTGCTAGTATTCACTTTTTATCATCATAGGATATTCATTTATTCGCAAAATATGTTCTATTAACATTTTTTGACAATGGATAATGTTCCTATCGAGACTTCATCACAAATTTAATATATACTAAAAATTATCTTTGATTATGCATGTTATCATAAGTGTCGTGACTGATTATGCATTTAGTCTTACTTATTTCTAAAATAGTTAATAGGACGAAAAACCCTAAATTGACATTCCGATAATAAATTCATATTCCATTAGTTTTCATTAAATATTACCATTAAATTATTGAATTAAATGACGCGTGACTAGTGACAGTGTGTATTAGTTTGGTAAAATCATTTGTGGTTTTTCATCTCATTAATCCAATTTAGCGGAAACTAACTAATGGTAAATTTGTCACAAATATTTTAGTTTGGGATTTTTAGTTGTTATAAAATTAATTTGGGATAAATTTATTACGAATGTACTAATTTAGAATTTGAGATACATTTATCATAAGTGTATCAATTTGAAATATTTCGTAATATCAATTCTTTTTAAATGGTGTTGCTAAGATGACGGTACCATTATTCACGATGAATAATTGTGCCTTTTTGACTGCACACTCAATGTAGATGCAATTGGCAACAACACGCCTTATGGCAATCCAAGCTCTTGAGTAGGGTTGAGCACGATGGACCACCCAACTTGGGATCGAATCAGATCGGATTGAACCAAACCAGTTGGTTAGGTTTGGTTCCTAGAGATATCGGTCTGGTCCCCAATTCCATAAAATGGAAGTGGTGATTTTTGGTGTGGTTCTTAGTTCCAAGGGAAAACCGGACCGGACCGGATTGAACTTCTTTAAAATATTTTTTTTTTTTTTTTTAAAAATAACAAAAAATCCTAAAATAGACTATTTTATTTTTTAACACATATATAAATTAAATTAAACTAAAAAGTCTCCATTGAAGACTTTTGTGGCCAAAGGACCAACAAAAAACTCTCATTGTTCCTTGCTACTTAAAGTGGAAGCTTACATGGTAGTTTTTTTTTTCACCCATCGTGGGACTAAGGCTTCAAGAGTTAACCTCTCATTCCTCACACTCACTCCCCCTCTCTCTTTCTTTCTATCGCTCCCCTCACTTGGAAGAGACAAGACACTCCAAGCCCCCAAAAGTCCTACATCGAGAGCATAAGAAAGATTGTCTATAAAACCCAAGCCAAGCATTACTTTTATCTATATTGCTCATGGCCCTTTTGGCTAAAATGAGTGTAAAATATATCAAGTGTGATTGATGCTCACACAAGTGGTGTTTAAATTTTCACATGTAGGCACATGTGTGATAAGTTCTATTGGGATGGCTCGGCAACCGAACCACTCCAGTAGGGAAAAAAAATTGCCGGTTTCGTTGGAAAGGGACCAAAACCGATGGTCCGGTCCAGTTCTCGGTTCTTGGACCAAGTGGTCCGGTTCCTGATTTCCAAATGGGAATTGGACCAAAACGGGAACCAATCACCCCTGCTCTTGAGCAAATGCTTTCTCCTGCTTGCATTCTCATCATTGGTTGCTCTCCCACTAAGTTCAACCTCAACGGCTGCCCTCTCCTCGTGCCTGACCTCTTCTCCTCCGATGGCTTGCCGTGTGCACTGCGTCGCCTGGATCCTCGATTATTACTCAGTCTCGGCTCGAGGAAATTATTGGCTAGCGTTCGTTTTTTCCATTAATTTTTGTTGTTCTTTTCTGAGTTCTTGTCGAGCTATTCAAGTCAGGGAAATACATATGATTTTCCTTTCTTTCTGTAAATTCCAAGGTCGTACAAGTCTATTAGAATACAATTTTTGAGTTGGGAGATCAAGAAGGAAAGAAGCTGTGTTCTTTTTTTTCTTTCTGAGTTCGTTGGCGTGATCGAAATCTAAAAGGTAATGGGAGTTTATTTCTGCTTCTTGATCAATAAGAATAGTTTCATTTGGCACTTTAAATTTGCGACTGACTTGAGATTTTTGTTTTAATGTTTTCTGTTCTTCATTCATTTATTTCTTTCATTTGCATTGAGAGAAGAGAGAGAGTAGGGGGAGCGTAGCAGGGCAGTCCAGTGCAGAGTAACAAGAAAGTCAACAAGAAAGTTGACATTTAGTACCCCATATCTTTTTCACCAAGGCGGATCCTTCTTGATATCCCACAAGACCGGACGAGCAAGTTGCCCGGTGTCCTTGGCAAAATGTGTGGTGCAGTCTGCACCGTCACTTTCGGAGGAGTAACGGTGCCGTCAACTTAACATTTTCCATCCTTATAGTTGAGATATATATTTTTTTCCTTTATAAAATACGGAAAATATTGCTTGGATCGAGCACCTGTGGTAACCGGGGAGTAGAAACTGTTTTTCAAATTCATAAGGTTTTGTTGACACTTCTTGTCCACGTCTCATGTTACTTTTGCGCTGATTTTCCATTAGAGGAGATTTTTCTGCGCTTTTTCTTGTCTGTCTGCTCTCTTTATTTACTTGGGAGAGATCAACAATAATCACTTTTTCTTAAAAACCAGCATCGAAGTTTCTTCGGAAGCTACCCTTACTTTTGTGCAGGTAACCCAGGAGATAAGACAAAGAGGCGCAGTTCCAGAATGATATGCTCAATCAGCTGGTATGCAGTTTACTTTGATCCGATAGCCATCGTTTACTTTGACGTTTCTTGCTTGAAATCTTTCTGTTGGGCTATTATTATTTTCTTTCTGAGAAATCATATTTTACTAGGATAAATTGCTGAATAATGTCGTCTCTTCTGCGCGCATAAGTTCTTCTATAGTGCAGAAATGAAACAGGCGGAGGATACTTTTAATCATAATTGTGTAATTGCCCTGTAGTCACATTTCACAGCAACCATGCTGTGCCATGAGCAGGTCGCAAAAGGTTACGTCCGAGATGGGCAAGAATTGGGAAGAATACGAGATCTATATGAAAATATGGGCAAGTCTTTTAGACACCTTGTGTTTTGAAGATTATTTTCCCCATGTCAGATTCTCTTTGATCCACCCAATTAAGAAAGTACAATCATGTTTGCTATGCATTTTCTTTTTATTTAAAATTCAAATATACAGATGCCAAATGGGAGTGCATCAATATGTGTAATTGGCAGACCCGAGCGATCGCCATTGGTATTAGACTAATCTCTCACAACAAATGGAGCGTCTGCATGATTCTACTGCCAAAACTCAGTGGTTTGAGATAAAGTTTCCTAAGGAGAACTTATGGGACTTCTAATTGAAGCTGCTTGTTGCTTATATGTTTATTCTTCATGCGACAGCGTAAAACATTTTGAGCTGCATTTAGTAACCTGCATATGCAGCTTCATAGTATAAAAGTTATCCTCCCCGGCATTTGAGGGCATTTCAGGTCTTGGGTAAGATAACCTTGAAGACCGACTCAAAAGGATGGTTACGGTAACGCCTACCTGTCCAATAAATATCCAATCAATAAATAAAGAATTAAAATAGCAGGTCATCTTCCCACTTTTTCAACAAGTGATATTTCCTGATGCAATTTCAATTGACGGTGAATTCCATGTCCAACGAGGCCACTGCTAAAGGTCATTGTCTTTGCAATAGATTTTTGATGTTGAAGGTCATGATTTTGACATTAATCTCTACTCTCTTTCCCTCCCTCTGCTAATGTCACGTAGCTGTCCATTGCTTTGCTTCGAGAGACTTGTTAACTAGACAATTGAAGTGAGTGAACTACATGCTAATCCTACGGGGATGGGGTGACATAAGAACCCCTCACCTTGGGCATGACAATGCAGCCCTGTTAAATAATGAACAACTAAAGAAAAGCTTTTTCGAGAATAGCGTCATTAATTTTGATTCAAGTTTCCATTTGAGGTACCAGCAATTGCCTAAATATTATGCCATTGTTGACGTGCGAACCCCTGGAGTGCCAATATTTGGCGGGGAACACTTAAGTGCCAAAAGTTTAGAAATGTACACTTAAGTGCCAAAAGTTTAGAAATATACACTTAAGTGCCAAAATTGGAGCAAAAATGATCAGTTAAGTGTCAACAGCTAAAAAATCTGGCCAAACTGCCATGTGTCATTTTTCGATGATTTTATTTTACTGATAGAGCAATTTTTTTCAAAATAAAATATTCACGTGGCAATTTAAAAAAAATCGTCCAAGTTATACTAGAAAAAAATTTAAAAATCGATTTTATTAAAAAAAAAGGAGAAGGGGGGTTCAAGCGAGGGCTCTTGAACCCCCTTCCCCTTTTTTTTTAATTAATCAATCTTATAATAATATATTTTTTAAGTTATTTAATATTATTTAATTAATATATTTTTTAAATGCCACGTTAGGAAAAAAATGACGTCGTTTTGGCTGAGTTTTTGCTGACTCAACTTCCGGCGAGCCACGTAAGCAAGTTATATTATTAAATTAAGTTACGTCAGATTTCAGGCAGCCTTTGCTGGAGTTGACATTTAAGTGGTCCAATTTTCAAAAAAAGTGGACACTCAAGTATAATTTCGTAACTTTTGACACTTAAGTGTCCCCTCGTACCAAGTTTTGGCACTTGGGCTGTACTTTTGCCTGCCATTATCATTTGTTCTCACTGATTGGTGTTATCATTGAAGCTTCATTGTCAGCTGTGTAGCCTTTAGCCATTCTTATAAGTTATATTGTTAGAATGCAGTGTCATGGTGTTTGATTAAGCTTTTTTTTTTTTTTTTTTGGGGGGGGATAATGCCAGGAGACTGAATAAGAGCATTGTTCGGTGTGGCTCAAACAATGTCATCTACGTCATCGTATTTGCATTGATTTGTATCTTCTTGGTTTACATCAATCTTTGGACAATGAGCAGTTGGTGATTTGCTTCAACACTTTGTTAGACATATTCCCTAGAGATCACTCTAGATGGAATTGTATAGGCACATTACGTCCCTTCTTTTTTTCCTTGCCGAAACCATGGAACTTCTAATTGCTGGTTTGAGCTCTGTCTAGTGTACATGCCATATGTCATTTTTAATACTCTTACAACTACGTTGGGTCATTCATTTTTGTCCTTCATCGCATTAAGTACCTCTCAGGAAGCATTGATTTTGTGACGTCCTAAAATTTCTACCCATTTTAAGATAAATAAAATGGTTATTTATTGATGCATTGTTAGTCAGGACTACTCTAAATTGATCACTTAAGGAAAACTAACTTATGCGGAAGGGTAATTAGGATCAATACGCATAAGGCTAGGGAATTTGATTTGGGATATATCCATGATCATAAGGATCGAAGAGGGACAATATCATGCTTTTACAAATCAATTAGTAAACGGAAATAAATCGATTATAGGAAAGTATGAGGCAGGATTGATGGTGATTCCACACGACCTCGATACTAACGACAATCGATGATAAACTGATTTCCTTTTTGACTTTGTACTCATGATGAGTAATTAATTCCTTGAGATTACATGACAATCAAGAGTTGTCCAAGGATTGAAGGAACCGAAAGTGAATTGAAAATTTTCAACAACGAGTCAATTTCGCGCAAAAACCCTAAAAGCCACCCAATAGTTTATGTCGTCTTAAAGTTATAATCAATGGATTTTAACCCCGATTTTCAATCCAATTTCGGGTATCGAATTTGCAAGGACTTTACGAACAATTCTACGGACATTTCTTCATTAATGCTCAAGTTTATCGATAAAGTAGAAAAAGTTGGAAAAAGGGGATAACGGGCTGAGAAAATTGGGCCACGGGAAGTGAGCCCAACCGAAAGCCCATTGGGTTTCAGCCACAAGGGCCCATGAGACAAGTGAAATTCCCATTTTGCCCTTGCTTCTAGAAATCTTAGATTTGTGGTCCTAAACCATTGTAGAATGCTTGGACGACAATGAAACTTGGGAAAACAAGTTCAAAATCAACTTGTCCACCAAGTGTTCCCTTTCTATCTTCTCTCTCTCTTCCTTGGTTGCTGACCAACCTCCCCCAGTCCACTCTCTCTTTGTTTTTCTCTCTTTTCCCCTAATTTCCTCCATTTCTGCCCTGTTGTTGCTGTTTTCTACTCTCCTGTTTTGCTGTTGCTGTTGGTTGAAGCTGCTACTATTCACCGGAGCTGTTGGCCGCCGTTTGGAGGTCAACTAACTGGTGCCCAGCCATCGTCCAGCACTGCTAGTCGTTGTTCTTCATCTATCCAGTGCAAATAAGCTTCTCCGAAAGCTGTTTTGTCGAGTTTCAGCCGCCGGTTGTCGTCCGTTGTTATCCTCGATCTAGCCGTTCGTTGTCTTCACTGTCACCGTCATACCAATGTCATTGGATCCGATTAAACCATGAGTTAATTTCTCAATCCTTGATTAGAGTATTAAACTCAATTATAGGTGATTAGTTTAGGACAAATCTTGCTTTGTGTCAATAATGATTGGTGATTAGTATTAAATTGTTTGTCCAATCTTGTTTAGTGTTAAACTATACCATTAATCTCGATTAGGGGATTAGTTGGAATTAACTATAGCTAAGTTAAATTACTGTAGTTGAATAAATAACATTGGTTGGGTTAATTTACCGCGGTTAAATAAAGTAACCTTAGTTAGGTTAATTAACCATAACTGGATAAAGTGACCCTGGTTTGATAAAATAACCATAGTTAATAAACCTCGGTTAGATAAAATAATCATGGTTAGTATGTTGTTAGGTTAATTAACTTCAGTTAGTTAATTAACCATGGTTTGTATGTGGTTAGGTTAGTTAACCATGGTTAGTAATAAATAATTACTATTAATTATTTTCGGAATTAATTATTATTATTTTGAATAATTATTAATTAATTATTTTGGATGATAATTAATTAATTGGTTATGAGTAATTAATTATTTTGGATATTAATAAATTATTTTTGATGGATGAATTATGAGTTATCCTTGAATAATAGTTGGTTGATTGTTATAAGGCGATATTAATGATTGATTCTTCGAAGGTTAATTAAGTATTGTGGAACGTCATTTATATCTTTGCCCGAATAGTATATGTGTTTACCAGTTGGATTATATGCTGAATATATATACTTTCCTTGGTAATCGAGGCATGAAACATGTTGTTTAAAATGTACTTTGTTGAGTAAGTTCATGTTATGTTGATTGGGAATACCCTGTTGCCTGTGAACTAGGGTAGGAAAATCTGAAAAAGGTAAATTTGGAAAGTTGATTTATTAAGCATGTTCGTGTGACCACGTGTGGAATGTTGTTGCATTGTGTGCTTGAAGTCTACGATGAACTATTATGTGCAAGCATGAATCACATCTGCATTGGCTAAAGTGAAAGATAATGAAATGATCATAAGTGATTAATGTGCTTGTATTATCACATAAGAGCCCGTCACCCAATGGGGGGATTGTGGTTGACAAAGTCTGTTTTATTGGAATTCCGGATGGGAGGGTTGGAAGCTGAGTCGCGGTAGAGGCTTGACCGATACTCTTTTTTGGAATGCCGTCTAGATGGAGTCCAGGACGACATCGTGCCCAAAGGAGTGGGATGATGCCCGGCTATGTTGGAAGACCCCAACTTGTGTGTTGGAGTAGTTTCCCCAAATGATGTTAATAATCGAAATACGAATAGATGCAGGGTACATGGGAAAGAGTAAGATGTATTCTGATTATGTTTTATGCCATTGCATTAAGATGAATATAAGATAAACTGTATCATGTAGGTTGTGCGTGCTGATAAAAGGTAAGGATGCTTGTGAATGCATATATTGACTGCGTATGAATTATGGGCCAATCGTGCTTTTAGTAATGGCTCAACAGGTAGTTTACTGCTGTTGATCTGTTGGCGATAAAAAGATTACATTTTTTAGGGCGCACTCGAGGCGAGTAGGTCTCATAAGCTGAGGCATAGGCTATTAACTTATTGAGATATTATCTCACTGGTTATTGTATAACTACTTTTCAGGACCTTAGCATGGTGCATCTTCTAATGCAATTCGGTGTCCTGATGGACATGGACACCGTGGTCATGTCGCGACTTGTTCCACGTTGCCCTTTCATTTATGAGCATCGCCGTTTGGGTGGACGAGGGTCTAAATATGTGGATACCCTACTTGTTCAAGGCCTAGTTTATCAGATAGGGAGAGGATTTCTTTGGCCCCCTTAGGGGATTCGATGACCCCCCTACCAATGGCCCTAGTGATGAGGTCTGGGACTCATGGTCGTCGATGTCCTTGATGATGCCATAGAGGATCCCTCTTCGGAAGAGTACTTGGCATAGGTGTCTGAGGCCTACTTTTTGGACTAATCCCTTTTTGATGATGGAAATAGGTTAACCCGGCCTAATCCCTTTTTGTGTACACCCGTAGGAAAAAGAGCCCAAGGCAGGGCTTATATATATGTTTTCCCATGGTTAATTTCAATAAATAAATTAAGTGGTGCTTTTATTATTAATGATGTGTCTTTCTACTATCCCTGTTGTTGTTATTGATTGGGTGGAGTTTGAATTGTTTCCACATGTGTATAACACGAAAGATAATAATGAATGGTCGTCGATGGATCCTGTGATGTCACAATCAAATAACTGCAAGTGAAACGGGGGTTGTCACGAGCTCGAGGGTCGGGTCATGATAGATTTGGAGATATAGGCTCTTCAAATTTGTGCAAAGGGTTGCATGACCATGAGTCTAACAATCAATACATACTTGTAATGATTACTCCGAATCTAGCATGGGCATATATTACTACTAAAAACTTCTAGAACCACAAATCCATTAAAAAAACTGTTGCAATGTCAGAGGCGCAACTCTAATATTTTGGTGGGATAATTTAAAGGTGAAACACTTGATACTCACACAAAGAAGAGAAGAAGATAAATAGACTTTTCTGTTTAATTCTTTTATTTCACCTTAATAAAAACAATTACAAAACTCTCTTATTTATAGACTTATTCCATGACTTTTGCTCTTCCCCATAAATATAGCTAGCATTCCAAAGAAGATAAATCTCTAGAAACTTACAATACAATCACAATATCTCACCATATCTCATCATATCTCTAGAAACAATCACTACACCTAGAAATATGAATGGTCACAACATAGAAATATAAACAAACTCATTAAAGGCAACGCAACAATTATGACTCTTCTTCAATATGGGTACCAAACAGTCTTCGGTATCAATTCTAGGATCTCAATGTCGAAGTATCAACAACTCAATAGTCTCGATATCGAAGTATCAACACCGATGAATTTGGTTTAATTTCTAACAAAAACATCTTAGGTATTGAACTTTAGTCAATCACATGCCAAATTGATTCAGAATACTATAATAGTTTGACATGCCATATCACAACCTCGTTATCTCTTAAGCTGATGTTAAGGGTCGGATGTAGTGGCAACAATCCATTTTATCTGGGTTAAATACAAAATGCAAATGTGCAGTTGTTTTCAAGTAGTTAATAAATTATCGGGAAAATAAGTGATATAGTGCTTATCATCCTTGTAAGAGAAATAAAAGAGAGAACTACTTACACAAGCTGCTACAGAAAGACCAAAATGTCAAGAAGGGAAGCATCCGAGATCAACTAGCTCTTCCAATTTTATGTCCTCCCACGCACCTATCATGATTGACTTACGTGCTGATATTGCTTGAGACACTTGTTGCATGCTTGGACGATGCTCTGGTTTTGCACTTAGGCATGTAAATGCCATCTTTGCAATGAAAGCCACTTGACCTGGTGTGTCACCATCTGGGTATCGGATTCTTTGATCTAGAACTTGTTTTAAGAGCCAACATGAAGCTGCTGAATTGCTTGATGATGAAGAAGCTGAGGATGTGAGAGACGATATAAGATCACCTGGATGTCTACCCATGATTACTTCCAATGTCACCACTCCAAAGCTATAGACATCACATTTCTCCTTCACCTCCATTGTGTATGCGAGCTCTTCAGAGGGAAAACAACATTTTTTTTCTATTTCTTATCAATGCTATCTTTTTATGGCCAAAATCTTAGTGATGGTATTTAATTGATTATTTTTATTGAAGAAACCAACTTGCCTGGAGCTGCATATCCAAAAGTGCCTGCAAAGGAAGTCCAATTGGATGAGTAAGGTTGTAGAACCTTAGCCGTGCCAAAATCAGAGATGTGAGCTTCGTATTGTTCATCCAGTAATATGTTCTTGCTCGATATGTCTCGATGAACTATAGGAGGAGAGCATTCATGGTGCATGTAGGACAAAGCATAAGCCACACCCTTAATGACATTCGCTCTCTTATTCCAGTCAAATGCCATTATTCTCTCTTCATCGTTCAATACATCCTTCAAGCTTCCTGATTCCAAGAACTCGTAAACCAAAAATGAATGTCGAGAACTCGAGCAAAAGCCATGGAGCTTGATAATATTACGATGCCGAGCTTCGGTTAGAGCATGAATCTCTCTTTCAAATGCTTTTCGACTAGCGATTTCGACTTCCACTGCTTCCTTAAATTTCTTTATTGCAACAATCTCACCTATTTGCAATTGGGCCTTGTAAACACTCCCATGTCCTCCCACACCGATGCAATATTTGGCATCAAACTCCTCTGTGGCTGCAATAATGTTCTCATAGACCATATGTCCATTAAAGCTCAATATTGCCCATAAGTTTTCATTGCTTCCATCCTTCGAACTAGGCTCTGGTTTCCTCGATCTTCGGCACACTATACTTGAGATTCCCACGGCAAGAAGCAACAAAAGTAGGCAACCTAAAGTAGGAATCAAAATTAGCAGCAACTTTTTGTTTTTGTCCTTGCCTTCAAATGTTGTTGCTACACAGGGGTTGAGACTAGCAATAACTCCACACAAGCCTTTGTTCCCTCTCACGACTTCAATTGTAGCATTACGAAAGGCTGGAATGTTTGGTAAAGGACCCTCTAACTCATTATATGATATGTCAATGGATGTCAAGCTTACCATATCAGCAAAGGTCGACTCAATTGAACCTGAAAGCTGATTGTGTGAGAGATTAAGTATTTCCACTCGATGCAATCGTGCAAATTCTCCAGGTATTTCTCCCATGAGAAAATTTTGACTCAGATTGAGAAGTTGGAGAGACTGGAGGTTGCCGATCTCCATAGGAATACTCTTATCAAGATTATTCCTGCTTAAATTTAAAAATAGAAGGTTGGAGCACTCCCCAAGTTCTATAGGAATGGATCCACTCAAGTTGTTTCTTGCAATGTTGAGTTTCTGCAAATTGAACAAGGCTCCAAGTTCTCGAGGGATGTGGCCTGCAAGAAGGTTGTAGTCCAATGAAAGCTCTAGTAGCAACTTCAATTTCCCTAGTTCTTTAGGAATTTCCCCAACTATATCATTTGAAGAGAGGTCTAGTTTGTGCAATTGATTCATGTTTCCAACTTGAGGTGGTATGGTGCCAGAGATTCCATTGTTGGAGATTATCAAGCTCGTCAAATTTCTACATTCTCCCAATGTCGGTGGTAACTCACCGTAAAGTTCATTGTTCCTCAATTCAAGGTAATCCAATTGAGGGTACACACCAAGAGCATCGGTTATATTTCCCTTGAGCGAGTTGTTATCGAGCCTAACTCTATACAAACTCGAACAATTTTTCAGGCTTCTTGGGATGGGTCCAATCAAGTGATTGTTCTGTGCAGCGAAATACACAAGAGCTTGGCTGCTGCATATTTCTTGTGGCAGTTGGCCAACAAAGTCGTTATCAAACAGCTGTAGGCTTGCGAGGGATGTGAGATTATTCATCTCGATCGGGAGAAAGCCCTCTAGATTATTCTGACCTAGATTTAGTGAAAAGAGAAGTCCTAGTTTTCCGATCTCTTTTGGAATAAAGCCCGACAAATCATTCTCGGAAAGCTCAATACGTTTTAGATTGCTCAATTTACCTATGGATGATGGGATAGGGCCTGACAAATCATTCTCGGAAAGCTCAAAACGTTTTAGATTGCTCAATTTACCTATGGATGATGGGATAGGGCCAGACAAATCATTCTTGGAAAGCTCAAGACCTTCTAGATTGCTCAATTTACCTATGGATGATGGGATAGGGCCAGACAAATCATTCTTGTAAAGCCAAAGAAAATTCAGATTGCTCAAGTTACCTATTGATGATGGGATAGGGCCCGACAAATCATTCTCAGAAAGCTCAAGACTATTCAAATTGTTCAAGTTACCTATGGATGATGGGATAGGGCCTGACAAATCATTCATAGAAAGCTCAAGATCATTTAGATTGCTCAAGTTACCTATGGATGACAGAAGAGGGCCCGACAACTCATTGTTGTCAAGCAAAATAATTTTCAGATTGCTCAATTTGCCTATGGAGGATGGGATAGGCCCGGAAAGTTTATTGTCGTTAAGGTGAAGAACCTTCAAATTGCTCAGGTTACCTATGGATGACGGGATAGGACCCGACAACATATTCATGCGAAGGGAAACATAATTCAAATTGCTCAAGTTACCTATGGATGACGGGATGGCCCCAACAAGTTGATTCTCGGAAAGCCGCATTATTATCAAGCTGCTCATGTTTCCTATGGAAGAAGGAATTGGACCAGCGATGCGATTATTCACTAACATGAGGTAATTGAGAGACTTGAGCCTTCCTAATTCTCTAGGGATGAAGCCAGAAAGCTTATTTGCAGAAAGAAACAGGTCGGTCAAGTTGCTCAAGCTACCTATGTCATTGGGAATTGGGCCTCTGAAATTATTATACGATAGGTCGAGAACTTGGAGAGATCGCAAGGAACCTAGTTGAACTGGAATGTTTCCCGAAAGGTTGTTTCGAGACAAGTCTAGATGAGTAAGCTTGGCAAGAAGAGCCATGCTCGGAGGGATGTTTCCGAAAAGCGAGTTGCTAGCAAGCTTTAGAGAGACCATGTTGGGCAATAGGGAGAAATTGAGAAAATGAAGCATACCGTGTATGGCTAAATCCGAGAGTTTCAGGCTCACAACACTCCCACGAGGATCACAATCAATTCCGCGCCATGAATAAGGGTTGCTCTCATTCCATGAAGACAAAATATAACGACTCTGGTTGTCTAGCTCAGACTTCCATGTTAGGAGTGTCTCCAGTTCCTCATTTCTGGTTTGGTTACTAGCACCAGCAGGGGCCACTAGAGAAGGGCTTTGAGATGAAGCAAGACAAGGCATTTCTCGCATGAGCATTAGGATGACACAAGCGAGGAACAACATCGAGGGTTGTTTTTGAGATGAGGCCATAACAGGTTGTTTATGTTATTTAGGGTGGACTTGTCTTTGTTTCTTGCATGAACATGAGAAGTGCAATCGAGTCGTACTTATAGAAGAAAATTGGGACCATCAAGTCCACAACCAAGTCAATAATCTTGGTGGCGTGCACTCCTCGTTACGCAAGTCTTCTGTTCCTCACAAAAAACTTGAAACATCCTTGTGCCCCATATTGACTTAGGAAATAATGTTCAAATCTATAAATGGTCATCACATGATCTGGTTCCCACATGAATCAGGCCAAGCCTCATGTGCCTGGTTAGTAACTTAGTGGTCAAGAGAAAATTTCAATTTGTATTTTATTATGGTTGCATAATTTGAGTGTGGACAATAGGACTTTGACATGGGAATTTAAAGGGAAAGCCTGAAATTAGGGAAGAAAGTGGATTTTTCGCGTCAGTTTTTGCGTGGATGATAATCTAGTCTACCTCAACATAGTTCAGTCTCCCTTCCCTCTAGAAAATTACCAAAAAAAGTCTTAAACATACTGTAATTGTACCAACTCAATCCTAAACTTTTTTTTTGCCAATAAATTCTTAAACCTTTTATAATTATGCAATTTCAGTTTATCCACCCAAATTGGCCGTTCAATGCTATGTGGCCACCAGCTGGTGCCGATGACTATTTTTTATTAATATTTTAATATTTTGAATTATTTTAATTTTTAATCTTTTACTTTTTTTTTCTCCTCCCTCCTTCGTCCTTTGCTCCGGCGACTGCCCAAAGGGGGAGAGCTAGTGAGGGTAAGGTCACCCAGCAACGGCGAGTCGAGCTTGCTCGGCTGCCTCGATCTAGTGATCGGCTAGCTCTTCCCTCTAGGTGGTCATCGGAGCCAAGGAAGGAGGGAGGAGGAAAAAAATAGTCGCCAGCTCCAACAGTCAATTTAGGCCGGATGGACTGAACTGACACAATTGCAAACGGTTTATGACTCAATTGGTTAAAAAAATAAGTTTAGAACTGAATTGGCACAATTGCAATAGGTTTGAGACTTTTTTGGTAATTTTCTCCCATTCCCTCTCGTTCTCATCACGTAATTGGACTCATTAAATTAATCGAGCAGGCATTCACCTCTGTAAAGAAGGGGGATATTGTAATTTATTACAGAAGATTCTTTCCACTCGTGAAACACGGCACCCTAAAGAAGCTTTGGAGCTAGTCAAGATGGTCTACCTCTGGGACAGTGCTGGAATTTTGAAAGGGAAATAAAGTCGGGAAAAATATGCGCGCGCGAACACAAATTTTTTTTTTTTCAAAATATGTAACTTACTTATTTAATCGGAAATTCAATTTAGTGCTCTTTTTTCCCCCTGAACTCTAAATAAAGAGGAAATTCTCTTTGACCAAACTGCTTAATTTTTCCCACTTTCTGATAGGCTAATTCTTACGTGGTATACAACAATCTTGTTGTGCAATCGGCAGCCTGTAAAGCTATGGGATTGATATGAAAAGAGTGGGCAAATCATTCAGATACCTTGTGTTTTGTAATATTATTAACTCCCCTTGTCAGAATCTCTTTGATCGACCCAATAATATAGATAGCTAAAGAGGAATGCATCAGAATCGTGTATTTGGCAGAACCAAGTGACTGATTGCCGTGAGTGTTAGACTAATCTGTCCCAACAATTGCAAGGTCCAAGTGATTCTACCGCCAAAACATGGTGGTGTGAGATTAAGTTTCCTGATGTTCTTCTGTGGGACTTCTGATTTAATCTACTTTGTGCCTATTTTTTTGTTCTTCTTCATGAAACTGTGTAAAACATTTTGAGCTGCATTTGGTAACCTGCATACGTAGCTGAATAGTATGAAAGTTATCCTCCCCGACATTTGAGGGCATTGCGAGTCTTTGATAAGATGGCCTGGAGGACCGATCTCAAAAGGATAGTTAGGGTAATGCTTATCTATCCAATAAACTAAAAAAAATAAGAACCAGTTCGTCTTCTCACTTTTCAACAAGTGAAATTTCCTGATGCAGTTTCAGTTGGCGATGAATATCATGTCTAGTAAGGTGGCTGCTGAAGGTCATTGTCTTCGTTGTCAATAGTTTTCTGATGCTAAAGGTCATAATTTTGCCATCAATATCTTCTCTCTTTCCTTCCCGCTGTGGATGTCATATATTTGTTCACTACTTCTGCTTCGAGAAACTTGTTAACTAGACAGTTGAAGTGAGTAAACTATGTGCCATATCATGTTAAATGCTAATGCCTAAGATCCCCCTCACCTTGGGCTTGACAATGCAACCTTGTTAAAGAATGGACTAATAAAGAATAAGAAAAGGATTTTTGAGAACAGCATCATGAATCCTGATTCAAGTTTCCGCTTGAGGTACTAGCAATTGCCTAGCTATCATGCCATTGTCATATGTTCTCGCGGATTGGTGTTGTCAATGAAGCTTCATTATTAGCTTTGTAGCCTGTAGCCGTTCTTATAAGTTATCTTGTCAGAATGTAGTGCCATGGATGATTGATAGTTATTAGTTTAGAGATATTTAAAAAGGCCCTTCATTTTCCTTGCTCAAGTTATTTGATGTCTTAACAACAATTGACTCTGATCAAAGCTCGAGTAGAGGGGAAATACAATGCCAAGAGACTGAACAAGAGCATCGTCCAGAGTGGCTCAAACAATGTCATACATGTCATCATCATTTACATTGATTTGAATTAGGGGTGTGCAACTGGACCGGGTTGACCTGAAACCCGGACCGGACCACTTGAAAAATAGGGTCGGGAACCGGTTCCCGGTTAAACCGGTCCGGGAACCAGTTCCACTTTTTGGGAATCGGTTGAAACTAGTCTGGGAACTAGGTCAAGCAAAGACCCACCCGAACCGGATTGGTTTTGGATCTAGTTTTTACCCTGTTAAAAAAAAAAAAACAAAATAATCTCTGTATAGTGCTTTTGAGTTTCTTTGTCTTTGAAAAATTGTTAAAAAAAGAAAACCTCTCCTTGAATAAAGTTAAAAGAGAATTGTCTTCAAAGAATTGTTAAAAAAAATTGTGTTCATGCATTGTTTTTTTTTTTTTAATGGTCTCACCTTCAACTATAATTAAAACATTTTCAGTCCAACTCAAAAAAGATGTTCTCTTAATAACAGTTTCGTCACATACACATGAGCAGGCTCAATAGATCATATCATTAATATTTATAGGAATGACACTAATATGAAATCCATATTTGTTGCTAATGTTTATGCATTATTAAGATTTTTGCTTGGTCTTATAATGTTAGGAGGATTATGGTGTTGTTTTTTTGTAAATTAATGTAAAATTTAAAACAGTATAGGATATTAGACAGTTGTAAAATAGGTTCCAATGAAAACAGGGTTGACCCTGTTCCCGGACCGGAAAAACATGGTCGGGTCCAAAATAGGATCCAGTAAAAACAGGGTAGGGTATATGGTCCAAAAAGAGGGAACTTATTATAACAGGGTTGGGTACAGGGTCCAGGTCTGGACCCTACCCACCCTGGACCCGATCACCCCTAATTTGAATCTTCTTAGTCTACATCTATTAAAAAATCTTTAGACAATGAGGAGTTGACAGTTTGCTTCAACACTTTGTTACACGTATTCCCTAGGTGTCAGTAAAGATCACTCTAAATGGAATTGTATGAGCAGGCATTCCCTTTTCTTTTCTTGGTAGAAACCATAGAACTTTTGATTGCTGGTTTGTGCTCTGTCTACTATATAGGTCAGAAGTCATTTTTAACACTCTTACCACTGTTCATTTATCATCATTTGACATTTATTTATTGTTAAAATATGTTCTATTAGCATTTTTTTTGACAGTGGATAATGTTCATATAGAAAATTTATCACAAATTTAAATATATGCTAAAAATTATCTCTGAATTATGCATGTTATCATAAGTGTCATGGCTGATTATGCATTCAGTCTCACTTATTTCTAAATTACTGAACATTGTGTAATATAGTAGAAATATATATATTTTCCCCTATAAAATATGGAGAATATTGATTAAATCGAGCACCATCGATTACCGGGTAGCATGAACTGTTTTCTAAATTCGCAAGTTTTGCTTAACTCTTCTTGTCCACGTTCCTCATGTTACCTTTGCCCTGACTTTCGCTTAGATGAGAATTTTCTGCGCTTTTTCTTGTTTGTCTGTTCTGTTTATTTCCTTGGGAGAGATCAATATTAATCGCTTTTTCTTCAAAGCTATTAGCGCCCCAGCGGGGGCCGCTAGAGAAGGCTTCGAGATGAAGCAAGACAAGGCATTTCTTGCGTGAGCATGAGGAGGCATATGCGAGGAACAACATGTAGGGTTGTCTTTGAGATAAGACCGTGGCAGGTTGTTTAGGTTATTTGGGGTGCGCTTTTCTTTGTTTCTTCCATGAGCATGAGAAGAACAACCGAAAAGTCCTTATAGAAGAAAATCGAGGCCATCAAGTCAACAACTAAGCCAACAATCTTGGTGACGTGCGCTCCTCGTTACGAAAGTCTACCATTCCTCTCAAAAATTTTGTAACATCCCTATGCCCCAGGTCAGATTCACTCATGAGATAATGTTCACACTTATAAATGATCACCACCTTTTTGGTTATTTGAATTACACTCACATAGATCAGGCCAAGCCTCACGTGCTGGGCTAGTGGTTGAGAGAAAATTTCAATTTTTATTTTATCATGATTGCAGAATTTGCGTGTGGACAATGTGGGAATTGAAAGGTACAGCCTGAAATTAGGGAAGAAAGTTGGGGAAGTGCACTATCAGTGCCTTAACTTGTCTATGACGCTTATTTTAATGCCATTACTTTTTGGTGGCACATTTAAATGACAAAATCAGATAAAAATGATCATTTAAGTGCCATTGTTGATCTACTTGGCTGGAAATCCTACGTGGCTTTTTTTAATTTATATTTTTAGCTGACGTAGCTTGCCGGAACACGTGGATGCTAAACGATGTCGTTTAACTATTTTTTGTGAATAACTTAAGTGCTAAATTTTTTGAAAAACAATTTTTTCATTGTCAAAATTTCATTGACACTAAAAAAATCGTTTTTCAAAAAAATTAGCATTGAAAAAATCATTTTTCAAAAAATTTGGCGCTCGAAAAATCATTTTTCAAAAAAATTAGCAGTTAAGTGGTTTGCGAAAAGTTGGTTAAGCCATGTTAATTGCCACATCAGCTAAATAATTTAATTAAAAAAGTCACGTGTTAATTTTGGCAGGAATATTTCGTCGTAGGCACTTAAGTGATCATTTTTCTCTGATTTTGGCATTTAAGTGTGCCGACAAAAAGCTGTGGTACTAAAGTAAGCGTTGTACACAAGTTAAGACATAGTGCACTTCTCCCGAAGAAAGTAGATTTTTCTTGTCGGTTTTTGCGTGGAGGGTAATCTAGTCTACCTCAAAATAATTCAGTCACCCTTCCCTCTCGTTCTCATCACGTAATTGGACTTATCAAATTAATCGAGCAGGTCTGCCTCTGTGAAGAAGTGGGATATTTTAATTTATTAGAGAAGACTCCTTTTCACTCGTGAAACATGGCACACAAAAAAGCTTTGGAGCTAGTCCAGATGGTTTACATCTAGGATAGTGCTGGAACTTTGAAAGGAAAATACAGTAGGAAAAAAAATGCACACGCACTAGACATGGACACTCTGATGGTTAGCCGTTCTTTTATGTTATCTTGTCTGAATGCATAGTCATAAATGATTGATAGTTACTGGTTTGGACATATTAAAGGAAAAAAAAAGAACTTGCTCATTTCCTTTATGAAGTTATTTGATGTCTTGACAGCAAATGACTCTGATCAAAGCTTGTGTATGGGGTGAAGAACAATGTGAGGAGACTGAACAAGAGCATCCTCTAGTGTGGTTCAAACCATGTCATCCATGTCATCGCATTTGCATTGATTTGTATCTTCTTGGTCTATAGCTGGTACAAAATCTTTGGATGATGAGGAGTTGGCGCTTTGCTTCAACATTTTGTTAGATGTATTTCTAGATTTCAGTAAAGATCACTCTAGATGAGCATGAATTGCTACCGATAGCTTCTAGATCCATAAATCTATTGAAAAAACATCATAAGTATCGAACTTTAGTCAACCACATGTCAAATTAATTCAGAATTCTGTAATAGATAGACATGGAATATCATAACCTTGTTATCTCTTTAGCTGATCTTAAGTGTTACATGTGGAGGCAACCATCTATATTTTTTGGGTTAAAATCGTAAAATGCAAATATGCAGTTATTTTCAAGCAGTTAAAAAATCATTAGGAAAATGAGTGACACAGTGCATATCATCCATGTAAGAGAAGTAAAAGAGAGAACTTGCTACACAAGTTGCAATAGAAAGACCAAAATAACAATAAGGGAAGCATTCGGGATCAAAGAGCTCTTCCAATTTTATGTCCTCCATCGCACTTATCCCGATCGAACTATGTGCGGATATTGCTTGAGACACTTGTTTCATGCTTGGATGATGTTCTGGTTTTGCACTCAAGCACGAAAATGCCATCTTTATGAAGGCCACTTGACCTAGCATATCATCTTTTGGGTATGGAATTCTTTGATCTAGAACTTGTTTTAGTGGCCAACGTGAAGTCATTGAATTGCTTGATGATGATGAAGATGAGGATGCAACAGATGCTCTGAGATCACCTGGATGTCTACCTATGATTACTTCCAATGTCACCACTCCAAAGCTATAAACATCATATTTCACCTTCACCTCCATCATGTATGCGAGCTTTGCCAAGTAAAAACAACAATATTTTTTTTATTAATGCTATCTTTTTTGGCCAAAATCTTAGTAATGCTATTTAATTGGTTGTTTTATTGAAGAAACCAACTTACCTGGAGTTGCATATCCAAAAGTGCCTGCAAAGGAAGGCCAATTGGATGAACAAGGATCTAGAACCTTAGTTATGCCAAAATAAGAGACGTGAGCTTTGTATTCTTCATCTAGTAAAATGGTTTTGCTTGATGCTTCTCAATAACCCACAGGAGGAGATCATTCATAGTGCATTTAGGACAAAGCATAAGCCACACCTTTAACAACATTCGCTCTTTTATTCTAGTCCAGTGATGTTATCCTCTCTTCATTGTTCAATACATCCTGGAAGTCGCTAGAGTCTAGGAACTTGTACCTCAAAATTGAATGTTGAGAACTTGAGCAAAAGCTATAGAGCTTGATAATATTCTGATGCCAAGCTTCGATCAAAGCATGAATCTCCCTTTCAAATACATTTTGACTTGCAATTTTGACTTCCAATACTTCCTTAAATTTCTTTATAGCTACGATTTCACCTGTTTGCAACTGGGCCTTGTAAAACACTCACATGTCCTTCCACACCAATGTAATATTTGGCATCAAACTCCGCAGTGGCTTCAATAATGCTCCTATAGGCTATTCTTCCATCAAAGCTCAATACTGCCCTCCAGTTTTCATTGTTCGCATCATTCGAACTAGGCTCTATTTTCTTAATATATGGCATACTATACTTGAAATTCCTACAATAAGAAGCAACAAAAATAAGCAGCCTAAAGTAGGAATCAAAATTAGGAGCAACTTTTTGTTATTTTTTTTCACTGTCACGGTACAAGGGTTGAGATTAGCAATAACTCCACACATCTTTATTCCCTCTCACAACTTCAATTGTAGCATTCCCAAAGGTTGAAATGTTGGGTAAAGGACCCTCTGATATGCTGATTGATGTCAAACTCGCCATATCATCAAAGGTGGACACAATTGAACTTGAGAGTTGATTGTGTGGAAGATTGAGTATTTCCATATCATCAAAGGTGGACACAGTTTCTTGAGGTATTTCTTTGGTGAGCAAATTTTGACTTAGATCAAGAACTCAAAGAGATTAGAGATTGCCGATCTCCACAAGAATACTCTTATCAAGATTATTCTCACTTAAATTTAAGAACTACAGGTTGGAGCACTCCCCAACTTTTGTAGGAATGGAGCCACTCAAGTTGTTTGCAGCAATGTTGAGTTTCTGTAGAATGGACGAGGCTCCAAGTTCTTGAGAGATATGGCCTTCAAGATGGTTGCAGTCCAATGAAAGCTCTAGCAGCAACTTCAATTTTCCTAGTTCTTTAGGAATTTCCCCAACGATATAATTTGAAGAGAGGACGAGTATGTGCAACTGATTCATGTTTCCCAGCCAAGGTGGTATGGTGCCAGAGATTTTAATATTGGAGATTATCAAGCTTGTTAAATTTCTACATTCAACCAATGTTGGTGGTAGCCCAATGTAGAGTTCATTGTTGCTCAACTCAAGGTAATACAAGTAGGTGTACACCAACATCGGTTCTATTTCCATTGACCAAGTTATTTTGAAGCCTTACTCCATACAAACTTGAACAATTTTTCAGGCTTGTTGGATAGGTCCAGTGAAGTGGTTAATTGATGTAGAAATATCTTCAAGGGCTTGACTACTACATATTTCTTGTGGCAATTGACCAACAAAGTTGTTATCAGCTAGCCGTAGGCTTTTGAAGAATGTGAGATTGTTCATCTCGGTGGGAAGAAAGCCCCCCTGATTATTGTAATATAGAATCAAGTAAGTGAGGTGTCTTAGTTTTTCAATCTCTTTTGGAACAAAGCCTGACAACTCATTTTGGTCAAGGTCAAGAACCTCTAGATTGCTCAAGTTCCCTATCGAAGAAGGGATAGAACTCGAAAGCTTATTGATGCGAAGGTTAAGAATATTTAGATTGTTCAAATTCCCTTCGATGGATGGGATAGGAACTGTTAAATCATTTACTCATTCCTCCAACTTCTGAAGGTATGGGGCCAGAAGTTAGCTTTTATCAAGGTAAAGAAATGCTAAATTACTCAGATTTCCTAGAGTTATAGGGATGGAATCATTCAGATAGTTTTTTGATAAATCAAGTTCACTGAGAGAACCCCAACATTCCTATTTCCTTTGAAATGGTCCCCATGAGTTGATTGTTTAAAAGTTGCATCTTCCACAAGCTGCTCATGTTTCCAATGAAAGAAGGAATTGGACTGGTGATGAGGTTGTTCATTAGGTAGAGATACTTGAGAGATTTGAGCATTCCTAATTCTTTAGGGATGAAACTGGAAAGCACATTATCCAAAAGGAATAGGCCGGCAAGTTTGTAAAACTACCTAATTGTCTGGGAATTGGGCCGGTGAAACAATTATTAGAACGTCAAGAACTCGTAAAATCGCAGCAACGCAAGTTCAGTTGGAATGTTTCCTGAAAGGTTATTTTGTGACCTTTCTAAATGAGTAAGCTTGGCAAGATTAGCTCTGCTAGGAGGGATGTTCCCGAAGAGCATGTTGTTGGCAAGCTTAAGGGTGACCAAGTTGGGCAAATGGCAGAAATTGAGATGGTGAAGCATTCCGTTTATGGCAGAATTTGAAAGGTTCAAGTTGGTGATGCTCCCAAAAGGATCACGACCAATTCGGTGCCACGAAAAGGGTTGCTTTCATTACGGAGATAAAGTATAGCCACTCTGGTTGTCTAGCTTAGACTTCCATGGTAGGAGTGCCTCCGCTTTCTCATTTCTCGTGTGGTTACTAGAACCAGGAAGGGCCACTTGAGAAGGGCTTCGAGATGAAGCAAGGCAAGGCGTTTCTTGCATAAGCATGAGAGGGAAATAAGCAAGGAACAATAGCGAGGGTTGTTTTTGAGATGAGGCCATGATAGGTTGTTTAGGTTATTTGGAATGGGCTTTTCTTTGGTTCTAGGCATATGTGTTGAAATGGACCAAGTACAGCTTACGCATTTATAGAGAAAAAGGGACCATCAAGTCAATAACCAAGTCAATAATCACTCCTTCTCGCGGAAGACGACATTACACAAAACTCTTCATAATTTGGAGGATTGTATATGTTGGCTCCTAAACTTTCAACTGTAACGCAATTATCTCATAAACTTTCGTTTTGTCTATTGACCTCCCGTTATATTTTCCACGGCAATTCTATGGAACAACACCATGTAAGTAAGATATATATAAAACTTACGGAGGCACTTTTGTTTCAAAAAGTTGCGTATAAACATCCCTGGTCAATGCAAGGTGACATGTCCAATAATTTTTTGGTATATTTTCAATTAACACTGTCACAAAAAAAGTTTGGTAAAATTATCAAATATAAAATCCGTATTTCCCTTTGTATGAATATTATGATCTTTAGTGTATTAGAATTCAACAATTAGAGAAATGATTTGAAGGCAAAGTCAGAGTCAACACGCGAATTCAATTATTGAAAGACCCTCTCTCACCTGGTTAGCACAGGCCATGTTCAATCTCTTCTTTTGGACCCATGTTGCCTTTCTTCACGTGTCTTCCCGTAGCAAAACAAAACATATAACGTGTTAAATCCAACTCTCGCATACCACTCTCTTTTTGGCCATTTTCTATATTTCTTACTTTTCAGGCATAATTAGTCGGCCGTTTAAAGGAAATATCAATCTCAATCGCTGTTCCATGACCTCGTCCTTTGGATATGTGATCAGGAATTTGTGGATCGATGCTAACAATTCCCCTTTTTAAGCATCTTTTGATCTGTGCTTTTGCGGAGTTAAATGGATCTGACGAAAAAAGGCAAAAAGCATCATCGAATTATTGATCATCTAAGTTGACACTTGAGGAGACCAAGTTGTAAGTGTAGACTACTAAATTTGGCAACCTTTTCGAGAGCATATAAATTTTTCATACAACTAATGTACAAATGTCATAAAATCCAAGTTGAGTTGTTACTCTTTGGAAATTTGAAGTTTGAGTTTAGATATTGGTTGCCCATCCAGTTTCACGAGAGAGTGAGAGAGGTAAATCACCATAGTCCTAGTGAACGAGGGAAATTTCCAAATTCTTCGCCTCCAAGTTTTGCGGATAGTATGCGTTTATCTCTAAACTTTCTAGCGTTATGTAATATACCTCCTAATGTTTCATTTTTGTTAAGGCCATTACTGCCCGTTGCATTTTCCGCTAACATGAGTAATGGACATCGTTTATCTAATCCGCGTGGCCCTTTATTTGCAAAGACTTGTTAGTCTTTTCAGAGCAAGGACCGGGATGGTAGTCAACTGCAAAAAACATAATATTGCCATAATACGTTCCCAACCTTTATTAAAAAGGACAAACTCATTGCCCCAAAAAGCATGAAATTCAAGAAATGCACAAGAAAGACCTATTTTCGATTTTCTTTTTCTTTTTCGAAATTGCTGATGTTGTTTTGAGCTGTGTTTCCTCTTTGGTGTTAGGTAGAAATCGTTGTATTAAATGTGTAAGCCATTATCAAGAAAATGATGGTGATTTTGGAGAGTTTTCTTCCACTCGGTGAAACACGACAAAGAAAAAGACTGGACGAGTTCCCCATGTACCTATAGCATGAGATAGGTGTCCAAATCTATTAGGAAATGGTCGAACTTTACATATAGAGCATATATTTTTATAAGTAGGGCGTCACCTTTTTTCTTTTTTCTGATTTTTGGGTCACTTAGCGTCAACATTTGTTTTGCGTCTTAAGGGTCACTTGTTTTCATTGATCGATTCATGGTGATGTAGCTTTATTCCATACATGGACGACATTATTCTGAAATATAAATTCCAAATTGCTCAATGAATTCTATCAATATATATACACACTAGATAAAAAAAATCATCATTAAAGACCTGGTATTTATCCGATTGACTTATTGGATGTAGAAGTCAAGAGCTTTGCCAAAGGAATTTTCTTGTGCTTGCGCGGCACAAGAAAAGTGTGGACTGCTTTAATTGATCCCACTTTCTATTGAAGTATGCCACAATGACTTAAATTGATTCTTAGCTCGAAGTCTTACATAGTGTGCCAAGCTCGTCTGCACCTTTTGTAACATTCTGAAAATTGACCCCATTTTAGGATTTTATAAAATGGCGATGTTAGTCGAAAGCCTGATCAGTACAAATATTCCGAATTGTTTGTTCGTGGGATAACAAATTACAGAGAGGCGCCATTAGGAAACGATACGTGTTCGACTCGCAATTTCGATCAAGAACGAACCCTTCAACCATGAAGACCTGGGAGGAAATGATATCCTCTAAGTACTAGACTATTAAGGAAACAGAAATAAACTGGTTCAGCAAAGTACGAAGTCAGACTGCAGGTGATTTCCGCACAACTTCGATACGAACTATGAACGACGTTAAACCGAATCATTTTCATCGGGTACTCAAGATTATCAATTGAGCCCCCGAGATCTCACAACAATCGAGGGACGTGCCAGACTCGAGAATTGGCGTAAACGTGGATGAAAGATTGGTTGACCACGGGTCAAATGTGAGGAAAGTTCTAAAGAGGCGCCGATAATCCAAATTGTACTACAGTTGCAATCGACTTCTTAGTGATGTCAGGACTAAATATTTGGACGTTGCCTCATTTATTTTGGAAGTTTTCCATTAGACTCAAAAGTGTCAGAAAAGGGAAAATTGGATTGGGTTTTGGGCCGCGAGTGGACCGGTGGCCCAATGGGCCTTGCGCCCATCCAACTCAGCCTAATGGGGGCCCAAGCTAGCCCATTCTCCTCTCCCTCCTCAGCCCATGGGCTTCTCTCTTTTTGCCTTTTCCTTTTGTGCCCAAGTGGGCTTTGTTTAAGTTTGTTCTTGCTTTGTTTTGATTGGTGCTTGAACAAGTGGCTTGCCCACTTGCTTTGGTTATTATCCTAGTCTTCAGTAGCTCCTTTCTCTCTCCTCCAAGCCCCCTTTTAGCCACCCAAACCCAACACCTCTCTCTCTCCCTTTTTCTCCTCATTTTCTTTTCCTTTTTCTTCCTTTCTTACTATCTTTATTGTTTTCCAGCCGGAAAACAGCCTTGCCGCCATCGCCGGAGCTGCCACCACCGCCCAAAGTAGCCATGGAAGTCAGGGAGCCAGCCGCACCTGCTAGCCACCCTTGGTCGCCGTTGGTTGCCCGTACGGCCGTTTTCGCACTACTGCCCCCCTTCCGTGTGAACAGTAATCCAGGGCTGTTTTGGCCCGTTTAGGCCATCATTCGTCATATGTTGTCGTCCCCAAGCTTACCCCTCGTAGCCCTCATTCCCCCTTACACGTCGCTATCGTCGAATTCCCGACCCAAGTAAGTTAATTTCCTAATCATTGTTTAGGAGTTAATCTTGCTTAGGGGTTAATTAGTGTATTTGTGTGCTTGTGATTAATTAAGGTTGATTGGTTGATTATGCTGGTTAATTAAGGCTGACTAAGAGTAATTAATTGACCATAGTTAGTAATAAAGTAACTAGGGTTAATTAATTAAAGTAACTAAGGTTTGTTTTTATAGTAATTAAGGTTAGAATTTAATCGTGGTTAGGTTAAATTGACTATGGTTAGACTTAATTGTTTTTATTTATTTAATTAATTTTGGACGAATTACTGTTCATAGTTACTGTTCACGAAACACTATTCACGATTACTGTTCACTCAACATTGTTCATATACAGAAGCAAATTTTTGTCTTAAATTGTTGTGTTCTTGATTGTGATGATTTATTGAAGTGCTAATTATTGATTATTCTCGAGTATCATGGGGAAACACGTGATTGATGATTGATTGGAAGTAAATTTACTTGGTTTGCCAAATTTCTTCCTGAGTAATTGGATTGTACTGTTGTACGTGATTTTCGATTATTACTACATGACATGATACATATGTCAACTGCAATAGCATGTCATGTGAGCACGAATATTTTTGCATTCACGACCAAGTAAAAGCAAAACAAGAACGAATTGGTTGCTGATGTGTTACATAGTTAGATTAAAGTTGATAGCCCGATATAGCCGGATGATTGCCAATCCTTCAAGGTTGTGCTATGACCATTGGGTCGCCTAACAATGGTAAGATGCAGAGTCCCGGTTAAGGCTGAGCCCATGCTCCTTAGGGAATACCGTCGGTGGGGGAGAGCCCACGACGTTGCCGTGTCTCATGGGGGAGGACGATGCCTGGTCTACAACCATTTGACTACCAACCATAAGGTTGTGCCGTGACCTTAAGGGTCGTAATAATTGAAGCATGTGTGTGGATTTTGAGATATGAGAATGTTTTGTGCAATACTTTGATTATTTGCATGTCTTCTACTGCTCTAGTGAGGTGATTGATAATTTCTGTAGGTCACGTGTGCTAAGGCCAGGTAGGATCACCTATGGTTGTGTCTGCTTATTAAACTTTAGGATCGTTTATGGTTGTGTCTGTTTATTAAACTGTCTACTACTTTCATTCCTCTGAGGTTTGGTGATTGATGATTGATGAATTAGGTTGTATGTTAAACTCCTGAGGCGAGCGAAATTCCTAACCAGGGCTTAGGACTTTAACTTGCTGAGTTTATCTCAACCCGTCGTGGTTAACCTTTTCAGGCCCTAGATGACATGGTACCCGAGGATCAAAGAGAGTGATCCCTCTGAGGAGAGCGATCCCTCTAAGTAGGCCAATCCCTTTTTGAGTAGGCCTCAGCTTTATGCCTGTAGCAAGGCGTGTTTATATATGCTGTAGTTTGGGCTAACCTTGCAAATAAATAAAAATGGTGTTTTGTCTTTCCTCTATGTCTCTGTTGCTATCCCTGTTGTTTCTAATTGTTGGTTGGGAGTTATATTCGTTTTTGCATGTGCATAATTATAAAATAAAATGAATTGGTCAACGACATTACTTGGGACATCGTACAACTAGACCTCAAGTGAAATGGGGTTACCATGAGCTCGAGAGTCGGGGCATGACACCTTTGATAATGTGTGCTTCTCAATGGAAATGGTTAAGGAGTAAGGAGAGACAATATAATAGTGATAAAGTCAAGTTGCATATACCAAACAAGGGTATATTGAAAAGACCTCAACTTGAAAGCTATCTCATTGGAAAAGGCAATAGTGAAACCACTCACTCCAGAGTTTATAGCTAGGGAGGGCCGTTTGATCACCACATGTTGTGAAGTAGCCACTTGTCATGGCATGTAGCCATGATCATGACCAAAATCTGACAACCAAAATAATTCACGCTAAATACTAAGTAAACAATTTAGGACAGCTTCTTCTTCCTCATTTAATACTTTCCAATGTACACTTTTGTTATGACCTTCTTTGATATAAACCACAAAGGGAAAACTAATGGATTAATAAGCATGGTGCTAAGCACAGACTCTTTCAAGCCTTACCAATTGTATCTTCGTATGCGATTTATCTTATCTTTTGAAGCTGTCACAAATTGGTTAGGGTCGATTAGATACTAAAAAATAATGCTGAAGTACATTTTACTTTTGCGAACCAGAATTTTAGTGAATATGAGGACATGATTACGCTGAATTAATCTAATATTCTTTCGGTGCCTTTTCTTTTTATTTCGAATATGTTTTTGCGAGAGTCTTAGCCAATTTTAATCATAAGCCACTAACATGTGATAGGTGATTATGAGAGTGTGCAAACAAGAAAGTAATACCCAATAATGAAAGCATATAAATTGATTGCAAAAAAATAAAGAATCTGGATGCACTAAGCAAAAGCATAGTGGATCACTATCCATCGCCATGAAGCTTTTTGCAAACTATTATTTTGAAAAATATGAAGACAAAATTGCATGGATGCTAAGCATGATTGTTCATAAATTAATGACAACCTCATATGCAATCAATCTATGTTTTTTTTTCCCTCATATATCGACATGCATAATTTAAGAAGATGCATTAATGACTAGGTAAACTGCACTCACTAAAATCCTAAGCCCTTGATTTGACGGTAAGTGAGAGTGAGAGTAGTTACGACTTTCAAATGAAGAGTAAACAAGGCCGTATTAGGAAAGTTTTGTTTACACCAACTATGTACTTTGTAGTTGCTCTTTTTTAATTGGCTCTTGCTTATAAGTGTATGAGAGATACCTATACCTAAAAAATTCCAAAACTATTAATAGAGTTTTGGAGGAGGGCAATTTCTTCCGATCAAAGAAAGAGAAAAATATGGCCTTTTCCCTCCCTTTAGGCAAAAGGACTTTTTTCTTTGGCAGTATTGTTGATCTCTCGGCTTTCCTTACCTATTCATTTATTACATACTAGCGAGAATGGTCGTGCTTTCCATGAATCCAAGACTATATTCTTTATATTATTCTCAAAGTTTGTTGTCAATCTATTTTATATTGATCATTATGTTAAGTTAATTATTAGATACACTGAATGTTGATTGCCTTTTTTTTTTTTGTATAAAAAGCATTAAAGTCGAATACAAAAATTTAACTTCATATTGCTATTTCTATTTTATTACCTAATAAAACAAGAAATAAACCTATAGGAGGAAATGAAAAGAAACCAATATCCAAGTGTTTGTCGATTCCAAAATTGACAAGGCAGACTACGGAGTGTTTTTTTCTAGAAAGTTATGTCGCACTTTAATATGAGAGTGCAACTGTCACGCCCCGACCCTCGAGCACATGGCAACCCCTATTCTCTTGCGGTCATTTAGATGCGACATCTCAGGACACGTCGTTGACCATTATTTTTATCTTGTAATTATGCACATGTGGAAGTGAATCACAAACCCCCAGTCAAATACAAAAGCAAGGATAGCAGGAAAACCCAACGAGAACACATTCAAAAGTATTGCTTTATTTATCTATTGATTAACCCAATGAAGTTTACAAGTACCGGCCCTTACCACATGCATCTTCCTAATGAGCCAATGAAATCGACAAGCCAGGGTTAATCTACTCCCTTAAAAAATGACCACGAATCGTAACACATGTCGATTTTCCATCCTACGGACCTGAAAATGGTTAACCACGATAGGTTGAGATAAACTCAGCAAGTTAAAGTCTTAAGCTTTGATTAGGAACTTGCTTGTCTCAGGAGTTTAACATGCAACCTAAAAGCTTCGATTAGGAACTTCACTTGTCTTGGGAGTTTAACATGCAACCTAATCCATCATCAACCAACACCACCTCAGAGAAAATGATAACAGAAGACAAGTATAATAAACAGGTGCAATCACAGGCGACCCTACCTGGCATTGGCACATGTAATCTGCAGAAATTGTCAACCACCTCACCACAAAAGTAGGAAACATGCAAATAATCAGAGCATTGCACAAACCATTCTTATATCTCAACATTCACATATGCTCCGATTATTACGACCCTCAAAGCCATAAGGCATGGTGACATTGTGGGCTCTCCCCCATCGATGACATTCCCTAAGGAGCATAGGCCCAGCCTCAATCGCGACTTTATATTTGACTACTGTCAGGCGACCTAATGGTCACGGCACAACCCTGAAGGATTGGCGGTCATCTAGTTCAACCTGGCTATCAACTTTAATCTGACCATGCAACACATCAACAAATAGTTCATTCTTGTCTTTGCTTTTGCTTGGTCGTGAATGCAACATCGCTCATGCTCATGTGACATGCCATTTCAGATAACCCACGTCATATGTCATGCGGTATCAATCGACAATTCCAAAATTCAATTCCAACCAATCAACAATCATGTACATTCCCTAATTCTCGGGAATAATTCATAATCAGTAAATCAATAAGCCATAAAAATCAAGAACACATCAAATTAAGACAAAAATTTACTTCGGTATGAACAATGCCATGAATAGTAATCGTGAACAGTAACTTGTCCAAAATTAATTAAATAAATAAAAATAATTAAACCTAACCATAGTTAAAATCTAACCTTGGTTACTTTAAAACTAATCTTAGTTACTTTAATTAATTAACCCTAGTTACTTTATTACTAACTATGGTCAATTAACTAACCCTAGTCAGCCTTAATTAACTAGCCTAATCAACTAATCAAGCTTAATTAAACACAAACACACAAATACACTAATTAACCCCAAAGCAAGATTAACCCCTAAACAAGAATTAGGAAATTAACCTACTTGGGTCGGAAATCCAGCAACATCAGCGCATAGAGAGGGACGAGGGCTACGAGGGGTAAGCTCGGGGACGACAACGAATGACAAACGGTGATTGAAACGGGCAAAACAACCCTCGAAACACTATTCACTCGAAAGGGAGCTGCTGGGCGGAAACGGAAAAAATGGGCCAAAACAACCCCGGAACATTGTTCACACGGAAGGGAGCTACTGGGAGAAAACGGTCGAAATGGGCGGTCGGTGATGATTAGGGGTGGCCGGCGGTGTGCGGCTGGCTCCTTGACTTCCGTGGCTACACTTTAGGCGGTGGTGGTGGCTCTGGCGACGGCGGCAAGGCTAGATTCTAGTGGGAAAACAGAAAACATAGCAAGAAAAGGAAGAGAAAAGAAGAGAAAAGAGAGAGGAAAGAGACACGGCTTGGTGGCCATGGACGGGTGGCACCACAACGACACAACATCTCCAAAACAACGACAAGATGGCCAAGATGGTGAGTGGGGTGGTCCTGTTGGTCAAGGGGCACCCAAGGGCAAGAAACAAGAAGAAAACTAGAGGAAAATAGAGAAAATGAGGGAGAAAAAGTGAGGAAGAGGGGGGAAAACGTGGGAGTGGGCTGCAACCTTAGAGAGAGAGAGAAAGCAAGAAGCCAAGTCCAATTTCCCTTCCAAAACCTCACTTCCCTTCATCAATTTCCTTGATTTTCTTGGCTTTTGTCCTCCAACAATGAATGCCACTTCTAGAAGGGGTAAAATGGTAAATCCCAAAAGTATAGTATACCTTACTATACGCGTATACGGGCTAAGATTCCATACAGGCTAGAAGAAAATCGGTTTGGGCTCAAATTAAAGGGAAACGGGCTAGAAAAAGCTAACAGGCTCAAAGGCTTGAAGTTGGGCTTCCTTAGACCCACTTGGGCTAGCTTGGGCTCACGTGGCCAACCCCTCAAAGGAACAAGGCCCATTGGGCCTCCGATTGGTCCAATTCCTCTTGGTTCCAATTTTTTGGCCTGTTGAATCCTTTTTCGATAATTTCTAGGCTTATCGATAAATTCGAGAATCAATGAGGCAACATCCAATATTTTAGTCTCGACATCCTTGAAAGTTCGATACCAGAAACTGGATTGAAAATCAGGATTAAAATCCGTCAATCACAATTTTAGCATGACCTAAACTACTGAGCAGCTTTTAGGATTTCTCATGTGTTTGACCCATGGTTGATAGCTTTTCAATCCACAATCATGCATATTCAAATCAGGGTGATCCTCGAGTGTCATATAATCACGAGGGGTTAATTGCTCACGCTGAGTATAAGGCTAAAAGAAAATTGGTTTAGCGCCGTTCGTAGTCAATATCGAAGTCGTGCAGAATCACCCGCAATCTGACCTTGTATTTCTACCAAATCGATTTATTTCCATTCACTAATTGGCCTGCAATAGTAGTATGGCATCATTCCTCTTTGATCCTTATAATCGAGCGGCCTATCCCTAATTGAATTTGCTAGTCGTACGCGTATTAGTCCTTAATTGCCTTTTCGAATAGATTAGTTACCATTGAGTGATCAGTTCAAAGTAGTTGTGACTAGCAGTGCATCAAGAAATAACCCTTTTTATATATCCTGAGATGGGTCAACATTCAAGATGTTGCAGCAACAATCTTTTGATATCCTTAAGCAAAGTAAGGCTAGCATTATCAATCATAAGCTCTTGAGTAAGAAGATTAGCAATGCTGAAATCCTAGTTATTTTGTGAAATTGAGTCCTAATCATAAAGCCCAAAATTCTACTTGTGTCGATGAACATAATCTTACAAATGTGGCAAAACCACCAATCCAATCACCCCCTTTGTTTCTAATTAAATCCCTTGCACTAACAAGTCTTGGGTCTCCTTTAGATGCTCTATCAGTATTCAGTTTGATCCACTTGAAGGTAGATGATCCCCTCCAATGAAAATCGGAAGAGGTGCATCATCCACTTAACTTCGAGTTATTCACAAATGAAGCTTTGATGATTGTTTTTATGTATGATTGAATTACTTGTACTAGATGCAAAGGGAAAATGAAGTTGTTCTAGAAAAGTGACTTGTTTCTCCATTGCCTAAAAGGCCACATACCTACTCCAAAAATAATGCTCCAACAATGATGAAAATTCAATTGCTCCACAAATTCATTGAGAAGAATTCTCTCAAATATTGTTGTGAGACGAACTTTAACCATATCCTATGGACAATTAGACAATCCTTTATTACATGTAAAGTTATTTCCACATGAGACTCACATCTCAAGCAATATAGATTTCCTCTCAAGTTGCAGACATTTTTAATTCATAAGTCAATAGTTGCTCATGAGCAGCTAGCCAGAGGAAAGTTCTAATACGTTGAAGTTCTTTCCACTTCCAAATTGTGGACCATATACTATTAGATTCTTGGTTGTCTGCCTTATTGATTACTTCGCATGCTGACTTACTAGAAAAATGTCCGCTATGATGTCCTAAAATTTCTATCCATTTTGAGATTAATAAAAAGGGCTATTTCTTAATGTACCGTTAGTCACGACTACCTTGAATTGATCACTCAATGGTAACTAACTTATTCGGAATGGTAATTAGAGATTGATACACGCGAGGCTAGGGAATTGGATCCAAGATATACCCCTCGACCATAAGGATCGAAGAGGGACAATACCATACCCCTTACAAATTAATTAGCGAACGAAAATAATTTGATTATAGAAAAGTACAAGGCCGAATTGAGGGTGATTCCACACAACCTTGATACTAATGATAATTGACGATAAACCAATTTCCTTTTTGATTTTGTACTTGGGATGAGAAATTGGTTCCTCGAGATTACATGACAACCAAGGGTTGTCCAGGGATTAAAGAAACTAAACATGGATTGAAAATATTCAACCATGAGTCAATTTTGCGTAAAAATCCTAAAAGCCGCCTGGTAGTTTAGGTCATGCTAAAATCGTAATTGATGGATTTTAACCTAGATTTTAAATATGATTTCAAGTATCAAACTTGCAATGACTTCACAAACAATTATACAAACGTCACCTCACTAATCCTCAAGTTTTTTGGTAAGGCTGGAAAAGTTGGAAAAAGGGATAATGGGCCGAGGAAATTGGGCCACGAAAAGTGAGCCCAACCGAAGGCCCATTGGGTTTTTCGGCCACAAGGGCCAACCCACCTAGGGCCCATGGGACTAGTGAAATTCCCATTTTACCCTTGCTTCTAGAAGACTTCATTGTGTGGCCCAAATTGCTTGTTGAGTGCTTGGTTGTTCTTGAAGCTTAATTGGACAAGTTCAAAACCAAATTTTTCACCTAAAAAATATCTCTCTCTCTCTCCTCTCTCTCTCTCTCTCTCTCCCCTATCTCTCCCCTAGCTAACCACCCTCTCCCTCAACTCACTCTCTTTGTTTTTCTCCATTTTCCCTTTTTTTCCTCTATTTTTGCTACTAGCCACTGTTGTCTCTACTGCTATTGCAGCTACTGGCTACTGCTTGTTGTTGTTGTGGTTGCTGCTGTTTGTTGTTTGTGTTGCTGTTTTTGCTACCGTTTGTTGCTGTTTCTACTGCTATAATTTGCTGCTGTCACTGTCGATTGTTGCTGTTGCTGGTTGGAGCTGCTGGTCGTTGTCCAAGATGTAGCCAACTACTGTCCAGCACTGCTAGCCTTTGTTTTCCTCTATTTGGCACCCAAACAACGTCAAGTTTCGGTTGTCGTTCGTGTCACGCCCTGACTCTCGAGCTCACGGCAACCCCATTTCCAGGGTCAATTAAAAGCAACGTCTCAGGATCCGTCGATGACTATTCATTTTATCTTTCGTTAAGTGCAAACGGAAGATGAACCATCCCCGACAAACAAACAATCAAATAGGGATAGATGGATGAACGGCAAGAACAACATCAATTACTCATTTATTCAATTTACTGGATTAACCAATGGAGGATCGTTTTCCGAATTACAGGCCCTACAAAAAGGGTCAATTCATCCTTTAAGCCAAACCAAAAAGGAACTAGGCTAATCCAACAGTACACAAGAACCCTTAGGTTCAACACCATGGTCACTCGAACCCATCGGACTCCAGCTCCGTCGGGTCGATCACTGGAGAAGCGGGGGCGGGATTCTCCATTGCGGGTGCACCATTCTAAGGACTTGAAAATGGTTAACCACGATGGGTTGAGATAAAATCTCAGCGAGTTCTCCCCCTAAGCCCCGGTTAGTACGTCAACTCAACCCAGGGTATCTCTCTAGAACCACCCCTCACTCAACCCAATAACAGACAGCCAGCAAACAGTAGACCAAACAATAGACAGGGGAAACCAACAATCAATATTCGGTTCGCATACAACCTTACCCAGTCTGCCATACCCTACACGTCAAATCTCATACAATGCAAGCAAGGCACATGGCCGTTAGATGACACAATTCATTAATCACATGTGAGTCGTGTCACAAGCGATCTCACCTAGCCATTGCCACACCTTGCACGACTGTCAACTCATGCGTCAAATCATCACGACATTAAGAGCATGCGAATAATAAGAGCATCTCACACAACTTTCTCATGCCTTACACTCACACATGCTCCGATTATTACGACCCCTCCTCCTGGGCCACGGCACAACCTTATGGTTGGTGGTTCCTGGCCAAGCTAGCTTTGTCCTCTTTACCTCGAGGCACGGGGACATCAAGGGTTCACTCCCAAGACGGCATTCCCTAAGGAGCATAGGACCCGCCCACTACCGTAGTCCTACAAAGTTAACCCCTCCCTGTCAGGCATCAAACCGAAGTCAGGCGATCCACTAGCCATGACACAACCCCATAAGGATTGGCGGTCTTCTGGCAGCGTCGGGTTCCCTTTCTTAATGTGATCATGCAACACCTCATCAATCAATCCATTTATATCTTTAGTCTGTCGTGAATGCAACATCGTTCGTGCTCATGCAACATGCCATTGCAGTTAACACACGTATAATGTCATGCGGCAGTATCCAGCAATCACGTATAATAGCAACAATTCAATCATTCATGAAAGTCGCAACAATCAGCAATTCAAGTCACAATTTGACAATCAATTCCAACCAATCAACATCACAATATTTGCATACTTTTCCAAAATCATCACGTACCTCAATAATTACAGTACCCAATCACGCGTCTCAATATTTAATAATAAATAAACATGTGTCCTCATGACTAGGACAATCAACCATTCTCATTTAAGAAGCATGTAATACTATTGTCGATTGTCCCGATAAAATAATTTAAGTCCTACAAAATACTTATAATTATTTTCGAATCCCATAATTAATATCCAACCCAAATAATTTCATTTAATAAAAACTATTCTTTAATAAACCAATGTCATTTAATAATGTAGTATATAAATACTATGGACTTTAGAAAATTAGACCATACTAATTTTCCCACAAAATTACTCAATTAAAGCTATTTCCCATAAATAATCAATTAATTATTTTCCCCAAAATAATTAATTTTCAGAAATATTAATAATTCGAAATTATAAAATAATTTAATTAATTAATACATTAAATTCATAAATTAAAAAAAATTTAATTAAAAAATTAATCAAGAAATTTATACTAAACATGCTTAATTAAACACTCTAATCACAATTAAGCACATAAACCACCATTTAAGCAACAATTAAACAAATAAAGCAAGATTAAACTAATCTAATCTTAATCATCTATCTAATCACATATCTTAAGACTAATACAACTTAATTAAACAATCTAAACCAGCATTAACACTAACTAACCCACCTTAAGCAAGTTTAGGTACTAAATAGAGATTAGGGCTAAACTCACCCGTTAAGCGGGCCGGCGAACAGACGCGACGGTGGCGACGAACCCGACACTCGGGGACCTCTACCACAATGATCCAAGGTGGTCCCAGGGCTGAGAATAGCAGCAACAAACTCGGATCCCCTTTGAAATTCTGAAAACAACACTATTTGGAGAGGAAAACGGCTGAACGGAGCTCATTGGAGCTTCGGTGAGCGGCGGGTCAGCGACCAGTGGCACTTGGGGGTCGAGGGGGAGTTGCTAGTGGCCGATATGGGAGGTGGTTTGGTTGAAATGGGAGAGAAACAAAGGAAAATGCGGAACTGTGCAAAGCTGCCACTACAGTAGGCGGTCCGGCGAGCAGCGACTTCCGGAGGCTGTACGGATCGGCCAAAGGCTTCATTCGGCGAATGGCCAATACCATCTGAACGTTTTTTTCTATGCTGAACATATTGATAGGTGGCATGGCCTGAGATTCCACCGGGAAGGCAATGAACAACTCAAAATTTGGTGAGAGGTTAGAAGCATAAACTATAGGAACGAAGGGAAACAAGGGGAGAGAGGGAGTGAAATGAGGGCTGGAGATAGGCCTCATTAAGGCCATTTAATGCCTTCCCCAATTCCCAAGAAAGATGACATCATATTCTCTCTCTTCTTTTTGAATTTTCTTCAAAATATCCAAGGGCATTTTGGTCATTTCCACCTTGCACATTTCCCAATGTGCCCTTGGGCTGAAAATGAAGGGCGGGCCTAGGAAACGGGCTGGGAAATGGGTAGGAACGGGCTCGGGAATTTGTTGGGCTTGAATTGGCTCAAATTTGGATAATGGGCTAGGACGGGTGAGGGTGGTTGGGACCAACGGACTTGCTCGTCGTCTCGGTCTTCCACGGTGGCCATCCCACCTTGGGCGTGAGACCCTCACTATTCTTGCCCGGCCCACGTCCTCATAGGCTCGGGTTCTCGGTTCAAAATCCCCTTTCTCAAAAACTCGGCTCAACCGGCACTGTTGACTGTCTAAGAAGCATCGTCCAAAAGTCCGTCCCGGATGTTCCCAAAAATTCGATTAACATGCCTTGCCAATTTTGCCCAAATGCTATTTTGGTACTACTCAGACCAACAAGCAGCTATGAGGATTCACGCATAACCGACTTGTGCTAATTCACTTTTAAGACTTTTTGACACATGAACATCCTTAACTACATGAAATTGTGAAGGATTGATTTTTATTTCAAAGTACATGATTATCAAGGATCAACATAGGGTTGTTCGCGGGTTTGATAACAGTAGACGGAATCACCCATCGTCCCATTATTTCTGTCCGCGAATCGACTTTTAGTCGTCCCTAGAATTGGCCTGCATATCTATAGGATCGTCCTTTACGCAAGTCTCACGGTCAAGTCGTTTTCCGAGGTCAAGTTTTTTAGTTGCATGAGTTCTGTCCTCATTAGCCTTTCCCCTCAAGGTCAGTATCTCAGGAGTGATTATTTCGAATGAGATCAACCAACAATGCATTGACGAAATTAACGTTCATTCCTCCCTCAAAGGGCTCGAATTTTAGGATGTTATAGTCTGTCGCCTGTTGTCATCCCCGAGCGAGCCACTTGTTGTCCTCATCGCCACCGTCATTCCAGTATTGTTGGAACTGACTAACCTATGAGTTAGTTTTCTAATCTTTGATTAGGGTATTAAACTCCATTAGGCGTGATTAGTTTAGTATTAATCTTGATTTATGCTTTTAATGATGGGTGATTAGCATTAAATTATTTATTTAATCTTGCTTAGTGTTAAATCAAGTTGTTAGCCTTGATTAAGGAGATGGTTAGAGTAACTAGGGTTAGATTAATTTACTGTGGTTGAATAAAGTAACTCTTGTTGAATAAAGTAATCACGGTTGAATAAAGTAATTGTGGTCAGGTTAATTAACCGTAGTTTGAATAAAGTAACTGTGGTTGGGTTAATTAATCGTAGTTTGGATAAAGTAACTACGGTTGGTAATAAATAAATATTATTATAATTTTCGGAATAAATATTAATTATTATTTTCAAAATTATTTATTATTATTTTGGGTAATAATTAATTATTTTGGATGATAATTAATTAATTAATTAATTACTAATTATTAATTATTTTTGGATTTTATTGTTGGGTAATTATTAATTAGATATTTGTGGAATAAATAATTATTTTTGGGAAGTAAATAATTAATTATTTGAGTTAGTAATTGATTATTTTCGATGGATTATTGCTTATACTTTCCTTATGTGGATTACATATCGAATACATATATATACGCTATCTTTGACAATTTTGTTTAAGATGTACCCGATGGAGTAAAATTGTGGGACTGTGGTTATGAATTAGGATTAATATGTTTAGCATATTTATATGACCACATGTATAATGCATTGTATTCATGTGGCCACGTGTAAAATATTATTGCATTACATGTAGAGATTTGCAGTGAATCAATGTGTGCAAGCATGAATCATGTATGCATTGGTTAAAGAGGAAGATAATGAAATAAGCATGAGTGATTGGTATACTTGCATGGTCACATAAGAGTCCATCACCGATGGGGGATCTGTGGTTGACGAAGTCTGTTTTACTAAAATACTCGGCGGGAGTTTGGATGCAGGTCGTGATAGAGGCAGAGCCTATGCTTCTTCAGGAATGTTGTCCAGGCAGAAGATCCGAACATAGCCGTGCCTAATGGGGGGACGATGCCCAGTTAGGCCGGTAGATTACCAACTCGTGTGTTGGAAGTAAATTCCTCAAAAGTTGTTAATAATCGGAACATAAGTGGATGCATGGTGCATGGGAAAGCGTGAAAGGTGTTTTGATTGTTTGATATACTTGTTGTATTGAGGTAGGCACATAATAAACCGTATCATGTAGGTTGTGTGTGCCAAGATCGAGGTAAGGATGCTTGTGATTGCAGCTATTAACTATTAATGATTGCATATAAGTTATGGCCTAATTGTGCGCCTGATTATGGTCAAATGAGTGTTCTCCTATCGTTGAATTTTTGGTGATAGAAAGATTGCACATTTATGGCGCACTCGAGGCAAGTAAGTCTCCCAATCAAGGCTTAGGCTATTAACTTACTAAGATTTTATCTTATTGGTCATTATATAACCACTTTTTAGGTTCATAGGATGGAGAATCGATACGTGGTGGGGTTCGTTACAGTGTTTTGAGAGGAGTAGATTAACCTTGGCTCTGCTGTCCCCTTTTGTTAGTGTTAAGGAGTTGCCCACTATAAGGGCCTATACATGTAAACTTCCTAGGGTTAATCAGTAAATAAATAAAGTGATGCTTTTGCTATTAATGATGTGTCTTTATGTTATCTCTATTGTTATTGTTGATTGGGTGGAGTTTGAATTGTTTTCGCATGTGCATAACTCAAAAGTTAATAATGAACAATCGGTGACGGATCCTAAGAGGTCGCAATCAAATGACCGTAAGTGAAATAGCGGTTGTCGCGGGCTCAAGGGTTGGGTCGTGACACCTGCTTCTAGTATCCCCATAAAAGAGTATCATCCCCATCAGAGGCTCAAGGAGGTTTGACAGCTCTAATACGAAAGATTATATCTTCTAATACAATTCCCAAAAATATCCAAAAGTTTCACTTTCCATTCAACACATAACGGCAAACTTTTCTATCCATCTCAAAAGAAGATAGTTGGGTACTAACAATATTATAGAGTGGCTCCATACCTAATATCCATCTATCTATCCAAAACCTAAAATGTTTGCCATTTCACAAACTCCATAATGCTCCTACCTACGAGGCTAGCCATACGTTCACAATTGCCTTCCCAAATATCAAGTCACCAGGTTTAACATGAAAAGCAGTTTTCTCTACGAACAATTTTAGCAATGAGGACTTGCTCCCCTAGACTATTATGTTGAGTTTTGAGACACTAGCTTCGTCCTAAAACCTTTATTAGTCAGTTCAATAGATCTAAAATCAAGACCACCACATTTCTTAGGCTTGTAGATGGACTCCCAATTTAGAAGGCAAATTCGACGTTTATCGCTTGTGTCTCCCCATATGAAAGGACAACAATTCTTTCCAATCTCTCAACAGACTTAAGTTAGAACTTTAGTGCATTGCATGTGATAGATAGGATAGATATAGCTGCTGATTGGGATAAAATAATTTGACCTATCATTGACAAGCTTTTAGATTTCTATGCACTAAGCCTTTTATTTATCTTCTCTAATACAAATTGAAAATACCTTGAAGAAGTCCTTCCATGAATCAAAGGGACTCCTAGACATTTGCCTAGCATCACGCATTCACCAAACTTTGAAATCTTATTCAAATTATGTTTCAGCCTCATAGAAACCTTTTTGGAGCAGAAAATTTTAGTTTTGGTAAACATTCTATGACAACATCCATTTGATCTCTCGAAGCTTGTGCCGTTAACAAGAGATCAACCACAGACATTGGATGAGAAATTCGTGGTCCACTCCTTTGAAAGCAAAAAGGTGTCAGCCATTTTGAATTTATTGTATCACTAAAAGGGTGAGATAACCTTTTTATGCATAACACTAAAATATACGGTGAAAGAGGGTCTTCTTGACGTATTCCCCTGCTTGGGAAGAATTTCTTTGTAGTCTTGCCATTCCACAAAACTTACAAGGATGACGATGTGGTGCAATGCATAATTAAACAAATCACAAAATCTAGGACACCTAACACCTGAAGAGTCTCCTGAATTGTTATGACCCACCCTTGGTGAAGGTCAGTGTTAGGAGGGATGGAGTTTAGGGGTATTTACTCACGAGACGGTCCTCAAAGGGCAAGTTATCAAAAACGGCTCGAACACATCATCAATGACAACTATATCCATCAAGAGGTCCATCGACTGTGAGTGTGAATTCTCCCAAATCCATACCCCATGCAATAGCAGGAAAATTCATTTTACTACAGAACCAAAGCTTTAGGGTTCGGAGACTTGGGTTACGCTAATTGTTTCTATTAGCGCCTTTTCGGTACCTAATAGTCATCATGTTTTAACCTAAGGTGTTCATGCGTATCTTGTTTTTATATGTATCTTGTTATTTTTTCGTGCCATTTTTAAACTAGGAATGTGACCATGCGTGGATATCGGTTTCATGACATTCTAATTCTAACAAATGGAAAAAAGAAAGGCAAACAATATTAATTGAAATTGCAACGCAGGAAGTAAACAACCAAGGAAAGCAGTAAGTCTAACATGCAATCCTAAGAAAGTACATGTAAAAGGAGAGATAGAGAGAAAAGGAAAGGAGCTTGCAATTCGTCAGGTTGTTATACAACGTGATAGAAAACCCGAGACATATGTCAAGTGTCAAATGAATAGTACAAGGTAAGGGTCGGAAAGGGCATCGACCATCGTTGTCTTTGGGGCCGCCTTCTTCACATACCCTAATTCCTAACTAATCCTAAAGGAATGGTTTACAATGAAAACAAACACCCATTCAAACAAAAGCACACCAAACATTGCAAGTAAACAAACAATGGTTATCCAATCGACAGATTAGAAATGGCCTTGGGGTTGGCCTCTGGAGTTACATGCATGATGTACCCCAAATGTTATCCCCATTCATTATTAGACATGGGTCATGATCATTAAACATCACAAGTATTCACTTGTGGTGATGAACGACATACCCCCCTAAGGTTTTGTTCTAATGTGTAACCCAAGATCACCTATGAACATGCATCGGTTTAGCGCGAGTATCTACCAATCACATGCATTGAACTTGAAAATAAGCACATGAGCAGGTTTGAAGACCTTATTTCCCAATCAATCAAGCAATTAGTGTACAAGCGTCAACACGCGTTCAATGACTTCTTTATTTTCTGAGAATTTTTATGTTTAAAGTTCAAGGAAAGACAATCAAAATTTATGAAGACATCAAAAATCAGTACTGCGTTCCTTACCAAAAAAAAAAAATCAGTATTGCGTGCATCATTTCCTAAAAATCACGGAACGAGCATATGTCACAATCAAACAAAACCAAGGATCCAAAATGCCATGAAAAGGAACGAGCAATTGAGCATGACCCATTGAGAAATCAGCTTCATGAAAATTACAGTGTGTAATACACTTAATGAAGAACATTTTTGCATGAGACAACTCCTTAAGATGAGCTGCGTGTGAATTTATAAAAATCCAAGAATGCGACAACACGCATCAGAACAAAATAGGGAGCAGCAAGTGAATGCAAGCTTATGAGAATATGAACATGTTAACAAGATAAAAGTTCATGAAATTTTACCATATGATAGTCCTGAGGATGCCAAACAAAGTTTATGGAGTCTGAATTCCATATCACAATAGAAATATTCCATGAAAAATGGCAAAATACAGACATGCAGATGACCATGTATGTATTCCTAATTTTAGGATTTTCCAGATTATAGGGCAACTTTGTAAAAATGGAAAAATGTGCCAATTCACATGCAAATGGCGTGATTTTGGTATCATTAGGAAGATTAATGAATTTCCTGAGACTTTCTAAAAGATGACATGATCAATTAAGGTCATTTACTCATTCAATTATGGACACTTTCATGAACATGCAAATTGATTCAATTCAGGGTAGTAAGCACATGAACAAATTGCATGGTTTTAACTTTCCTATATGACAAGGCAAAATTGTGAGATAAATCATATAGGTCAAGCAGCAAACCACGAATAATTTTCATGATGGGTTCGAGGCCCTAATGCAATCACTAAGTATGATATAAAAATATTAATGACGGAACATACATTGAATATGTTCATGCTAACATAACCTAATTACACGAAAACATGCAATGACGGGATGAAATGATATTCGATTAATGTGGCATAAGTGTCCCTAAGGTGACATTATGACATGCAATGACATTCATGAGGTGTTCATGGACAAGCAATCACAACCAAGTGCACAATCACACTCAAATGCATTCTTGAGTTTGTGCAGGGCAATAAAGGGGTCAGAGCGATTTTTAGTGGATTTCATCTAGTCAATGACATCTAAAAATCATGAGAAAAATTTATGTCATGACCTACATCAAGATGAACAAATTTCTGGAAGGGATCAACTCGAAAGGAGTTCGGGAAGAATCACAATAAATCAAAAGGTCAGAATTTCAAATTCTGAAATATACAGACCAGTAGAACAGATGACGTATTTGAGTGGATTTGACCTAGTTGTGCTCATTGGAAAATATCGAGAAAAAAGTATGTTATGAATCTCATTCGTATGCACAACTTTCATGAGAACTCCAGATCAGATTCTGATCACAGAATCCCAGAAATTCACAAAAACGAGACATGCAGTTAGGAACCCCAGAAATCAGCATATGTGATGGTGATGTTAGGGTCGTTTGTCCTATCATGATGATCTCACAAATTTTTGGAAAAAATATATGTTCTAGATTAACATGTTGTGAACATTTTTTGTTAAGGAACCATCTCGAAATTTCAATTAAAAAAATTGGCAAAAAATTGTAAAATAGCAAAGGTCGGATCCATCACAAAACAGCAGTCATCAACACATCATCAGAGAACGTAGACACGACTTTGAGGAAAGTTTTCAAAAATCAAATGAAGGCCAATCAGAGTGATCTATAGCATGTCGGAAATCTTATCAAGTCTATATCAAAAGTTGAAGAGGTCTCAAACTCATTTGAATAAGTTTTTAAGCTCAAACGAAGAGGTTTTCCTGGTATGTCCAATATGCCTACGATTTTTGTAGAACATGTAAATATGCAAAATCACATTTCAATCTCATCTTCAATCAGCAAAACATCATCAAATATCATCATATAACATCTGAATCATGGATCTAAACATGAGATATAGACCTAGGGTTCAAATCCTAGCCCCAGTCCATCTAGCACAGCCTCGCTTCATCGGATTCATGTTTAGGAAACTTACCTTGCAATTGCTCGCGCTCTAAACTCAAATCAAGCTATTCCGCCACTTTCAGAGGAGTCTACCATTCAACGATAATGATGCTGTTAATCAACAGAAGACGTCCCAAAATCAGTGGAGAATCTGCATCTATTTTATTCCGACATCCAAAACTGAAAGAGGAGTGGAGCACTTAGCTTTACTTCCGTTTCTGGAAATCCTCCTAGATGGAGATGTAACTTGACCGAAGACTCAAAAGCGTAGATACTCAAGTCTTTTGATTTAGATATCCACTCGGCTCCAGACTTCGATCTAGCTGCTGTGATCGCAAAAATAGATCAGCGTAAAGAGTTTCAGACTTCAATGCCGATCTTCGAGATCCATCAATGGACGCCTTAACTTCAAACTCGAAGATTACAATCGCCTCTTTGAAGTTGTGATGCAAAAGCATTTTCTATGCTTCTTCTTCAATAAAATCAGCAGAATAGAATCAACGAAGGCTGCTGAAGTAAAGATCTGATTACAAGTTTAAAGGTAAAGATCGAGAAGACTTGGCTCGAATCTAGAGAATGAACTTGATTCGATTTTCGACTATGGATCATCTTCTGGATCATATGGAGGAGCTCGTAGAGATAGAGAGTTAATGGACCGCTTCATCCATCCACAACGTAGAAGACAAAATCAGCCGCTTCCCAAGCGTCTTCAACCTTGATCAGCCAAGTGAGTATAATGAGACTACATATGTCAAAATGGGTGCATAACCCATTTATGACCCATTTAAATATTAAATGGATCATAAATGGGTCGGTCTTTCTTTTGCAATCACCTATAATGGGTTTAAAACTAAAAAAACTAAAATACATGGGTCGTTAATGAGTCAAACTTTAAACCTACTTAGAACACAACTACTCTTCAGTCTTCAGAGATGACTCCCCTCCTCTTTGCTCTTAAATCAAAACGAAGAAACCTTTCTCATCGCACGACAGCACGTCGTTTTGCTCTCACCGCTCGTACAGTAGCTTCTCTTCTTACTCTCACGGTGGCGCTATCACACGTGGTCGCCACCATCGTCGAATGGTAGTTTGATTGGCCGTCAAAACCCAAGTAAGTCTCGTTCGGTTATATGTGTGTGTGATTTTTAAATTTTTAAAATAAAAATTATTAATAATTCGATTTAAAAAAATAAACAATATTAAAGAAATATAATCTTTAAAAAAGATTATAAGAATAAGTTTTCCTAAGTTTAGTTAGATAGGGAAGTGTTTTAACCATATGGGTTGGGTCAGGTATGGGTCGGGTCGGGTTGGGTATGGGTCAAAAATTTTTATACTATGCTTAAATGGGTCATAAACGGGTTAATGGGTCAATTTGGGTCATACCAATTATGATCCGACCCAAACCCGACCCGACCCACCCGTTTAATAGATCTATGAGAGACCAATGGTAGTAAAGTTTCCTCCCGACTTCGAGAGAGAATGAGCGGGGATGCTCTTGATTCCGAGAGAGAATGAATCGGTGGACATCCCCGCCTCGCTTCCTATTGATGGTGCCGAAGGAAAATCCAACCGAAAAGAGGGAATGAGTGGAGATCGAAAGAGAGAATCCGCCCGAACCAGAGTTTGCTTTCCTCTTCCTACCGCTCATGCTTAACCGATCTTGAAGATAGAGAGAGATGAAGAGAGAGAGGAAGGGCTAGCGAGAGAAATAAGATCTGAAAAATGGCTGCTTCTCCTAAAATTTTGGATGGAAAATACTATATATACCCCTCTCTAAACTCAAATCCTAGCCGTCGGCTAGAGATTAACCCATGTGCCTAACTAACTATTTTGAATTTCTAATCATGCTTAACATGTTTAACATGTGCTAATTTGAAGGGCTGAGATTTAATGCGATCAATGGTTCATAAATTTTTTGTGATTAAGGACCTAATTAGGGCCGATTTTGTAATTTCACTAAAACCTAGGGACTATTTTGCAAATTCATAAAATGTAGAGGTATGGGGGGATTGGATTTGGGCTGGGCCATCACAAGGTGGTGGCCACCAATTGCAAACCGGCTAGAGGATGGCCAAACCGGCCTCCTTTGTCGGTGACTAATCTAACCGGTTAGATTGGTTTGACTAGTTTAGCTGGTTCTTAGGCAGTTCGATCCAATTTTTCTTTGGTTTGTGCAATTTAGTCCATATTGAAAAGAAAACTTGTATAATCAAAAAGAAAATGGTCCAATTTTGAAGAGAAATAGGCCAATTTCAAACAAATTAGTTTAATTGAACCACTGAAATCCAATTTCGTGATTATTTAATTAACCCAATTGTCTAATTGCTATGAAAATTATTGGACTCATACCATGGGCACACCAAATCGAACTTTCTAGGCCTTAAATCGAACAATTCTACCTATTTATTGGTCTCAATTCGCAAATTAATTGAAATTGAACTCAATTAAAGTTACGAGACACCTATTAGTTTGATTGCCAATGCCTAGGGGAACTTGTTGTATCCAAATTGACCCTTAATTGATGACACGACATTTTCATCAAAATTAAATTGAGGACCAATGTCCAAATTGAACCTCAATTCATCAAAGTAAACATTAGTTATGAATGTGTCCATTCGAGTTTCTTGAATTGGAAGTCAACAACCCTATTTTCTTAAGGCCTAGTAAGCTAAATTTCCCAAATTAATAAGTTGGCAAGTGAATTTGCTAAAATTAACCCAAATTTAGACTTAACTCACAAAATTGAATAGAATGGAGGTGTTACCTCACAAATCACGAAGAACAATTTGGACCCCTATTTAAGGGTAAAAGTGTCAATTCATCGATCTCAAAATTGCTTGAACAATTGAATGCGTAATTGCCTCTAGATCAAATGTTGTAAAAGAAACTAAACCTAATTATGACTAGAATGAAAGTAATTTCATTTTTGGTCGATTTTGAACCTAAAACCGAAAAATTCAGAAAACAAGGTTCTTAATCGATTTTTGAAAAATTCTTTATGCTTAAGTCAAAGTGAAACCAAAATGAAGTGATTTTATGACTTTTGTATTTTCTAATTTTTTTTTGTCAAAGATTTAATCAAAAGTCAAATCCTAGTTGACTTTTTATTGAGAGTTTGATTTGATAGTCAAATTTTTGAATTTTTCCAAAATTTTCATGTTTAAAGTGAACTTAGACTCAAAAGGAACACCTTGGTGCAAAAAGCCAAAATTTTACTCTAGGGTTGACTTTTAGTCAAAGACTTAACTAAAAAGTCAATTCAAAAATCAACTGTTTGACTTTTAAAGTCTTTTTTTTTTTTTTTTTTTGGTAAGGTAAGTGTATATATAATCAACCAAAAACTAGTACATCAGGGGGAACACAGTACCAACGGGTACTTAGCTGGACAACATGTCGCTGGAGTGAAAGGGTACCGTGTAAACAAAATATACAAAACAACAAAGCTAGAGCTAGACAGAATTGATAGAAAAAATTCATATCCTAAACCATATGAGGCTCCAAAGCAAAAATACGAGGGTCTAACCCCCAACTGCGTTGCATTCCTTCTATTCTTGGGACAATCATCCACTTTCGAAAAGGTGAGGGCTTTATCTTTCACTGCCTTGAAGAGTTGTAGCTCTTTTCAAGTCTTTGTATGCAATGAATAGGAAATTGCTTTTTAAAGCTATGCCTTTTAAAGCCAAGGCCATAGGCAATATTGAAAAATGACATTTTTTGTTCAAAAAATGGATCTTGCGATCAAGAACCCCTAATTTATCGACACGTCGGCTAAAAAATCAGGTGTCAGCATCAATGGACAACTTGAGTCGATCATACGCCTTCTTAAGGTCAATTTTAAGGATCATATGCCCCTTTTTCCCTTGAAGTTTGCTCATCGAGTGAATCTCTTCTTGTGTGATAATAACAAATTTCCAAATATGCCTACCAGTAAGAAAACTGATTTAATTAGGTGAGACGAGTTGCAGAAGCATTTCCTTTATTCTATCCAAGATCACTTTGATGAGAATTTTGTAAACAAAATTACACAGACTAATTGGTCTAAGGTTGCGTATTAATTTTGGTTGTTTCACTTTTGGGATCAGTACTAAGGGAGTTCTTTTATTGGAAATTGCTGTTATCGCTCTACAAAAGTACTTTATATTTTCCTTCGGTGGGTTGAAACACATCCATTTATTGGAAATTTAATGCCGAAACAATAATTGTGACAAAAATTAACAACATGAAATCTCAGTTATTTATTTCATCTTTCTTAGAAAACAATTCTTCACGACATATTTTTCTTTTATAACTTCTTGGAAATCATAGGCAACTTTTTCTATTGATCTGCTTATATTCACTTTTTATAATTGTATGATATTCATTTATTTGCAAAAAAATGTTCTATTATTAGTTTTTGATGATGGATAACATTCTTATCACTTTAGTAAAAAATTTCAAAATATACTAATAACTTATGACATTAGATTATCTCTAATTATATATTTAATCATAATCAAATAGTATTGCTTGTTATGCATTCAATCTTTTTTATTTATGAAACTTGGAACATTGTGTATGTTGTAATATTTATATAATAAATTACGCAATTTATTCAACAAGTTTAAGTTTTTAGAATAGTTGGCAGTGTTCCCATAAAATCTCACATGATATTAGAGCCACGCCTTCATCTAACAAACTTACATTTTTAGAATAATTGACAATTGTCCAATAAAATCTCACGATGTAATATATTAAAAACATACAAACTTTTCTTGATAGTGCCTGCGCCGGCCATAGTCTAGACCCTTCATAGCTGATTGATTTCTCTCCTCTAATTTTGTTTTTTTTTTTTTTTTGGAATTTTTTGAACATTTTAGCCTTTCCTCTTCTACTTTCTCTTTTTAGTTTGTCGGGCTTTTTCTACTATTTTATTTTCAAATTTTTAGGTTTTTCTATTATATGGGCCTAGTGAGTGCCACATCAATGCTGTGTGCCATAAAAGAACCTTAAAATTGGATAAAGCTAGCTGAGGTACTTGATTGCATAAATACAATTTTTTTGGATTTAATTATAATTTCATGACAAATTCTGAAAACTTGTCTTTCATTTGTTCTGTGATTTTCAACTACTCAATTTTTGAAACTGCTAATTTGGGACCAACAAAAAAGAATTGATACCCAATGATGGGCTTAAATAATTCATACATTAATGCACGTTTTAGCAATTTTAGAAATGTCAATGCTTACATTAAAGAATGTTATAGAAAGGTAAACATATTTGTACAATAATAATAACTTTCTTTCCCAACTTTAAATTTTGAATTGTATCTTTAAAAGTAATGATAATATTTTCAACAACCATTTCACATCACATGTTCATTATAACATTTGCGAAAGAAGCTCTCATGGGGCAATCGTTAGAAAAAGAGAGTATTAAATAGGTCCGCTATTCTTAATGCAATAGACATGAATTGCAGAAGGAAGTAAGAGGAGACAATATTGATAATGACTGTCAAAATTTCAATAATGCCACTTAATTAGGATTGGGATAAATGACAGTTCCCAAAGTTTAGTCCATTTTACAATGTTATTTTTGGACGTTCAATTTATTTAACATAACCCTTGAACTATTTATAAATCTTCAGTGTTTTTCTAAAGTTTCAATTTGTCCATTCTAATCCCTTGACTTTCCAATTAAATTGAACTATCTCTATAGTGATATTTATAAAAATAAAAAAGATAATAAAAAATTAGCATTTTTTTTGTTGATTTGGGAAAATGATTAAAATAAAAAAATCTAAAATTTGAATAATAGTGTAATTATGGAAACTCATGAATAATATGCTTAACGACCAATTTGACTTAGTTGGAAAATTGAGGGATTAGAAGTTAAAGATTACATGGAATATTTAGAAATAACTCAAGGTTCATCATTTGAACGCATTAAAAATCCAAGGACCGACACATGACACTGCACGTTCAAGCCAAATTTAGGAGTCATGAATGTCCCTTTCCGTCAAGATCAAATTATGAAATTGGATGTGTGAAATGGCTTGGCAAATTAGGGCATGTTTGGTAATTATTTTATTCCTGAAAACAACTTATACTAAAAAATGATTCTCTTTGTTCCATTCCCTAAATGAGTTTTTGAAGCATTTGAAAATGTTTGGTAATTGTCCAAAATTTATATTCCTGAAAGAAAAATGTGTTTGATACGACCTTTAAATTTTTTTGTGACTTAGAATTTGCTTTAATTTTAAAAAAAATTATTATTTTTTCTCTTTTTCTCTTTTTCTTTTTCCTTTTCTTCTTCTTCAACCTTTAGCCTATCATTGGAGCATTGCTAGCCCCGGCGAGGCTTGACCTCACCCAACCGCCGATGAGGCTCAACTGACGAGGCTCAGCCTTGATGGGGGCCAGCAATTGGCTAAAGGTTGAAAAAGAAAAAGAAAAGGAAAAGAACGAAAAGAATAAGATAAAAAGAAAAGAGAAAAAAGAACAACTTTATTGTTTTCAAAAAAAAAAAACAGCTTTTTTTTACTTTTTTATTCTATTTTAAATCTACCCTCAAGAACAAAAAAAAAGTTACCAAATGGATTTCAGTTTTTTTTATTGTTGCGAGAAACAAAATAATAGAATTAGACATTAATTGACACGTTACCAAACAAACCCTTATAGTGGGTTTTTGTGAATAAGAGTTAAATCAATACTATTACATATTGAAATTGAAGGTAGTGGCACTAACATTTTTCCTTTACTGGAAAAAAAAAAGGAATTGTGGATTGTTGTGCAATGCATTCTTATGTTATAACATAAATAGTTTTATTGAGCTCTATCTATCTTGTCAAAAATCATCCAACAAAGAGTTGTTTTTTGGAGAGCACTATATGATAAAAGTTGTAAGCTGTGCTCGGGAGGGAATTATTGTCTATCGTTAGCCTCTATGATAGAACAACCTAGGGCCAGAGAGGCAGTGGTTTATCTTGTGGCAGTTTTTTTTAAATTGATTTAATTGTGAAATAAAATATCACAATTCAGGTATCTAGGGAATAGTGGCTTCAAAGTAGAGAGACCGAAAGTGAAGAAAAGAAAATGAAGAACAGATGAAAATCATGAAAGCACTGGAACACAGAAAAAAAGAAGGAAGAAAAATAACAAAAAATTCTGACAAATCCCACCAAACGACAAAAGCTCGCCGAGACGGTTTTCATCAAAAGCCGTTGCATAAACCCTAAGCTAAAACATCCCCACAAACTCGAGCTCAAGCACCAATGGCGTTCCTCTCTCTGCATTGATACTCAAGCCACCGCGCCGCCTTTTTAAACCCCCCCCCCCTTGTCTCTAGAATCTTCTTGCTCGGTTGCCTCTTCCGATCGCCTCAATCTTCGATCGCTGCGATTCCTGGGGATCATTTTGCGCCTTTCTGAGATTCCCATTTCGCACGGGCGGAGTCAACCGGTTACGATCAGTGAGCAAGTTCGATCGAGCATTTTAGGGAGTTGCGGTCTTTTTTTGCCGTCTGTTGCTCTGTAATTTGCTGATTTCCGTTGTTGTGCAGTGCCCGTGGCGATTGTTGTTGTCTTCACTTACAGGTCAGACGAATTCGATTGCTTGGCTCATGAGTGGAAGCTTGTCAGTGGCTGAACGCTTTTCATCCGATCAGCTTCGTAAAGTTCCAGTCCTTTTACTGGAAATCCTATTGATCGGGAGACCTTGAGGTCACCATGGAGTTATCGGCATCTTAATGCGACAGGTGCGATTTTGTTCATTTACTACCTCTGGAGCAGTCCTTCTTACTTTTCATTTTTTTTCGGTTTTAGTTGGGTAGAGATGAAGCGGCTAATTCATTTGATTGGAGTGATTCATGAAATTCGGGTGTTGTGTCTGTTTGTACAATTTCAGGTTCTTGTCGCTACCCTGAAAGAAGCTGCTATATTCAGAGAATGCCAGCCGAGATGAGAATAAGAAGGCTTTCCATGCGGTGGGTAGGACTTATGTCCAGAATGTAATTGAGGGAAACTAATAGGAGTCACATTGGCGTTTAGCCAATTCACACCATTGCATTGAGAATGCATGTTCTTTGGTAGACTGGTTCATACTATAAGTGCCTTTTAAGTTTTAATATATGATTATTACTGTGCTCACAAAAGGACAAAAAGAGGTGGCTTTCATGTACGGCATTTTCTTGTGCTCCATCCGCGGCGACCTAGGTGAGCGACGAGCTCAATCAACGGTGAGCCAGGGGAGTGGCGAGTTCGAGGCAGGATCTTGAGCTCGCCGCTCGCCTGGCTCCCCGCCGATGGTGGGGGGCAAGGCCTGATGCCTTGAGCTTGCCACTCACCATCAGCAATGAGCAACGACCTCTAGCCTTGCTAGATAGGTGAGTGCTAAGGGTGCGAATGATAATCATTTTGGCCAGAAATTGATTTTTCTATTTCTACTTCTGGATGAGTTTCTGGATAAAAAAACGTGTTTGATAATGACAAAAAATTTCTATTCTTGAAATAGAAATTCATTTGATACTCAAAATTTTTTTACTTTTCTAAGTGGCGGCGATAATGAGAGGAGTGGTGGCGGCGGCGGCGGATGGCGGGCAGTAGGTGGTGACCGGCCACCGTTCGCCAGTCGCGACCGTCCGCCGCGGCCGCCGGTGGGCAAGGGGTGGTGGTGGTGAGTGGCAGACGGAAATAAACTTCTTTAGGTGAGAAGTAAGAAATAGAGAAACAATTTCTAATTTTTATTCTATAAATAGAAAAGTAAAAAAAATTTGTTTCTGATTTTTGTTTCAAACCTATTTCTGGAATAGAAATTTGTTTCTGATTTTTGTTTCAAACCTATTTCTGGAATAGAAATTTGTTTCAGAAATAGAAATTAAATTTTTTTTTACCAAACGGATTTCTTTTCCAGAAACAGAAACATAATGGTTACTATACGCAACCTAAGTCTCTAGTTCGCCGCTTGCTAGATCAATGAGCCAGGCGAGCAACAAGCTTGAGCCTCACCAGATCGGCAAGCACAAGTCTCTAGCTCGTCGATCTATTGAGCGGCGAGCTTGAGCCTCACCTTCAACCGAGCATTGCAGGCGGTTGAAGTAGAAGAAGGCAAAAATAAAAATATAAAAATTGAATTTTAAATTAAAATTTTTTAAATTTTTTAAAAAAATAAAAAAAGATTTGAAAAGAATGAATGAAGGAAAAGATTTTCCTTACCAAACATAGGAAAATACTTTTCAATTCATTTTCAGGTTTCAGCCAAACATCAAAAAATAAACACTTTTTCTTAGAAAATGGCTTGTTGGAAAATGTTTTCCTAAAAATGCTATATTTTCCGTGAAATGAACGAAGCCTAGTACTATACTCTTTTAAGAGATTTCCCTGGAAATGGATTTAAGAGCTCCGAATTTTAGGATTCTGCAAGAATTATGCAATATGTATTTTAATAGTGTTCATCAAGAAAATAAAGAAATATTAGTTGTCCTGACATCTTAACATATTATGAGTAGTACGAGTTTCTTTTTAACTTTCATTTAGATCGCATATTCTTGCTGATTATACATGTTTCAACCAGAAAGAAAATGAGTATGGTCCAACAAGAGTCTCCTGCTGCTTCTTCGTCGACTTCTCTTCATGGTTGAGAATAGTGGATATTTCAAACACTAGAGGTCCAAGTACCTCAGTCAATTTGATTATTATAATTGACTGAACTTTTCAGATAAATTGTTTATGCCGCAGTACCTCTTTTAGTTTTTAATTGACTGCCATATCTGATTCAGTTTCTTGGCTTGTGTGCAATGTATCCAGCGGAGGAAAACTATTTTTCAAAGATTGTTACATGGTGTTTGGATGTCTGATACATTGGAGATGACAATTTTTGTCACCTGCTGTTTCAGCTAATTGCAGACTTTGCAAAGTTCTGAAAAGAGAGTAGAGTATGACAGGGTAAGATTTCTAACTCTCTCTACTTTCAACTGAATGACATAGTGAACTTTAGCATCTGAAAGTATAGCTCCATTTTTAGCTCGCTAAGCCTTCTTCATTACTTTACTGCAGAAACGCTCTAGAAGTTCAGTAAATATTGAATATTGTGAAGGAGATGCTGAGGGGTTTGCACATGATTACGGGAGGCATTTCTCTAGTTCCTTCCACAATATCTTTTCTGATGTAATCCCAAGTGTCCTGCATGTCCCGATCTTCCAATATTGTGATCTGTGATATCTTGCTAAAAACATTTGAGGTCATTTCAGATTTTTGAGGACGAGACAGATCGATTTGCAACTGATATTCAGGTTCGCAGTTATAGTCTCGTTTGTTTATGAGATAATACTTCTCAGATATCCTTTTTTTATCTAGTTTGTTGTATGAGATAATATTACTTGGATTTCTGATCCATCAATGCCCACATTGTGTTGGAACTTTATTAGGTGGAACTGATACTTTCTTTCGTTGAGGCTGCGGAAGGGTGCACTAAGGATCTGTCCTTTGAAGCATATGTTCCTTATAGTAACTCCATTCGGTCTGATCATTAGATTTGTAGGAAAGAGGATTGTCACCACAAAATGCTAGCTTTGCTGAAGACAAGTATAGGGTGCCCATCAACGGACCTGCAGACGTCGACAGATAACATGCATATGACTCCAGAAGCTGCTCTTCAGGAACAGTTTCAAAAGTAGCCCGGAAAATCTTCTCACTTCCGCCAGAACTTTTGTTCCCTGAGCAATTCTGCTGGCAGCAGCATCAGCAAAGCTGGGGCCCGTTTTCACTGTTCAAGAAACAATTTTTGGGATGATACCCAATCCAATGATCTTTCTTTTCGTCTTTGGCTAGGTGTATCAAGTGACTTAGGGCACGAATTATAACATTTTTAGAAGAGAAATAGAATTTTCTATTTCTATTATTGGATGAATTTCTCAGAAAAAATGCATTTGATAAAGAAAAAAAATTATCTTTTTTGAGTGGCGGCGGCAAGGGGTGCGGGTGGCGCCCAAGGGGTGGTCGGCAACCGGCAGTAGGGGCTAACGTTCATGTCACCAGCATTTGGTGGTTGGTGGCTGCCACCAGACGCTAGTCGCCGGCCACCCCTATGGCTAACTGCTGGACATCGGATGTCACCATCGGTTGCCGACACTAGACACGGGAGGCGGGAGGGGGGGGGTGGCAACCAGCAGCGAGAGGTGACAACGGGTGATGACCGGCGGCGAGCGGGCCAGGGGTGGCGGCAACGAGTAGACGACAAGAAACTCATTTGGGTGAGAAGTAGAAAAGAAATAAACAAATTTTGATTTTATTCTAGAAATAGAAAAGTAAAAAAATTTTACTTCTTATTTTTATGCCAAACCTATTTATGGAGTAGAAATATGTTCAAGAAATAAAAAATAAAATTATTTTACCAAACAGATTTTTATTCCAGAAATAACTCTGAAATAGAAAAATAGTTCTAGAAAAAAACAGTATGGTTACCATGCGTAGCCTTAGGGCCCGAATGATTACATTTCTGGCTAGAAATTGATTTTTGGAAGAGAAATGTATTTTTCTATTTCTATTATTGGATGATTTTTTGAGAAAAAACCCATTTAATATTAACATAAAATTTCTATTCTCGGAATACAAATTCGTTTGATAACAATTTTTTTTCTTTCGTGAGTAGCGGTAGTAGGAGGAGAAGGCGGTTGGGGGTGGTCGGCATTGACGACCGGCGTTCGACAGTAGGGGTTGGCATTCGTGTGACAAGCATTCGGCGGCCGTTGCCAGACGCCGGTTGCCAGCCACCCTCGACAGTCGGCCACCGAACGCCGGACGCCGCCACCAGTCGTTGGATGTTGCTACTAATCGTCGTCACCGAATGCCACTGCTGGACGCTGGACTCCAACCACTGCCATCGAACGCTGTCATCGGTCATTAGACGCCGGTCACCATCGCCATCGCTGGGCACCAAATCAGCGGCACAAGATTGACTCTTAATAGACGATTGTAGTGCCGGGGCGACGTAGGGATTTGACTCTGCAGGCATGGAGGTGGCAGCGATGCTGGAGATCGGAGCATGGGGGCCCTCAGGAGGAGTGATGTCATTGGGGTCGAGCTTGGGGTCGAGTGCGTAATTGGAGGAGTGGGGATGGCATCACGCTTAAGATCAAGGTCGGGTGAGGATTTTGGTGGGTGAGCTAGATCCGATTCTAGTTGGCTCATGGCTCCCCGCTCCTGGCAGCTCCGATAAGGATTTGGCGAGGATCATTTGTAAGAAAATCAAACTAAATATTCTACTTATGCTTAACAAACAAAATTCAAGCACAATTAGAGTCTTATGCCAAAAATAAGATCGAAAATTAAATCTAACCTTCAGCCATTGTTCGGTTTGCGTTCGTCGAAAATCCATAGAAATTGACGACGATCCAATAGCAATTAGGGCACACTCTACTAACCCAATCCCTTCGCATACCGATGGTGCATTCCAATGAGAGAGTTTGTGTTAGACCTTGTGATTGCCCTCCAAAATGAATGTTTGTTGTTATAAACCGTCTTCTATCAAGGTGGTTACCAAATAGATAGTTGTCATGAAAAGGTACAAAGTGTGGAAAAATCGCACATGGAATAACCATTCATCAAAAGTAAAAATGTGGGTTAATATCAACGGTAAGTTTTATTTAAAACTAAACCCCAAAAATGTGGGATCACATTATGAATACAACATTCTTCCACTTGATTCCAACATTTTCATGATATGAATTATCCAACCAATCCACGAAAACTTTATGCTTAAGAAAAGAAACAAATGCATGAATCATGGCGACATGTCCACTTAAAACAAGTAATATCTTTCATGTATCACAATGCATCTTATTCCTTTTATGTTAGCCCATATGTGACAACATATCTTAATGAATAAACCCTATGTTTTTTCCAAAACTAAGGATAATTGTTATTCTCATAAATAACCCAATGTGTGTACCAAAAGTTGATAATAACATTACAGCTGAATAAAAGTTTTATACAACAAAGATCGTTTACATGATGATAAATTACATAGTGGGACCTATTCACATACTAGCTATATGATCCTTATACTTCATTGGTGGCATGACTTTAGTCAACGGATCAGTTATTATCAATTCAGTGCGAACGTGTTCAATGACCACTTTATTCTTCTTAACACGTTCCTTTATAGCTAAATACTTTACGTCGATATGTTTACTTTGATTGCCACTTTTGGCATTTTTAACCATAAAAACCGTAGTTGAATTGTTACAATATATCCTTAATAGCCTAAAAATATAATCAACAATTCTAAACCAAGAAATGAAACTCTTCAATTATACACTATGCAAGGTAGACTCAAAATAAGAAATGAACTCAGCCTTCATAGTGGAAGTAGCAGTCAAAATCTACTTCACACTCTTCCATGACTCCACTCTGCTAGCTAACATAAAAATGTATCTAGATGTTAATTTTTGAGAATCAACACAATCAACAAAGTCCACATCCGAATAACCAACTACTTCAAGGTTGTCAGTTCGTCTATACATAGGCATGTGACCTTTGGTACCTTGAAGGTATCTCATCACTTTCTTTGCATCTTTCCAATGGTCCATACCCGAATTACCCTGATATCTTCCTAACATTCCCACATCAAAGGTAATGTCAAGTCGAGTGAAAACTTGAACATACATCGGGTTTCCAATAGTGGAAGCATATGAAATGTTTTTCATTTGTTCTATTTCTAAATCATTCTTCGGGCATTGGTTCAAATTGAACCTATCACCATTCACAATGGATGTTATACTTAGTGAACAATTTTTCATCCGAAATCTCTCTAAGATCTTATTGATATAGGTTTCTTGAATAGTTCTAAGACTCCTTGAGGTCTATCTCTATGGATCTTAATGCCAATGACAAAATATTTATTTCACCCATATCCTTTATGTCAAAACTCTTAGAGAGAAATTATTTTACCTCATGTAACAACCCATTATCATTGGTTACAAGTAGAATATCATCAACATATAACACAAGAAAATAAATTTTGCTCTCACCAACTTTCTAGTATATACATTGATCTATGACATTCTCTACAAAACCAAATGAAAAGATAACATCATGGAACCTTAAGTACCATTGGCGGGATGCCTATATCAAGTTATATATAGACTTTTTAAGCTTGCACACAAAATCCTCACCTTTACAAAAGGGAAATCCTTCAGGTTGTTTCATGTACATCTCCTCCTCTAGTTCCCCATTGAGGAACACCATTTTCATATCCATTTGATGTAATTTCATATCAAAATGGGCAACCAAAGCTAAAATAATACAAAGAGAATCTTTTTAGATATAGGAGAAAATATCTCCATGTAGTCGATTCCTTCCTTTTGAGTGAATCATTTAACAATAAGTTTAGCTTTGTATCTCTCAACGTTTGCCTAATGAGTTTTTCTTAGTTTTGAAGACCCATTTACAACCAATGGCATTTACACCATTAGGCAACTCAACTAAATCTCATACTTCATTTGATGCCATAGAACTCATTTCTTCATTCATAGCATTGTGCCATAAATTGGATTCATCACGATTCATGGCTTGTGAAAACGTTTCAGGATTATTCTTAGCTCCAATATTATAGTTAAATTCTTATAGATACACAATATAATCATCGGGAATTGCTGATTTCCTCATTCTAGTAGATCTTCTCAATGTTGTATTAATTGGTTGTTCAATAGTTTTTTATACTTGCTGAACAACAGGATCTACCGGATTAATATTAGCAGATTGTGGAACTTCAATAGTTTGTTGTTCAATAGCTAGTTAAACTGTATGGGCATTATGAACAACAATTAACTTAATACTTGAGGTGGAAGATTAAATATTTGAATGATCCTTTTCAAGAATAAGTTCCTTCAAATGATCATTCCCACTAATCAAGTTATTTTCAAGAAACTTAGCATTTCTTAATTCCATAATCCTAATAGTGTGAGATGGACAATAGAACCTATTCTCCTTGGACCTTTTGGCATATCTAATGAAATACCCACTTAAAGTCCTTGGGTCTAACTTTTTTTTCTTGTGAATTATAAATTCTCACTTCAGATAGGCATCCCCAAACACATACATGTCTCAAACTTGGTTTCCAACCCTCAAATAACTTAAAAGGCATCTTTGGAACAGCCTTGGTTAGAACTCGGTTTATTATATACATTGACGTCTTAAAAGTTTCAATTCACAAGGACTTAGGAAATTTAGAGTTACTAAGCATACTTCGCACCATGTCCAATAAAATTCGATTTCTTTTTTCTATTACACCATTTTGGTCTAGAGAACCAGGCATAGTGTATTAAGCAATTATCCCATTCTCTTAAAGAAACTTCGCAAATGGACCAGGTGCTTGTCCATCCTCAGTGTATCTACCATAGAATTCTCCACCTCTATCTAACCTCACAATCTCAATTTGTTTATCGCATTGTTTCTCTACTTCCGCCTTAAGTACCTTAAATGCATCTAATGCTTCATTCTTATTATAAAGCAAGTAGAGATACATGTAACGTGAGTAATCATTAATGAAAGAAATGAAGTATTTTTGACCATACGAGTCCATATCCAAACTACAAATATCCATATGTATGATTTCTAATATGTCTATACTCCTCTTAGCACCTTTCTTTTTCTTGTTGGTCTGCTTTCCTTTTATGCAATCCACACAAGTATCAAAATCAATAAAATCCAAAGTACTAAGTACTCCATCATTTACTAATCACTTAATTCTTTTTATGGAGATATGTGTCAATCTCTGGTGCCACAACATAGAGGAATCTTCATTCACAACACAACATTTCACACTAGTATGAACATGCATCCTATTATAATAGGCATTATTTTGCAAATTAATTCGAAAAAAAACCACTAGACAAAGTACCACTTTCAATAATTTCAGATTTAAACAATAAATTGAAGTTTGAATCTGAAAAGTGAAAAAAGTAACCTAAATGTACAAGTCTTGAAATTGAAATTAAGGACACGAATGATAACATTTTTGGCCAGAAATAGATTTTTGGAAGAGAAATAGATTTTTCTATTTCTATTTCTGAAAGAGTTTCTAAGCCAAAAAACATGTTTGATAACGACAAAAAATTTCTATTCTTGGAAGGGAAATTCGTTTGATAATCAATAAAATTTCACATTCTCGAGTGGTGGCGACAATGGACAACGGCGACGGCCGATGACTGGCGATCAGGGGGCGGCGGCAGCAGCAGCGCACGACGACCGGCGAGGGGGGTGGTGGTGGTGAGCGGCAGACGGCAAGAAGAGAAGTAAAAAAGAGAGAAACAATTTCTAACTTCTATTCTAGAAATAGGAAAGTAAAAAAAAATATTTCTGATTTATACTCCATACCTATTTCTGAAATAGAAATCTATTTCAGAAATAGAAAAATGAAATAATTTCACCAAATGGATTTATATTCTAGAATTAAGTCTGTAATAGAAATCTATTCCAGAAATATAAACAAAATGGTTATCATGCGTGCCCTAAGTTTCTAGAGAAACTAGGTACATAAAATGTCATTTCCAAATTCAAAACAAAGCCGCTATCGAGAACTAAACTACATGTTCCAATAGCTTCCACATGTGAACGCATCTTGTTTGCCAAATAAATGCTTTGTTCACTTCCCACTAGCTTCCTATGGTTTTGAAAACCCTGCAAGAAATTTGAAATATGGATTGTAGAGCCAGAATCAATCCATCAAATATTGCGACTCATATCAACTATATTAGATTCATAACAACCACAAGAGATTAGATTACCTTTATTCTCGAGCCAGGCCTTAAATCTAACGCAATCCTTCTTAATATGCCATTTCTTTCTACGGAAGAAACATTTGGATTCTTTCTTAATGTCAACTTGGGAAGGTATTTTACCAATTTTATTGGCCATAAGAATGAGGGAATTGATCAGGAATACTTACTTCCAATATTGTCTTTTTGATCATTAATCTAGACCGTAGGTCTTGTTGTTTGGCTGTCAAAATTTGACGTAATATATTTACTTTCTACGGCCGGTTACTTTCGGGCGAGATAAATGAAAGACAACGTGCAGTTTTAGAAGGATTTGATAAAGAGGAGATCAATAGTGAAAACGATACGTTTCAATATGGAAATTGGTATGTCCTCTTATTCTTTTTATGGTGGCGTCTACTTTGCAGGTATGCATTTGTCATTTATGTTTCTTTTTACCTAGATAATGCGCTAAGATGACTTGCATTCTGTTTTTGAAATTGATGGGAGGGTGCAGGTTAGCAGGAACTTTCTAGAATGCATCTGATGGTTACTTTAAGGTGTTTTCCACTTAGACTAATTAGGAAAGGTGTCTTGCACTTGGACAACGTCGAAAAACAATAAATAATATTGTCGGGTCTCCCCTCCATCTGAAGCTTTCTGTGGTATTCTCCCGCCTTTCATTTTCTCCCCTCGCCTTTTATCCCAAACAAAGCCTAAGTGTCTTATAATCATATATCATGTAGACCAAGTCCATCTAGATCATTGATCATGTGATACTCATAGTGTGTTAGGATTCGTTGCACAATCACCAAGAAATTGAGAATAAGAGCGAGAAAAGAAATCGAGACATAAGGTTATTATCCTTGTTCACCTTAAACTAGGGTTACATCTAGCAGCATATTCCACTATAATTAGCACCTTACACCTTACTGTTACATCTCTCAATTACAAGAGAAAGATATTATATATACTTAGTAGCTATTCATGGGTCCAAATCCAAATTGCCAATAAAATATGAACTTAAACTATAAAAGTTCTATGGCAGCTCGGGGGTGCTGCCCCTGCAACCCTTGCCAGGGCGTCCCCAGACCCTCGCCCACTCACTAGGGAGCGGGACCCTCATACCATCCTATTAATGGGGAGAATGAACCCCACCCCTACATAGTGAGACCTACTTATAAAGCGGTTTGAGATGATATTGGTCTACATGGTATGGACCATGCGATGATTTGTGTTTCATAATCTGACGTAGGCATAACTGTTTTAGTTTTTCTATGTCCATTATCTGACGTTTGTCTTTCTAGAAGGTTCTTTTATTTCATTGACTGACCTCGAGTGGTTTGGACTTTGGTGCATTAGGATTGCACATGTATGCAATCCATGCATCGTTTTCATAATTTTCTACCAGAAAAGGCAATTTTCATTTAATACTACTTTTTGAATAGTTAATCATTGCTACTTCCCTAATTATGATGGAGATCATGAAATGGATAACAAGCCTTATCAGCAGCTATGTACTGGTTGAACTTACAGGTGGATACAATTTCTCGAAGACGTGGCAAGTCCTATCCCGTTAACCCTCATGCTCCTCCTACACATATCTCAAATTTGTAGTCAGACCGGATCAGATGATAGCTCAGAATGACACTGGTTGTGGTGGAGGATTCCCCGAGATTATGCTCTTAGGTCGGGTAATTTTGATAGAAGACATATTTTTTTATGGAGGTGATCACAGTTGCTCAATTACAAGTTCATTAAAGCCATTCTTTTGCCCCCTGAACTCCCTTATTTTTATGAAGGTATATTAATGAACATAAATTGTTTATCCTTAATAAAGCTCGTATTCTTTTGCCCTTACTGTTCCTTGCTTGAATACTTTCTAATTGGGCTATTTTTATTTTTATTTTTATTTTTGAGAAATCATAATTAGTAGTATAGATTGCTGAATAATGTTGTCTCTTCTATCTACCTAAGTTCTTAAATAGAGGGGAAAGGAAACGGGTGGAGGATATTGTTAATTATAGGGAAAATGCCATCAAAAACCTCAAATTATGTCACTTTGGACAATTTTATCTTGAATTTTTTTTCATGCTATCAAAAACTCCAAATTATGCCACTCGGGATAATTTTACCCTAAACTTTTTTTTTGTGCTACCAAAACTCCAAAATATGCTACTTGAGACAATTTTATCCTAAACTTTTTCTTGTGTCACAAAAAATTTTAAACTATGCCATTTGGGACACATTTATCCCAAACTCTTTAACTAAAGAGTGTTTTCATCTTTTTACTTTTACTTTTTTTTTTCTTCCTCTTCCCTCTGCCATGGTCAGTAGAGGGAAGTCGGTGAGGGCCTCCCTTGCTAGCGACAGCGTTTGGCGAGTGTGGTCCTCATCGGGGAGGGTCGCCCTCGCACTCGCCCGACTTAGGTGAGGGACACCCTCACCCGACTCAAGCAGGGGCAGCCCTCGCCCAACCTCGCTTGGCCCTACTTAGGTGAGGGACGCCCTCACCAACTCGAGCAAGGGCCACCTCACCTGCCTAAGGGGAAGGCCTCCCTCGCTTGATGCTGAGGAGGGCCACCCTCCATGGACGTCGCCATCGCTGAGGGTGGCCCTCATAGGCTTCCCTCTACCAAGTGTAGATGGAGGAGGAAGAAAGAAAAAAAGTAAAAAAGTAAAAAGACGAAAATGCCATTCAGTTAAAAATTTTGGGGTAAATGTGTCAAAAGTGGCATAGTTTAGGGTTTTTTATAGCACAAAAAAAAGCTCAAGATAAAATTGTCTCAAATAGTATAGATTGGGGTTTTTGATGACACAAAAAAAAGTTTAGGGTAAAATTATCCCAAGTGGTATAGTTTGGGGTTTTTGATAGCATGAAAAAAGGTTTAGGATAAAATTGCTCAAAGTGGTATAATTTGAAATTTTTGGTGGCATTTTCCCTTAATTATAATCATGTTATCACCCTGAAGTGAGAGTGACAATGCTATTTAATTGGCAGCCCAGAAAAGGTTATGTTGGCATTAATAACAAATAAGAATTGGGAAAGTAAAGAGATTGATACGAAAGATGGGCATATCATTCAAACATCTTGTGTTTTGATAGATGATCTACTTCTCATCTTAGAATCTCTTTAATACACCTAAAGTTGAGCGGTTCCAGGTTCTATGGTTTTGTGCCAATTTCACTTGGAACATGGAACCTATTCGTTGGAATAGATTCCTCATTTTTTGGAACCTAAAACTTATCTTACATATCCTAGAACCTACACCTATCCTGTCACAGGTTCCTGAGGTTTCACTTATATTATTAATTGAATGATTATAGTGAATTATCATCTTTAATAACCACTACTTGTTGCTACAATTCACCGACCACAAGTTATATTTACATACACAAAAAATATGAACATTAAGAAAGTAAAACTCTCGGTTATAAAATGAAAACTTAAACTGGTGGTTCTAGATTATATATTTATCATCGAATGCATGGAAAACGATAGGATCACGTAAAGATATAAATCAAGGATAACACAAAAAACTTGTTTTGGGTTCACTTGGAATCTACTCGTTAAAACATGTTCTCCAATTTTTGAAATCTTAAACCTACCCTACATATCTTGGAACTTGAAATCAAATACATTCCCACAGGCTTAGTTCTCAAAATATGTTCCCATCAGTTTAGTTTTCATATTTCAGATTCTACCTTGAAACTATGTTCATCCTATATACACCCAATTAATAAAGTACAATCATGTTTAATGTGCATTTTTTTCCATAAAAAGCTTCGAATATACAGAAGCTAACTCGGAATGCATCAATAAGTCTATTTGGTAGAAGTGAGTGACTACCCCTAGCGCTAGACTAATTAATCACCACCAATGGGGTGTCCACGTTATTCTACTATCAAATCGCGGTGGTGTGAGATTGAGTTTCCCTAAGGAAAAACTGTGGGACTTCTAATTATAAGCTGCTTGTTGCCTATCTGTTTTTTCTTCTTGCGATGTGTAAACCATTTTAAGTTGCATTTGGTAACCTGCACATGGAGCTGATTAGTATAAAGGTTATCCTCCCTGGCATTTGAGGGCATTGCAAGTCTTGGATAAGCTATCCTTAAAGACCGACCTCAAAAGGATGGTTAGGGTAACACTTACCTATCCAATAATTTTAAAAAATTGAAAACCGGTTCAACTTCTCTCATTTCAACATGTGAATTTTTTGGTACCGCTTCAATTGACGGTGAATTCCATGTCCACTGAGATGGTTGCTGAAGCTCATTGTCTTCATTGTCAATTGTTTTCTGATGCTGAAGGTCATAATTTTGTGATTAAGATCTGCTCTCTTTCCCTCCCGTAGCTGATGTCATATATCTGTTCATTGCTTCTCCATCGAGAAAACTTGTTAACTGGACAATGGAAGTGAGAAAACTATATGTGCCATATAATACAAGCTAATGCCTGAGAACCCCTCACCGTGAGCTTGACAAAGCAACCCCGTTAAATAATGAACTAAAGAAATAAGGAAAGGATTTTTGAGAATAGCATCATGAATCCTGATTGAAGTTTCCGCTTGAGGTACCAGCAGTCACCAAGCTATTATGCCATTGTCATCCATTCTCAATAATTGGTATTAGCAATGAAGCTTCATTGTCAGCTTTAGCCTATAGCCGTTCTTATGGGTGATATTGTTAGAATGCAGTGTCATGGATGATTAATAGTAACTGGTTTAGAGATATTTAAAAAGTCCTTTCATTTCCTTGCTCAAGTTATTTGATGTCTAGACAGCAATTGACTTTGATCAAAGTTCGAGTAGGGGTGAATAACAATGTCAAGATGGAACAAGAACATCATCTAGTGTGGCTCAAACAATGTCATCCATGTCATCGTATTTGCATTTATTCGGATCTTCTTGGTCTACATCTAATTCAAAATCTCTAGACAATGAGGAGTTGGTAGTTTGCTTCAACACTTTGTTAGACGTATTCCTTAGGTTTCAATAAAGTTCACTCTAGATGGAATTGTATAAGCAGAGGACATCCCTTTTCTTCCCCCAGTTGAAACCATGGCCTGATTGCTGGTTTGAACTATATCTGCCATACAAGTTAGATGTCATTTTTAACACTCTTATGGCTATGTTAGGTCATACATTTTTATGCCTCGTCACATCAAGCACCTCTCGGGAAGCACTGATTTGAAGATATTGGCTCTCTGAAGTTGTGCAAAGGGAAGGGTTGTATGAACACGAGTCTAACGATCGAAATGTCCTTATAATGATCACTTTGGATTTGGCAGGAGCATAAATTTCTACTGAAAGCTTCCAAATCCACAAATCCATTGAAGAAACATCATAGGTACTAAACTTTAGTCAATCACATGCCGAATTGATTCGGAATACTATAATAGTTTGACATGCCATTTTGTGACCTTGTCATCTCTTAAGCTGATCTTAAGGGTCAAATGAAGCCACAACGATCCATTTTCTCTGGCTTAATTTCCAAGGAGTTATATCCAAGGAGTTAATAAATCATTGGTTTAATAAGTGATCCAATGCATATCATCCTTGTAAGAGAAATGAAAGAGAGAGCTACACAATTTGCTACTATCATCCTAGTGTTGTCGAATTTGTTGACTTAATTTCCTAATACCTTAATAAGGGGATAATCTTGCATTAGAGGTAGTTTAATTAGTATTAAGCTTGATTAGTGGCTAATGAGAGTTGCTTATGCCTAAATATGATTTATGTGCCCTAAGCTTGATTAAGATAAGCTAACGGTAGCTTAATTATGCTTATTGCTAATTTAATTAGGTTATGAATTATTAGTATTTATTTATTATGGCTAATCTTGTTTATGGTTAACTAAGTTGGTTAATGAAGGATTATTATTAGTTAATTATAATTAATTATTATAAATTATTAGTATTTCTTTATTATGACTAATCTTGTTTATGGTTAATCAAGTTGGTTAACAAAGGATTAGTATTAGTTAATTAATTAATTATTTATGGGAATAATTAATTATAATTAAATTATTTTGTGGAAATTAATAATATTTAATATTAATTAATTTGGAATTATTAATTATTTGTTGATAATTAATTATTCTAGAGAAATCATTAATTATGATTCTTTGTTGATAGATAATTAGTGAGAGTAATATTTATACTTATATACTTGTTGCTTATTAATTAGTGATTGATTGTTATATATATGATAATATTATGTGGCCTTTAATTATTTAAGGAAGTATATAATTAAAGTGACTTATTTTATGTCAAGTAATTATCTATGAATATGGTGAATATTTATGACTATTTTGTGGGAGTTAATTATTTGTTGAGATACTTTACTAAAGTACTATATTTAGTATTAATAAGTATTTTGGAAATACTTAAGGACTACCATTATTTGGTGGTAGTCAATTATTTATGGGAATAATTTATTATGATTAGTTTGGTGAGGCATGTGATTCTTTATCGAAACAATTGCTTATGAGTGATTTATTAGTATCAATTGATTATCGTGAAAATAATTGTTTGTCGTTCATTCCCCGTGAGGATTGATTGATTGGTTATCAAGATGTTAGCTGGTTGGGGTTGATTATTTGAACGACTTGGATTCATATTCGTTGTTTGTGGTTGGAAGTTGATGAATTAAGCAAGTTTACTAGACCATCAATTATTATTGTATGGCATCATACGTGTGATATTTGCAATAGCATGTTGCGTGAGCACGAATCATGGTTGGATTAGCTATGTGAAAAGAAAGAAATGGTATTGTTGATGGTGTATTGCATGATCACATAAAGGAAAGCCCAGTGCTGTTGGAAGACCGCCAACCCTCGAGTTGTACCATGGTCTTTGAGGTCACCTGATTTTTATCAATTGCCTAGCAAGTGGCTAGTTACCATGTCGTGGCAAAGGTTGGACTAATGCTCCTTTATAGAATGCCATTTTGGTGAGAGTCCCATCACGTAGCCATGCCCAACGGATGTGACAATGCCTAGTTATACTAGTAGATCGCAAATCATAAGGTTGCGTCGTGGCTCGAGGGGTCGTAATAATTGAAACACGCATGAATACATTGTGCATGGGAAAGTTTGATATGTGTCATGATTATGTGATCTGCTTGATTGTATTGTTTTTGGCATGAGTTATATTGTATCATGTAGGGTACGTGTGTCAAGGCAAAGTAATAATGCTTGTGGTTGCATTTGATGGTTGTTGATTAATGTTGTGGTTATGAACCTTTGCATGTTAATGGATAAGGCGAAGTGAGAAACGCTTTGCAATTGATTTACCATTGATAATATGTTGCATGGTTAGGCTGCACTTGAGGCGAGCAAATTTCCTAATCAAAGCTTAGGACTTGAACTTATTGAATTTATCTTACCTGTAGTGGTTAAATATTTTCAAGGCCTTAGTATGATAATGTACCCGATGTGTTTCAATGTTCCCATGGACATGGACACCGTTATCACCATGCGACTCGTTCCGAGTTGTAATTATGTGTTTGAGTATCATGTCACTACGGTTTGGGTTGACATGGGAGAGGAGACCATTGAATGCCTCACATGTTCAAGGCTTGGTTCGCGAGGCAAGAGGATATGGTATATAGCCCCCTGAGGAGCTTTGATGGGTCGTTGCCTCACGAGGGTCCTAGTGAAGAGGTATGGGATTCCATGGACCTTGACCCTTCGAATGGTGCTAACCTCTTAGATGCTAGCGATTAGGCACTTGACGCCTGATCTTTTTAACTTACCCCTTTTGTTGACAATTGTAGGTTAGCCCAGCTTGGTCCCTTTTTATGTAGGCTAATGGAAAAGCGCTCAAGGGAGGGCATGTATATAAACATTTCCCGAGGCTAACCTCAATAGATAAATAAAAGTGATGCTATTGTTTTACGGATATGTATTTTTGCTATCCTTACTTGATATTTGATTGGGTGTTAGTAGAATCATTCCCGCGTGTGCTTAATCACAATATAAAATAAATTGGTTGGCGACAAATCCTAGGGTGCTGCATTCATTTGACCTCAAGTGAATAGGGGTTGTCATGGGCTTAATAGTCGAGAAGTGACAAGATGGAATTGTACAGACACAAGACACCCCTTCTTCTTTTTCCTTACTGAAACCATGTAACTTCTAATTGCTGGTTTGAGCTCTATGTAGTGTACAGACCATATGTCATTTTTAACACTCTTATGGCTATGTTAGGTCATGTGTCCCTCATCACATCAAGTACCTCTCAGGAAGTATTGATTTGAAGATATCGGCTCTTCAAAGTTGTGCAAAGGGTCGCGTGAACACTAGTCTAATGATTGAAACATCCTTGTAATGATCGCTCTGAATATGGCATGGGCATAAATTACTATTAAAAGCTTTTAGAACCACGAATCAATAGAAGAAACATCATAGGTATTGAACTTTAGTCAATCGCATGGCGAATTGATTTGTAATACTATAATAGTTTGACATGCCATATCATGACCTTGTCATCTCTTAAGCCAATCTTGGAGATCGGATGAAGCCGCAACGATCCATTTTATCTATGCTAAAATTACAAAATGCAAATATGCAGTCATTTTCCAGTAGTTAATAAATCATTGGGAAAATAAGTTATACAGTGCATATCATCCTTATAAGAGAAATAAAATAGAGAGTTAGTTACGCAAACTGCTACAGAAAGACGAAAATGTTAAAAAGGGAAGCATCCGGGATCAACTAGCTCTTCCAATTTTATGTCCTCCCATGCGCCTATCATGATTGACCTACGTGCCGATATCGCTTGAGACATGTGTTGCATGCTTGGACGATGCTCCGGTTTTGCACTCAAGCATTTGAATGCCATCTTTACAATGAAAGCCACTTGACCTAGCATGTCACCATCTGGGTATGGAATTCTTTGATCTAGAGCTTGTTTCAGGGGCCAACATGAAGCTATTGAATTGCTTACTGATGAAGAAGCTGAGGATGCGAGAACCGATATGAGCTCGCCTGGATGTCTACCCATGATTACTTCTAATGTCACCACTCCAAAGCTATAGACATCACATTTCTCCTTCACCTCCATTGTGTATGCGAGCTCTGCAGAGGGAAAACAACATTTTTTTTCTATTCCTTATTAATGCTATCTTTTTTTTTGGCCAAAATCTTGGTAATGTTAGTCAATGGATTATTTTTATTGAAGAAACCAACTTACCTGGAGCTGTATATCCAAAAGTGCCTGCAAAGGAAGTCCAATTGGATGAGTGAGGTTGTAGAATCTTAGCCGTGCCAAAATCAGAGACATGAGCTTTGTATTGTTCATCCAGTAAAATGTTCTTGCTTGACACGTCTCGATGAACTATAGGAGGAGAGCATTCATGGTGCATGTAGGACAAAGCATAAGCCACCCCTTTAACAACATTCACTCTCCTATTCCAGTCAAATGTTATTATTCTCTCTTCATCATTCAATACATCCTTCAAGCTGCCTGATTCCAAGAACTCATAAACTAAAAATGAATGTTGAGAACTCGAGCAAAAGCCATGGAGCTTGATAATATTCCGATGTCGAGCTTCAGTTAAAGCATGAATCTCTCTTTCAAATGCTTTTCGACTAGCTATTTCGACTTCCACTGCTTCCTTAAATTTCTTTACCGCAACAATCTCACCTGTTTGCAACTGGGCCTTGTAAACACTCCCATGTCCTCCCACACCGATGTAATATTTGGCATCAAACTCCTTCGTGGTTGCAATAATGCTCTCATAGACCATATATCCGTTAAAGCTCAATACTGCCCATGAATTTTCATTGCTTCCATCTTTCAAACTAGGCCTTGATTTTCTCAATCTTTGGCATATTATACTTGAGATTCCCACAACAAGAATCAATGAAAATAGGCAACCTAAAGTAGGAATCAAAATTAGCAGCAACTTTTTGTTTTTGTTCTTGCCTTCCAATGTTGTTGTTGTACAGGGGTTGAGACTAGCAATAAGTCCACACAAGCCTTTGTTCCCTCTCACAACTTCAATTGTAGCATTATGAAAGGCTGAAACATTTGGTAAAGGACCCTCTAACTCATTATATGATATGTCGATGGATGTCAAGCTTACCATATCAGCAAAGGTCGACTCAATTGACCCTGAAAGTTGATTGTGCGAGAGATTGAGTATTTCCAATCTGTACAATCGTGCAAATTGTCCAGGTATTTCTCCTGTGAGAAAATTTTGACTCAGATCGAGAACTTCAAGAGACTGGAGGTTGCCGATCTCCATAGGAGTACTCTTATCAAGATTATTCTTGCTTAAATTTAAGAATAGGAGGTTGGAGCACTCCCCAAGTTTTGTAGGAATGGAGCCACTCAAGTTGTTTCTTGCAATGTTGAGTTTTTGCAAACTGGACAAGGCTCCAAGTTCTTGAGGGATGTGGCCTTCAAGATGGTTGCAGTCCAATGAAAGCTCTACCAGCAACTTCAATTTTCCTAGGACTTTAGGAATTTCCCCAACTATATCATTTGAAGAGAGGTCCAATTTGTGCAATTGATTCATGTTTCCAACTTGAGGTGGAATGGTGGCAGAGATTCTATTGCTGGAGATTATCAAGCTCGTCAAATTTCTACATTCTTCCAATGTTGGTGGTAACTCACCGTAAAATTCATTGTTGCTCAACTCAAGGTAATCCAAATAAGGGTACACACCCAGAGCATTGGTTATATTTCCCCTGAGCATGTTGTTATGGAGCCTAACTCTAAGTAAACTCGAACAGTTTCTCAGGCTTCTTGGGATGGGTCCAGTGAAGTGATTGTTTGATGCAGATAAATATTTAAGAGCATGGCTACTACAGATCTCTCATGGCAATTGACCAACAAAATCGTTGTCACTCAGCTGTAGGCACATGAAGGATGTGAGATTATTCATCTCGATGGGAAGAAAGCCCCCCAAATTATTCCGACGTAGATCCAGATCAACGAGGAGTCCTAGTTTTTCAAGCTCTTTCGGAATAAAGCCCAACAACTCATTGTCGCTAAGGTGAAGAACAATCAAATTGGTCAAGTTACCTATGGATGACGGGATAGAACCTGACAACTTATTCTGACGTAGACCCAGATCAACAAGGAGTCCTAGTTTTCCAAGCTCTTTTGGAATAAAGCCCAACAACTCATTGTCGCTAAGGTGAAGAACAATCAAATTGGTCAAGTTACCTATGGATGACGGGATAGGACTTGACAACTTATTCATGCGAAAGGAAAGATAATTCAAATTGCTCAAGTTACCTATGGATGACGGGATGGCCCCAACAAGTTGATTCTCGGAAAGCCGGATCTTTATCAAGCTACTCATGTTTCCTATGGAAGAAGGAATAGGACCAGTGATGCAATTCTTCACTAACAAGAGGTAATTGAGAGACTTGAGCCTTCCTATTTTTCTAGGGATGAAGCCAGAAAGCTTATTTGTTTGAAGAAATAGGCCGGTCAAGTTGCTCAAGCTACATATCTCATTAGGAATAGGACCATTGAAATTATTATTCGATAGTATGAGAACTTGAAGAGATCGCAAGGACCCTATTTGAGCTGGAATGCTTCCCGAAAGGCCATTTTGAGACAAGTCTAGATAAGTAAGCTTGGCAAGAAAAGCCATACTCGGAGGGATGTTTCCGAAAAGTGAGTTGTTGGCAAGCTTCAGAGCAACCAAGTTGGGCAAGAGGGAGAAATTGAGATAATGAAGCATACCGTGTACGGCAGAATCCGAGAGGTTCAGACTCACAATGCGCCCACAAGGATCACAATTGATTCCGCGCCATGAACATGGGTTGCTCCCATTCCACGAAGACAAAATATAACGACTCTGGCTGTCTAGCTCAGACTTCCATGTTAGGAGTGCCTCCAGTTCCTCATTTCTGGTTTGGTTACTAGCACCAGTAGGAGCCACTAGAGAAGGGCTTCGAGATGAAGCAAGACAAGGCATTTCTCGCGTGAGCATGAGGAGGACACAAGCGAGGAACAACATCAAGGTTGTTTTTGAGATGAGGCCACAACAGGTTGTTTATGTTGTTTAGGGCGGACTTGTCTTTGTTTCTTGCGTGAACAGAAGAAGTGCAACCCAGTCGTACTTATAGAAGAAAATTAGGACCATCAAGTCAACAACCAAGTCAATAATTTTGGTGACGCGCACTCCTTGTTACGAAAGTCTTCCATTCCTCGCAAAAAACTTGAAGCATCCCTATGCCCCATGTCAGGTTGACTTAGGAGACCACGTTCACATCTATAAATGGTCACTACCTAATATGGTTTTGGCGTGAATTGGGGCAAGCCTCATGTGCTTGATTAGTGGTCGAAAGAAAATTTCAATTTATATTTTATCATGGTTGTAGAATTTGCATGTGGACAATGGGACTTTGACGTGGGAATTAAAGGTAAAGCCTAAAATTAGGGAAGAAAGTGGATTTTTCGCATCGGTTTCTGCGTGGAAGATAATCTGGTCTACCTCAAAATAATTCAGTCTCCCTTCCCTCTCGTTCTCATCACGTAATTGGACTCATTAAATTAATCGAGCAGGTATTCACCTTTGTGAAGAAGTGGGACATTGTAATTTATTAGAGAAGATTCTTTCCAATCGTGAAACCCGGCACCCTAAAGAAGCTTTGGAGCTAGTCAAGATGGTCTACCTCTAGGACAGTGCTGGAACTTTGAACGGGAAATAAAGTAGGGAAAAAAATGCGGGAGCGCACACAAAAAAATTATACAAAATATGTAACTTACTTATTTAATCGGAAATTCGATTTAGTGCTTTTTTTTCCCCTGAACTCTAAATAAAGAGGAAATTCTCTTTGACCAAACTGCTTTAATTTTTCCCATTTTCTGATAGGCTAAGTTCTTATACGTGGTATACAGCAATCATGTTGTGCAATCGGCAGCCCGGAAAACTATGAGATTGATATGAAAAGAGTGGGCAAATCATTTAGACACCTTGTGTTTTGTAATATTATGAACTCCCCTTGTCAGAATCTCTTTGATCCACCCAATTTTTATATATAAAAAAAGAAAATCAGATATACAGAAGCTAACTAGGAATGCATCAGAATCGTGTATTTGGCAGAACCAGGTGACTGATTGCCGTGAGTGTTAGACTAATCTGTCCCAACAATTGCCATGTCCAAGTGATTCTACTGCCAAAACATGGTGGTGTGAGATCAAGTTTTCTGATGAATTCTGAGGGACTTATGATTTAAGCTGCTTGGTGCCTATTTTTTTGTTCTTCTTCATCAAACTGTGTAAAACATTTTGAGCTGCATTTGGTAACCTGCATCTGTAGCTGAATACTATGAAAGTTATCCTCCCTCGAATTTGAAGGCATTGCGAGTCTTTGATAAGATGGCCTTGAGGACCGACCTCAAAAGGATGGTTAGGGTAACGCTTATGTATCCAATAAACTCAAAAAATTTAAAACTAGTTCGTCTTCTCACTTTTTCAACAAGTGAAATTTCCTGATGCAATTTTAGTTGGCGGTGAATATCATGTCTAGTGAGGTGGCTGCTGAAGGTCATTGTCTTCGTTGTCAGTAGTTTCCTGATGCTGAAGGTCATAATTTTGTCACCATTATCTTCTCTCTTTCCCTCTCGCTGTGGATGTCATATATCTGTTCACTGCTTCTACTTCGAGAAACTTGTTAACTAGACGGTTGAAGTGAGTAAATTGTATGTGCCATATCATGTTAAATGCTAATGCCTAGAATCCCCCCCCCCCCCTTCACGATGGGCTTGACAACGCAACCTCATTAAAGAATGGACTCGTAATTAGATGTGTGCTGACATAACAATGGTACCCAGTATTTTCTCTACAATCACGTGGCAGAAGAGATCTGTACCATTTGGGATACAAAAGCTACAGTTAAATGGCCATTTGGTTGAGGCTTATGGAACTGACTAATATAGCTGAAGGGGAGGCAAATAGGGAGGAATTTAGGAACGCTGTCACAAGAATTGAAGAATTATGGCGGCAAAAAAAAAAATGTATTGGTGTATGCCGTCTAGGATAAATTGGATGAATTGGGATGACCAAAACACCAAGTATTTCCATGCTACGACAATCCAAAGAAGACAACGAAATAAGATTTCCATGTTGCGAATTGATGACCAAACTTGGTGTCAAGACCCTCTTAACCTTCAAACAACTTATTCATCAGTGGGCTCCAGAAACTACCAACTAGTATTAGACCAATGCTCACAAGTGGTTAACGAAGAGATGAATGAGGCTTTGCTTAAGTTAGTTTCTAAAGAGAAGGTTAAAACGGTTATCTTTCAACTAGGCACTACAAAAGCGCCTGGATCAGATGAGCTTAATGGACTATTTTACCAAAGTCATTGGTCAATATTACATGAGGACATATTCATAATGGTTGAGTTCTTCTTTAGCCAAGGTAAGCTCGATCGAGAGATTAATAAAACATACATAACCCTAATCCCCAAAGTCACAAACCCGGAGGATATTACCCAATTTAGACCTATCATTTTGGACAATTTCAATTACAAAATCATTGCTAAGGTAATGGCAAAGAGGTTGAAACCATGGCTCCCAAAGATTATCTCTATGAAACAAAGTACATTCATTAGTGGTCGGTAGATTCAAGAGTATATCTTTATTGTCCAAGAGGTGCTTCATCAATTAAGGGTCCGAAAAAGGAAGTGCAAATTCCAAGCTATTCTTAAACCTGGAGGATATTACCCAATTTAGACCTATCATTTTGGGCAATTTCAATTACAAAATCATTGCTAAGGTAATGGCAAAGAGGTTGAAACCATGGCTCCCAAAGATTATCTCTATGAAACAAAGTACATTCTTTAGTGGTTGATAGATTCAAGAGTATATCTTTATTGTCCAAGAGGTGCTTCATCAATTAAGGGTCCGAAAAAGGAAGTGCAAATTCCAAGCTATTCTTAAACTCGACATGCAAAAAGCTTATGACAAGGTAGAATGTGATTTCCTTTGTGATTACATGGTGAGATTGGGATTTGATGGGAAATGGGTTAAATGGGTTAAACAATGCATATCGTCGGTGTCCTTTAGCATTCTAGTAAATGGAGAACTTTTGCTACATTTAGGCCAATAAGAGGAAGACAACAATGCGATCCTCTTTCTCCCTATCTATTTATCATCTTAGCTAATAGCTTCTCTTCCCTAATGACTAAAGCAGCAGAGGATGGAAGTATCAATAGTATCCGATTGAATCCTACCTGTCCAACACTACCACACCTATTATTTGCTGATGATACAATCCTTTTTCTAGATGGTACAGTGAGAGAAGTCTAGAAACTTGCAAACATCTTGAATCAGTACTGCTATGTATCAGGACAAGCCATTAACCTCAAAAAATCAAGTATTTTCTTTGGGAAGGACTGTCCTTAGGACCTTAAACAAATTATAGCAACTGAATTGAGAGTTACAATTATAGAAAAAACGGTGAAGTACCTTAGAATACCATCTGATTGGAATCAAACAAAGAAGCAAATGTTTGTTTGGATCCTTACTAAGGTTGAAAGAAAACTTGAATGATGGAAGGAGAAGTTGATTTGTAAGGCGGGAAAGGAAGTACTAGTTAAAACAGTTATCCAAGCTTTACCTCAATACGCTATGTCTATTTTCGAAGTTCCAACGTCCATTTGTTGGACTATTGAGAAGAGAATAGCATCATTATGGTGGAAGCAAAATGCATCAAGGAGGAGGCATTCATTGAAAAAAATGGGAGGATCTAAAAACTAGAAAGGATTGTGGGGCCTAAGTTTTAGAGACTTAGTGGATTTCAATAAAGCAATGTTAGGAAAGCAAGCCTAGAGACTGATTCAAACACTAGACGCATTTTGGAGCAAAGTTTTAAAGAGTATCTATTTTCCTAGAGGTGATTTATAGAATGCAAACAAAGGGCCCCAATCTTCTTAGGGACGACAAAGTCTATTGATGGGAAGAGACACAATTGAACTTGAAACTAGATGGGTGGTAGGAGATGGGGAAAGTATCAAAATTAGAGAGGATAAGTGGCTGCCCTCAGGAAAGATTGCTAGTCCAGCAAATCGAAATGATCCTTGCTTTTTTGCTGAGCTAATTGATTGGAACTCTAGGGATTGGGACACTCGAAGACTAAATGACATGTTTAAGGAAAGCATTGTAAAGGAAATATTAGTTATTCCTCTAAGCCTAAATCCTAGTCCAAATAAGCTAATGTGAACAACAAACAGTTTGGGTATTTACAAAGTTAAAAGCGGCTATAATAGAATCCATAACATGGGAGGGCCCCCATAAGCAAATAATCCATCTACATCCTATCAAACCCCAAATTCACTTTGGAATGAGGTATGGAAGCTTCAGACATAACCTAAAATCCAGTTTTTACTATAGAGCATATGCACCAATACGCTTCCTACAAAGGAAAATCTATACAAGAGAAGAATGTTACCTGATCCATTATATCAATTATGTGGAAATGCCCTAGAAACAACAAAGCATCTATTCATCCTATGTGAATGGACAAAGGACATTTGGTCAAAGCCTACTCTATAAGCAAATAATTCCCTATCGAACATTACTCGCATCGATAAATGGGTTCATGACAATCTTACCTTCAAATCCACTCCTTTTTCAATAGCCCAATTTGCTAGAACTTTATGCCAGATCTAAAAAGCAAGAAACACTATGGTTTTCCAAGTTCGAAAGCCTAACCCGACAACAGTTGTAGAAGACGTCATCAACACGACTCTATTGTATGTGTTAAAAATATGTCTCGAGTTTGAGCCCAAAGCAAAAGTTTGATTTGTTTCCTAATCTTAGTAGGTGTGGGTTTCATAATCCTAGTAGATGTAGGTTTCTTAATTTATTCCTACTCCAAGTAGGAGTGGCTTTCAAGAATTGAAGAGTCCTCAAGTTCCCTATATATATACGGTCATGCGTGGAGAAGATTTGGGCCGTTGTTGATGCAAGAGATCTTGAAGCGCCGATTCGTCATCGAGTGCTTGGGAGAAGATTTCTCCGTTGATTTTGTTCGAGCAATTATGCCAAGAAGATTCAAGTGTTTGTAGCCAATTAAATTCTTGTGGTAAGAATTCGTGTATAATTCCTTTGTGAGATTGAGAGATTATTTCACTAGGAATTGTGGGGCTAATTACTGCGTGAGTTATTTGGTGTAATTGGGGCTTGGGAAACATTGAGAGTGTTTGAGTGACTCAAATGTGTAATCTCCGTTGTATCACTTGTTCTATAGTGGAATTCGTCGCTGCTCTCCCCGTGGACGTAGGTCTCTATGACTGAACCACATAAATTTGGTATTCAATTTATTTTTCTTTATTCTGTCTATTTTATTGTTCGATCGCTCACCCTTTTCGCAACAATTGGTATCAAAGCCAGGCTTGGCCGAGCTGAAGCGAATCGATGGCGACAGAAGAAGTAAAAGTGAGAATCGACAGATTTGATGGGAAGGATTTCAGTTTCTGGAATATGCAGATTGAAGATTGTTGAGGAAACTCCTAGTTTTGATGATTACAAAACATTTTATGAATGAGATTCTTACTAAACTCTTGAAGGAAAAGGACTCGAAGAAAGACTTAGGCTTTAAAGTCCGCTTTGTAGCGAAGATAAAGCTTGGGGTGCCTTAGAGTCCGCCCGTACCGGACGGAAGAGTCTATCGGGCGAGAATTTAAGTCTGACCGTACTAGACTGAGAATTTAAGTCTGACCGTACCAGACTGAAATTCTAGGCAGACTTAGAGCTTAAAGTCTGTCAGACTTAAGATGTATCTACAAGATAAGATCACCAACGGTAGAGTATTTCACTTACCTTATTCTTGTTGATTCTGTTATGTTAATCGATTGACAGGATCAATTAGCGGACAACTTCTAAAGAAGAATAGAGCACTTATGGAAGCCCGGATTCGATTGTATGGGCGAACGAATCTAAGGGGATCCGATCTACCCTCAACGATCAAAAAGACTTGCCTTATAAAGTACGTCGGGGGAAAGGGAAAACGGAACTCTCACGGAAAGAGCCAACGGTCGAATGTGGCTTGGAGAGTATTTAAGGATAGGTTGAGACTTAGGGGGTAGAGGAGATAAACATTATTCCAAAGCTGATTCCGTTCTTCAATTGTTGTTCATAGTGCGTATTTGAGTGATCTCAGTGTATTACAAAAAAGAGTGACTTAGTGAGACTGATTATCACCAAGTATAAATACTCGAGAGTGTGTAATCACCGTTGATCATATAGTGAAATACAGCCGATTGGCTGGTCACCGGAGAGTGGACGTAGGCTTGTCTAAAGCTGAACCACTATAAACGGTGTTTGCAATCTTCTCTAACTCTCTCTATTTACTTTTGTTTGTGGATTGCAATAAGCGATATTATTTGCGAGTAAACTTCCTCAACACCTATTCACCCCCCTCTAGGTGTTTATACTAGTCACATCAATTGGTATCGAGCCTCGTGCTCAAGTTTTGAAGTGTTTGTTACTTCTGAGTTAAAGATCCTCTATGGCTAGTATTCTTGCACCAGTTTAATTGAAGGGCAGAGCAACACTCGTCCACCATACTTCGATGGCAAGGATTACAATATCTGGAAGAATAAAATGAAAGCTTTCCTCAGGTCGAAAGATCCACTAGAATGGGATGTGGTTGAGAGGGGAATCGAGCCCACTGATAACATCGAAAGACTTCAAAGAGTACCGATGAGAAAGAAACGAGAATCATCAGCCACTCTCTCTCCGTAAGAGATAACAAAGAGACAAACTATTGATGCAAAGGCTATTTACTCCCTATATTGTGCTTTATCACCTAATGAATATAATCGTATATCTTCTTGTGATACGGCGAAGGAAGTATGGGATAGACTACATGTGACATATGAAGGAACGATCGTGTCAAGGAGACCAAAGTAAATATTTTACTTGGTCAATACGAGTCCTTCAAGATGAAGCGGGGAGAGTCAATAGGAGATATGTTGATCGCTTTTACAGAAATTGTAAATGGTTTGGCATATCAAGGACAGCTTGTTCCTGGACCAATGAAAGTCAACAAACTTCTGAGAGGACTGTCAAAAGAATGGAACAATGTGAAGACATCTATCAGAGAAACTCTGCGGATTTCACCAATAACAGTTGATGAGCTTGTAGGCACTTGCAAAGTCCCATGAGGCGAGAACAAATGAACGAGGAAGTGGAATCCGAGAGGTAAAAAGTCTATTGCTCTTAAGTCTAATACTGATTCTGATGATACGGATTCTGAAGAAGAGCTGGATGATGAGGAACTAGCACTACTGATCAAAAAGGTAAAGAAACTAAACAGAAAAGGCAGGAAATTCAACAACAGAAAACAAAGCGAGCATACCGGGACAACGCAGTCGATGACGATGATGATTATGCCAAAGAGGTAATTTGTTTTGAATGTAAGAAAAAGGGGCACATTAAAAGAATTGTCCCGAGACTCAAAAAGAACAAAGGAAAATTTGAAAAATACAAGAAGGCTCTCAAAGTTGAAACATGGAGCGATACAGAAGTTGAGGACAGTGAAGACGAATATGGAAATATTTGTCTTATGGCACATTCAAATTCAGATTCAAAGCATGATTTAGGCTCGACTCGGACGAGAGAAATCGAGGTAAATCATTCGATATTCCTTTAGAAGTTTCAGATTATATAAATGAGCTTTGTTCTAATCTAAAAACTACTTTGAAAAGGATCTCCTCATTAAAAAGGAAAATTTCAAGTTGATTAAACAGAACGTTTTTTTGAAGGAAAATTTGGATGATTTCAAAAGGAATTTTTGGAAATAAAGGAAAATCGAGAGGTTCTTTTAAATGAAAATGAATCTATCAAAAAGGATCTTTTGAAAGCAAAGGAAAATCAAGATTCTTTGCAAAAAGAGAATGATTCTTTCAGAAAGGAATTTTTAGATATTGCCACAAAGTTCTCAAAAGGATCAAAAACCCTTCAGCATATTCTTTCTATTCAAATTCCTTATTATGACAAGTCGGGACTTGGTTTTTATAAAGAAAATGATTCCCCGATTGATTTTCCTAAAGTCAAGGAAAGAATAAGACAAAGACCTCCTCGACAAGCTTACAAAAAGCATTTCAAAAGTAATTTTGTTAAACCTATTGGTAAAAATAATCTTAAATGTTCTAATTGTGGAGAAAAAGAACATTCTGAAAACAAATATCCTAAAGTCTGGAGACTGTTCAAAAGAATTGGATAGAAAAAGCGATACTACTAACTATAATGGACCCAAGAAAATTTGGGTACCAAAGAAAAAAATGATTTCTTATAATCATTGCAGGTAAGCTTCAAAAGAAAGAAGAAATGGTACTTGGACAAAGTGGATGCTCGAGACACATGACTCGGAGATTCAAAGATGTTCATTGAATTTGAGAAAATCAAGGGAGGAACAGTTTCTTTTGGAGGAAATACTAAAGGAAACATTATAGGATCGGGAACTGTCAAGATTGGCAGCCTAATCATCAACAATGTTTCTCTAGTCAAAGGATTAAACTACAATCTTTCGAGCATCGCCCGGTTATGTGATGCTGGTTTGAGAATAAACTTCAAAGAGAACTTATGTTCGGGAACAAGCATTGACTCTTCACGACTTTTCTTTGGACGAAGACATGGGAACATTTATCTTCGGATATAAATGTAGACACTACAAAATGTCTATTATCAGTCCAAGATGAAGCAGATATGTGGCACCACAAACTTGGGCATGTCAGCATGAAACAAATTACCAAGCTTGCAAATAAAAGGCTTGTTCGTGGCTTACATTCACTAAATTACAAGAAAACAGAACTTTGTTCTGCATGCACACTGGGAAAACAGGTGAGAAGTTCTTTTAAATCTATAAAGCATATTTCTACTAACCGTGTGTTACAGCTTCTTCACATTGATTTATTTGGACCTACCAGAACTTATAGCATCGGAGGTAAGAAGCACTGTCTTGTGATTGTAGACGATTACTCTCGATTTACATGGGTATTTTTCTTGCTAATAAAGGAGATACATTTTCATATTTCTCAACATTTGCAAAGAAGGTTCAAAATGAAAATGATACTCTATTTCTAGTATCAAAACAGATCATGGGAGAGAATTTGAAAATCAAGATTTTTCAGACTTTTGTGATAAAAATGGTATACAAGCATACTTTTTCCTCTCCCTACACTCCGAACAAAATGGAGTTGTGGAGAGAAAGAATAGATCTCTGCAGGAAATGGCGAACATTGCTTATAGAAAGCAAGGTGGCAACTCGGTTTTGGGCGGCGGTTTCTACTTCTTGTCATATTATTAATAGAATTTTTCTTAGACCTATACTTGAGAAAACTCCCTATGAGATTTTGAAAGGAAGAAAACCTATTGTTTCATACTTTCGAGTTTTTGGTTGTCCTTGCTATATTCTTAAGAATATTAATCGTCAACCTAGTAAGTTTAAAGAAAGGTCAGATGAAGGTATTTTTCTAGGCTATTCAAACTCTAGCAAAGCATATAGAGTGTTCAATAAAAACACTCAGACAGTGGAAGAATCCATGAATGTAAAGTTTCTGGAGACTGAAGTTCCAAAACAAAGTGTTACAACGCATGAAGAATCAGAACCAGATGTTGTACCTGAAAGATCATGTTTCAACAAAGCAGAATCTTCTCAGGAAATAGTCAAAGAAGGAATTCATGAAGAAGAATCAAATCAGCCTAATATTTCGCATCCACGAAGACTCGATAATGCTTTGAAGTTCAATGTAAACCGGAAGCATAAGTCTAGTCATCCCAAAGAGCTCGTGATCGGAAACATCAACGAAGGGATTCAAACCAGATCAAGGAACAAAAAGGACATAGGTATTGTTGCACTTATTTCTGAAATTGAACCCAAAGGTATTAATGAAGCTCTGGAAAATGAAAGCTGGATAGAGGCAATGCAAGAGGAGCTTCAACAGTTCAAGAGAAATGATGTATGGGAATTAGTCCCTAAACCAAAAGGACGGACAATTATTGGTACCAAATGGGTCTTCAGAAACAAAGTAAATGAACTTGGAAAAGTCACCAGAAATAAGGCAAGACTTGTGGCAAAAGGTTATTCCCAATCCGAGGGAATAGATTATGATGAAACCTATGCTCCGGTTGCAAGATTAGAAGCAATCGACTATTATTTGCCTATGCTTGTTATCGAATTTCAAACTATTTCAAATGGATGTAAAGAACGCTTTTCTAAATGGGTTCATCAAGGAAGAAGTCTATGTGGAACAACCACCTGGGTTTGAGGAAACAAGAAAGCCGAGATCATGTTTTCGACCGAAAAAGGCTTTGTATGGTGAAACAAGCACCTCGAGCCTAGTATGAACGACTCAGTAAGTTTTTATTAGACAACAACTTCAAGAAAGGTATGGTTGATACAACTTTATTTATCAAGAAAGCAGGTAAGGACATCCTTTTAGTACAAATTTATGTATATGATATTATTTTTGGTTTTTCTAATGAAAGTTTGTGCAAGAACTTCTCAAAGTCTATGCAGGAGGAATTCGAGATGAGTATGATGGGAGAACTCACTTTCTTCCTAGGACTTCAGATCAACCAATCAAAATGAGGAACATTCATTCATCAAGAGAAATATTCCAAAGATTTTGTTAAGAAGTTTGGGATGGAAAACTGCAAGAAGACCGAAACTCCAATGTCAACTTCCATTAAACTCGATCGGGATGTATCGGGAAAGAAAGTTGATCGAAATCTTATAGAAGTATGATTGGGTCTCTTCTCTATCTTACTGCATCCATACCAGACATTATATATAGTGTATGTGTATGTGCTCGTTTTCAAGCAGATCCAAGAGAATCTCATCTTACAGTAGTAAAGCGTATTATTAAGTACATAGCAACTTATCCATCTCTGGGTCTGTGGTTCCCTAAAGAAACAGACTTTACTCTCATTGGCTACTCGATCCGACTTAGCAGGATGTAAAGTAGACATGAAGAGTACATATCGGAACATGCCGATTACTTGGACAAATGCTAGTATCATGGTCTTCTAAAAAGCATAACACGTGGCTCTGTCAACTGCAGAGCGAGAATATATTACTCTTGGAAGTTCTTTGCTCAGATTTTATGGATGAAACAGCAACTATTGGATTATGGAAATGAAGAAGCTTGCCTTTGAAATAAGATGTGATAATACGAGTGCTATAAACCTCACCAAGAATCCAATTCTACATTCCGAGCAAAGCATATTGAAATCAAATATCACTTTATTAGAGACCATGTGCAAAATGGAGATATATATGTGGAATTTATTGATTCTAAGAATCAATTAGCAGATATCTTCACAAAGCCGCCGGACAAAGGTACATTCGATTCAATATGTGGGAGATTAAATGTTATTAAACCTTTTTTTATAAATTCTATGAGAACAGGACAAAGTCTGAGAAAAAGGAATCGTCTGGACAGACTATTGAAAAAGGAAATAATGGTATTTTGGGAAAGTATGTTATTTTCTTAATTCAATCTGGTCAATCTTTGGTAAGTGCCTTTAATCTACATGATTGATTTGTATATTTTTGGCATATGTTTATTGAATATTTTTAAGTTTAAAATAACTGCAATTTTAATTTGTTTTGAATTGCGACTGTTCATTTGTTCTTCTAATCGGGGGGGGGTATAAAAACGTCTAAGAGTCGGGATTTCTTTTAACCCTTCAGAACGTTTTGAAAACCCTAACAGAGAAAAACTCTTTCTAAATCAATCTCAATCTTCTCCAAAACCAAATCTCTTCGAACATGGCCTCGAGATCCTCCGTATCCAGATCAAGATCTTCATCTCCAAGAAGAAGATCAAACAAGATTGCTGGGTAAGGAGGAAGAAGAGTCGACAGAGGACAGACGCATTTCGATCTTACACAGACTTCCGAAGATACTCAAGGACATTCTCCAAGAGTCTCTTCTCAAAATGATCCTGAAGAATTTCCAAGAGCCATCATATCAAAATCTGAAGAACGACATTTCTCACGAAGAGGTACGTCTGGACTAACTCTACCCACACCGACTAAAAGCCCTTATGTAGTAATGAGGAGATATAAGAAATTAGTCCAGAGAAATGTTAGAGATGATGTCAAATTGTTCTTCTTGAGAGAGGAAGGATATGCGAATGAACTCCGTCTCATTCAAGCAATGCAGCCACGAGACTCACCATCCACTCGCATGAGAACAAGTGAGTGATAAAGGGAGAAGCAAAGATAGTATGAAGGATGATGATGAGAACATATACAGAAATTTTGAAGTTAGAATGGGAATAGCTGCTGTAGTTCGAAACACAACCGAGAAATTATTTCGATCCAGAGAACATAAAACCTTCTTCAACAGACTGATGGATCGAGGAATCATGAACCACAGAATTGTGGATTTTGATTATTTGGATGCTGTTGAAGTAAATTTGCGAGAATGCTTTGAAAAATTGCAGATGGACCAATTTTGCACTGATTCTGCTGCTGTTTATCCTGAATTAACAGCATATTTTTACTCGAATTTGACATTTCTCTCTCCAGATAGAATGCAATTCAGTGTGAATGACAGGTTCTATGATGTTAGTACAGACACTGGCCGACATTATAAAAGTTGAAAGAGGAGCATTCAGGCCAATAGACGTCTCCTATGAAACAGTTTGTAAGTTTCTTACAAAATCCGTAAGGGCTACTATCACTTATCCTCTTCTAACTTCTGCAAGAACTATTTTGCATAAGATTATTATCAGCTGTATTCGTTCAAAAGCCTCATCAAAGACTGATGTATCAAAATTTGAGGCCAAATTAATGTGGGCTATTGAAAAGGGAGTACTGTTCTCACTACCTCACACAATAATACTGCATATGTATCGGACTGTGTCGAAGGAGAAAGGACAGCTACCCTATGGAGCTTTAGTGACAAGGATTTTTGAGCATCTTAAAATAGACATACCCAGAAGATTCAGCACTAAAACTCTTCCCACAATGGCTATTGACATGAAGATGATCAATAAGATGAGATTGAAGGACGTTGCAGAGACTTGGAGATGAAAAGAAAAGGAATTGGCTAGAGCGAGAGACAGCAAAAAGAAAAGGAAAAGAGTTAGCTACCGCCGAGCCAAGTTCTAAAAGGAGAAGACAACTTCTACCGGTAGATGAAAAAGAAGAAGAAGAAGAAAGCATCTCCGCAATTCGGCAAATATGCGTCAAACTTCTCGAGAGAATGTCGAACCGAAGCGAGAAACAAATGCGTAGAAAACATTCTCACGAGAATATGAGAAGAATGATGTATCGAATTGGCGGAAGATCCGTAAGAAGATCCCACGAAGAAGATCAAGAAGAAGAGGGAAAAAGAAGAAGAGAAGAAGAAGGAGATAAAGAGGGGGAAAAGGAAGGGCAACAAGGACGAATGAAGCATCAATTCGGGGGAGCATCTTTCTAAAAATATTGAAATTCAAATACCGAAGCTTCATCTGGGAATGCTGATTATCGAAGATCTTGGCATTGCTAACTGAGATCAAGGATCGGCAGATAGAAATGGAAACCTCTTTCACAAACAGACTGGAAACTCTTGAGAAGATGGTCAATAAATGTATTGACAGAATTGAGAAATCTGCATCGGATATGGAGGATTTCACCCTTGTTCGGACCCCAAACAAGAAAACTTCTTAAAAACATCTTCTGTTTTTTAGAAACCGTTTTTTGAATCGACTAATTCTTTTTGAGGTTGACAAAAAGGGGGAGAGTAATATGGCTTTTGACTTTTGATGGTGATGGTGATTTCTAAATTTTTTAACTGCTGATGATTTGATAGTTGGATGCATGACACAATTGGCTTCATTATGTTAATGCATGATACTATAATGTCTGATGATATTTTCTTATATGCTTATTACACTGATGAAATATGGTTATGTTGCTTTGTATTGTCTATACGGGGTTGATATGAGCTATTCTTATAAGTTGTGCAGAATAGTTGGAAGTAAGCTCTATCTAACCATTTTTTGCAGGAACATTAAGCCATATGAATGAAATGTTTTGTCATCATCAAAAAAGGGGAGATTGTTGAGGAAACTCCTAGTTTTGATTATTACAAAACATTTTATGAATGAGATTCTTACTAAACTCTTGAAGGAAAAGGACTCGAGAAAGACTTAGGCTTTAAAGTCCGCTTGTAGCGAGAAGATAAAGCTTGGGGTGCCTTAGAGTCCGTACCCCACTGCACGGAAGAGTCTATCGACCGAGTTTTTAAGTCTCGACCGTACCGGCGAGAATTTAAGTCCGACCGTACTGCATCGAAATTCTAGGCGATTCCGAACTTAAAGTCCTCGGCCGACTTAAGATGTATCTACAAGATAAGATCACCAACGGTAGAGTATTTCACTTACCTTATTCTTGTTGATTCTGTTATGTTAATCTGATTGACAGGATCAATTAGTGGACAACTTCTAAATAAGAATAGAGCACTTATGGAAGCCCAGATTTTGATTGTATGGGCGAACAGAATCTAAGGGGATCTGATCTACCCTCAACGGTAAAAAAGACTTGCCTTATAAAGTCTGTCCAGGAAAGGGAAGACGGAACTCTCACGGAAAGAGCCAACGGTCGAATGTGGCTTGGAGAGTATTTAAGGATAGGTTGAGACTTAGGGGGTAGAGGAGATAAACATTATTCCAAAGCTGATTCCGTTCTTCAATTGTTGTTCATAGTGAGTATTTGAGTGATCTCAGTGTATTACAAAAGAGAGTGACTTAGTGAGACTGATTATCACCAAGTATAAACACTCGAGAGTGTGTAATCACCGTTGATCATATAGTGAAATACAGCCGATTGGCTGGTCACCCGGAGAGTGGACGTAGGCTTGTCTAAAGCCGAACCACTATAAAAAAGTGTTTGCAATCTTCTCTAACTCTCTCTATTTACTTTCTGTTTGTGGATTGTAATAAACTGATATTATTTGCGAGTAAACTTCCTCAACACCTATTCACCCCCCCTCTAGGTGTTTATACTAGTCACATCAAAGATTATCTCTATCAGATGAAACTGCACGCACCCTTATCAAGCGAGAAACCAAAGACAATGAAAAAAGCTGATTGAGATTTGCTGGATAGACGAGCTATGGGTGTTATTCGGCTAACATTGGCTCGTAACGTCGCGTTTAACATCGTGAAGGAGACTACCACTGCGGGTTTGATGAAAGTCCTATCGGATATGTACGAGAAGCCCTCTGCAATCAATAAGGTCTATTTGATGCGATGTATGTTTAACTTGAAGATGAGCGAAGGTGCGTCAGTTGCAGATCATATCAATGAATCCAATGCGATTGTTAGTCAATTGAGTTCAGTTGATATCGACTTTGAAGATGAGGTATGTGCTTTGATTCTGTTATCCTCATTGCCTGATAGTTGGAATACTATTGTTACTGCTGTTAGTAATTCCTCTAGGTTAACAAGTTTAACATTTGATGGGATTCGGGATTTAATTCTAAGTGAGGATATTTGTAGAAGAGAATCAGGTGAACCTATATCTACTACTTTAGTAGGTGAAAACAGAGAAAGAACTAGTACACGTGGTGGTATGAACATGAATAGACGTAGCCAATCTAGGACTGGTGGTGCTGTCTGTTGGAACTGTGGCAAGAGGGGGCATCTTCGAAGAAATTGCCTTAAGTTGAAGAATGAGAAGAGTAAGGAAATCTTAGTTGATACTGCAGATGATGTTACAGGTATAGCTGTTGGTAATTCGGATAGTGTCGATTATGTTTTATCTGTCACTGATTATTCATCGTTTGATGGATGGATTATGGATCTGGTTGTTCTTTTCATGCTATACCAAATAGAAACTGGTTTACTACTTATCAGTGCACGAATGGTAGTAAAGTGCAGTTGGAGAACAACGCTGAATGCAATGTTATAGGTGTTGGCAATATTAAAATCAGAATGCATGATGGTATTGTGAGGACATTGACTGGAGTGAGGCACGTTCCAGAGTTGAAGAAAAACTTAATTTCCTTGAGTGCCTTGGATTCAGCTGGGTGTCAGTATTTTTCAGAATGTGGAATTCTGAAAGTTATTCGAGGTGCTTTAGAAATAATGAAAGGAATCGAGCACAATGGCCTGTATGAGCTTCAAGGTGAGACAATGACAAATTTCGCTATGGAGACGTTAGATGCATCTGTTCGAGAGTTTGAATTGTGGCATATGCGTTTGGGGCACATTGATGAGAGAAGCATGAAGGTTTTAAGTGAAAGAAATCTGCTATGTGGTTATGTTGCTAACGAACTGAATGTATGTAGGTGTTGTGATTTAAATCAACGGCGGAAAGTGCAGTTCAGTACAATAGTCAAAGAAACCACGGAAATTGCAGAGTTACTTCACTTGAATGTTCGCAGGTTGTCGCGGTTTCCTTTTAGGAAGAGTGCCAGATATATGTTAACAGTTGTTGATGACTACTCGATGAAGACATGGGTGTTTGTACTTAGCTACAAGTTTGATGCTATTGTCAGGATTATACAATTGAGAGCTTTGATCGAAAAGGAGACTGGTAAGATGATCAAGTAGGTGCAGACTGACAGTAGTATGGAGTTTTGCTCAAAGCTGTTAAATGAATTCTGCATGAAGGAAAGCATAGTGAAACACCGCACTACTGCTAATAAACCACAACATGTTGCAAAATTGTTGAGCAGAACATTACTAGAGATGGCCCACAAAATGATCTCTAGTGCTGGTATGGCTAGGAGATTCCTAGCGGATACGCTTAGTACGACTTGCTACTTGATGAATAGATCCCCATCGACTGCAATTAAACATCGGACTCCCGAAGAAGTGTGGTCAGGTAACGTTGCTGATTATTCTATTCTTAGAATATATGATTGCCCGTGTTATGTTCGAGCGAGTGATGGTAAGCTCGATGGAAGGGCAAGAAAGTGCATATTCCTAGGCTATGCACAAGGTGAGCGAGGTTATCAGTTGTGGTGCTCGGAGTAGCAGAGAAGTTACGTTTGATAAGTCTTCAGTACTTCTGGTTAGGAGTGGTAATAGCAGTGCTTATACAGATTTGAACTGTGTTCAGCTTGAGGTGGAGTTGCAACCAGAAACTCCTGAGGTAGCGGGTACTAATGTGGTAATCAACACAGATGGTGCTTGTAACGAGGTGGAGTTTGTAAAGCCAATAGTTGATGTAACTGCTGATATTGACAAGGTACGTATTCGATCTCCTGACAGATATGGATGCAACAATGGTTTTGCTTTATCTGTGGTTAAGGAGATTGTGTCGAGAAAACCTTGCGTAGCAGTTAAAGGTGCATGTGGAGTTAGTGTTCTTATGAGGTCCTCGATTATGGCAAAGTTCAAGCGGGACTTGGGCTTGAAAGATATCTGTGGTGGTTGAGTCCATCGGGGCTATGAGAGAGAAGCGGCAAAGTTCGAATTTTGAAGCGATTGTCACTTGGCTCAAACGTCGAGCCAAGGTGGAGATTGTTGAAAATATGTCTCGAGTTTGAGCCCAAAGCAAAAGTTTGATTTGTTTCCTAATCCTAATAGGTGTGAGTTTCCTAATCCTAGTAGGTGTGGGTTTCTTAATTTATTACTACTCTAAGTAGGAGTGGCTTTCAAGAATTGAAGGGTCATCAAGTTCCCTATATATATACGGTCATGCACGGAGAAGATTTAGGCTGTTGTTGATGCAAGAGGTCTTAAAGCACCGATTCGTCATCGAGTGCTTGGGAAAAGATTTTTCCGTTGATTTCGTTCGAGCAATTACGCCAAGAAGATTCAAGTGTTTGTAGCCGATTAAATTCTTGTGGTAAGAATTCGTATGTAATTCCTTTGTGAGATTGAGAGATTATTTCACTAGGAATTATGGGGCTAAACACTACGTGAGTTATTTGGTGTAATTGGGGCTTGGAAAACACTGAGAGTGTTTGAGTGACTCGAGTGTGTAATCTCCGTTGTATTGTTTGTTCTATAGTGGAATTCGTTGCTGCTCTCCCCGTGGACGTAGGTCTCTACGACTGAACCACGTAAATCTGGTATTTGATTTATTTTTCTTTATTATGTCTATTTTATTGTTCGATCGCTCGCCCTTTCCGCAACAATATGAAAAGTGGAACTTGCAACACAAAAACAAAGAGTATGTGTCAACATTAGCCACAAAGAATTGGAGGGTCCGTCCACAAAACGAAATGAAAATCAACGTCAATAATTCGTGTTGTAGTTCAACAATGGCATGATCCATTGCTGGAGTCTACAGGAACAATAAAGGACGGCTCGTGGACGGCTTCATCAAACAAATTCCCGCCTCTTCAGCTTTGGTTGCGAAAACCCTAACAGTGAGAGAAGCATTGTTGTGGTTGAAGGAAAAAAGGGGGTCACACGTAATCTACAACTTAACTATGGAATTGATATGCGCGTCCACTTATCTTCGAACAACTTATCGGTGATCGAGTACTTATCGAGCCAAGCAGACCCTCCATGAGAGGCCCAGTCCATAGTAAAAGATTGTAAAGAATTATGGGCATGTTTGGATGGGGTTACTTTAAGCTATGGCCTGAGAGAAGCAAATCAAGCCGCGGACTAAGTAGCCAAGGCCAGCTGAGCAAAATCCCTACCACCAAATTGGGTTACTGACCCCCTTATTTTCTATGTTCTACTTTATGTCTGGACTTTGAAAGGTATGGTACCCCTTCTATGGGTGAGTTATGAAAGTCACTATTTTCCGATAAAAAAACAATTTGGTATTTGGTCATACTTGGTATGGGCCTCGACCATAAGAGTGAAAACCGGCACGCGTGTAAGCCCATCTCTGCCATGAGTTGGACATCTTCCTGCAACGCATTGATCGTGGGCTAAAAATGACGGAGTTAGTCGGTCACCGTTCACAACAACTATATATCTAGTGAGAAAATACCGTATGTCAAATTGTAACGAGATGACTAGTAAGTACCTTGTTTATTGTTTATTTTATTTTACATGTTCATCTTTCATTGACCATTGCTATTGACAAATGAAAATCTTTTTTTCCGTAGATGATAATTTTGATTTTATGTTACATATTTTAATTTTTTTATTATTTATTTTATTTTATGTGTTCATCTTTTATGGATTGTTGTTATTAACAAATGGGAAACTTTCAATTTTGTTGTTACATTCACTTTCATTTTGCTTAACTAAACATGAAATAAAATAAATAAAAAATTAGCTAATTCCTGAATAGACCCTGGAACTATGATTGGGTGAGTTCTAACTTTCAAAGTAGGTTTTATGTTTCAAAAAATAACAAACTTGTTTCCAAGTTCCATGCAATTTCCACTTGGAACCTAAAATCTCTCACCTCTATATTTATTTCACCACGCTGCTTTAATTGATTTCACTTTTCGACGAAGTTTCACAGCAATTTAACTTGATTCTCTTCTCGATGTCTTACATAGAATGTAAGCTCATTTGGATCGTTGATCATGTATGCTTTGTGAAGGAGTTGAATATTGTAATTTAGCTCGTGAACACAGATCGAAGACTTGGACAGATTCTCGTACATTTGCAACTTGGTGGCTTTGGAGGAAAAGTCTGGTAAGGGGGAATAGTGCTGGAACTTTGAGAAGGAAGTAGGAAAAACTGCAAAGAATAATACGATCTCTTCAACTTACTTATTTATATGGAATTTAAATCTACTGCACTTTTTTTCTCAAACTCTAATGAAGAGAAAATTCTCTTCGACGAATTTGCAATTGGTATTGCGTACGAGTACATAATCTCTTATTAAACTTACGTTCACTGAAACTTACAAAAAAAATTACCCTTGATTTGACAATAAATGAGAATGAGAGTAGTTACAATCTTCAAATTAAGAGTAAATAAGGCTGATTGTGGAAAGTTTTGTTTACATCAATGGTGTATTTTATAATTGCTCTTTATTAATTGGCTCTTGGTTATAAGTGTTAGAGAGAGGTACCTATGCCTAAAAAATTTCAAAACTACTAATGGAGTTTGAGAGGAGGGCAATTTCTTCTGATCAAAGAAAGAGACGTTTTTATTTTTATTTTGCAGTATTGTCGATCTCTCGCCTCTCCTCACCTGTTCATTTAAGCAAGATGTTCGTACGTTACACGGACCCAAGACCATATTCTATATATTATTCTTAAAGTTTGCTGTCAATCTATTTTATATTAATTGTTACGTCAAGTTAATTACTGGATACACTGAATGTTAATCATAATTTGTCCTCATCGCTCTACAAAAGTACCTTATTTTTTGTTCAATGGGTCCAAACACAGATAAAAAAATTTGTAATTTGTTGCTGAAACAAAAATTGTGATGAAAAATAATAACATGAAATCTTTGTTATTTATTTCATCTTTCTTGGAGAGCAATATCTCACCACATATTTTTCTTTTATAACTTCTTGGAAATTATAGGCAACTTTTTCTCTTGATTTACTAATATTCACTTTTTTATTTATTATTGTATGGTTTTGTATTTTTGTAAAATATTTTCTATTAGTGTTTTTCGATGATGGACAACACTCTTATCGATCTTTAGTACAAATTTCAAAATATACTACAAAATTATCACTTTAGATTATCTCTGGTTATGCATTTAATGATAATAAGATAGTGTAGCTTGTTATGCATTCGATCTTATTTATTTATGAAATATGGAACATGGAGTGTTATATTAGAAATACATATTTTTCCCTCTACAAACATTCCAAAGACCAAAAAAAAAAAAAAAAAAAAACATTATGAAATGAGGGCTAGTGTCGGCAATTCAAACCTTCGTAACCGATCAATTTCTGTCCTCCAATTTTGCATTTTTTTTTTTTTCGAATGTTTTAGCCTTTTATGTTTTTAAGTTTGCAACTGTCTTTTTTAGTTTGTTGGGCTTTTTCATTTTTTTATTCATAATTTTTCAGGTTTTTTTATTTTTATTATGTGGGCCTAGTGAACGCCACACTAACGCCGTGTAAACAACATTAAAAAGGTGAGGTCAGCATTTTTCTTATTTAAATTGCATAAAGTTAACCAAGCATTTGAATGCACAAATATAAAATTTTGAATTTAATTATACTTTTATGATAAGCTTTAAAATTTATTTTTGATTTATTTTACAATTTTTACTTAACTTAGCTTTTGAAGCTGCTCTTTTGGAACCAACGAAAAGCCTTAATAACCGATGATTAGCTTAAATAATTTGTACTTTAATGCAGGTTTTAGCAATTGTAGAAATATCAATGCTTGCATTTAAGAATGCTGTAGAAAGGTAAAAAATTTCTACGAAAATAATAACTTTCTTTCGCAACTTTATTTTCAACTATCATTTCACATCATAAAATGTTTATTGTAATATTTGAAAGAAGCTGTTGTGGTACAATCGTTACCAACAAAACAAAAGAAGGGTATATTCAGTATGTCCACAATTCTTAAAGCATTGGTTAGCTCCAAGTCAACGTAAATTTGAATTGCAGAAGGAAGTAAGAGGAGACAAAATTGACAATGACTATCCGAATTTCAATAATGCCACTATTCTACACTAATGGTTTTCAAACGTTAATCTAATGAATAATATTATTTTTGGACATTTAATTCGTCTAACATAATCGTAGAACTATTCATAAATATACAATGTGGCCCCTAAATTTTTAATGTATTTGATCTCATATCTTAATTTTCCAATTAAATCGAACTATCTCTATTGTGATATTTATCAAAACCAAGAAGGTGATAACAAAATTAGCATAATTTTTCGGTTGATTTAGGACAATGATTGAAATAAGAAATTCTAAAATTTGAATGAAGTGTAATTATAATTATGAAAGCTCCTTAATAAATATATATGTTGGAAAGTTGAGGAATTGAAAGTTTTAAAGACTACATTACATGTCTAAGAGTAGATCAAGGTTCATCATTTGAACCAATTGCGCAAGCTAAAGTTTAGAGATCATTGACGTGTGTAGTTAAGATTGAATTATAAAATTAGATGTGTAAATTGATTTAGCAAATTATAGCGAATTTCTCTAAATGAAGAGTTAAATCAAGACTATTTACGTGTTGCCTGCAGTGGCACCAATAATAAAAGAAAAGAGAAAGACAATTAAGAACAGGTCAAAATCACGAAAACACTAGTAACACACAAAAAACACAAAAAATAAAAAATAAAAATTCAGACAAATCCCACCGAACGGCAAAAATCATGCCGAGACGGTTTTAATCAAAACCGTTGCATAAACCCTAGCTAAAACCCCCAAAGCCCCCACCTACAGAATCAAGCTCCAGCTCAAGCTAAAGCACCAATGGCGTTCCTCTCTCTGCCTTGATGCTCAAGCCACCACGCCCTTTTCGACCTCTCCTGTCTCCAGAATCTTCCTGCTGCTCGGCTACCTCTTTCCATCGCACCTCAATCTTCGATCGCCGCGATTCCTTGGGGGGCGCATTCCGTGCCTTTCCGAGGATTTTCATTTCGCATGGGCGGATTCGGCTGGTTACGATCGGTGAGCGAGTTCGATCGAGCAAATTTAGGGTGTTGCGGTCGTTCTCTTGGCCCTTTTCGGTGGCTCTGTTAATCTGCTGATTTCCGTTGTTGTGCAGTGCCGGCGGCGATTGTTGTTGTCTTCACTTACGGGTCAGACGAATTCGGTTGCGAATAGCTTGGTTTCGGATTCGCAGTGGAGGGCGTCGTTCTTGCTCGCCCGAAGTAAGCTTTCTTTTCTTTTCTTCCGCCCTTGGCGATGGAGTGATTGCTTGGCTTATGAGTGGAAGCTTGTCAGTAGCTGAAAGCTTTTCATCCATTAGCTTCGTACAGTTGCAGTCTTCTTACTGGAAACCCTATTGACCGGGAGACCTTAAGGTCGCCATGGAGTTATCGGCATCTTCATGCAACAGGTACGATTTTGTTCATTTACTACCTCCGGAACAGGCCTGCTTACTTTTTTTATTTTTTATTTTTTGGTCAGGTAGATATGAAGCGGGTAATTTATTTGATTGGAGTGATTCATGAAATTCGGGCGTTGGTCTGTTTGTACAATTTCAGGTTCCCGTCGCCACCCTGAAAGAAGCTACTATGATATTCTTGGTGTTTCTGAGAATGCCAGCCGAGATGAGATTAAGAAGGCTTTTCATGTGGTGGGTAGGACTTATGTACTGAATGTAGCTGAGGGAAAATAATGGGAATCACATTGGCATTTCATCAATTCATATCATGGCATCGAGAATGCATGTTCTTTGGTACACTGGTTCATTCTATAGATGCCTTTCGATAAATGATGAATACTGTGCTCACTAAACGACAGAAGAAGATGGTTTTCATGTACTGCATTTTCTTGTGATGTGTGCATCTAGTTTTACAATTATATCTTTGCACATAAGATGCCTTGGAATTGAAATTTATTACACTGGGTTATGGCAAATCTTTGCATATATGGAGGCAGGACATAGGTCAAAACTCCTGCTAATGCTATAATTTGATTAATTGAGCTTAAGAATTTTTTTTCTTCAAGAAATTGCTTTTGGCTTGTCAATGTTGCTAGTGACAGGAAATGCTTATGACTAAAATTGGTGATATAGAGCACTTTTGTGAAGTTTGAAGAAGTTATTTAATACTAAACTCTTTCGGGCGATTTCCCTGGAAATGAATTTAAGAGCTCTGAATTTCAGGATTCTGCAAGAATTATGTAATATATATTCTAATAGAGTTCATCAAGAAAAGAAAAAAATGAGTTGTCCTGACATTTTAACATATTATGAGTAGTAAGAGGTTCTTTGTTACTTTTATGTAGATCACATATTCTTGCTGATTAAGCATGTTTCTACCAGAAAGAAAATGAGTATAGTCCAACAAGAGTCTCCTGCTGCTTCTTCTTCAACTCCTCTTCATGGTTGAGAATAGTGGATATTTCTAACATTAGAGGTCCAAGTATCTCAGTCAATTTAATTATTATAATTGGTTGAATTTTTCAGATAAATTGTTTATGCCACAGCACCTCTTTTAGTTTTTAATTGACCATATCTGATTCAGTTTCTTGGCTTGTATGCAATGCAGCTTGCGAAGAAGTACCATCCCGATGCAAATAAGAATAATCCTTCTGCAAAGAGGAAATTTCAAGAAATAAGAGATGCTTATGAGGTTTGTCTAATTGATTAGATGCAGTGGAGGAAAACTATTTTTCAAAGATTGCTACATGGTGTTTGGATGTTTGATATATTGGAGGTGATGATTTTTGTCACCTGCCTTTTCAACTATTTTCAGACTTTGCAAAATTCTGAAAAAAGAGCAGAGTATGACAGGGTAAATCTCTAACTCTCTCTACTTTCAACACACGGTGAACTTTAGCATCTGAAAGCATAGCTCCATTTTTAGCTCACTGAGCCTTTTTCATTACTTTACTGCAGAAACGCTCTAGAAGTTCAGTAAATGTTGAGTATGGTGAAGGAGATGCTGAGGGGTTTGCACATGATTATGGGAAGCAATTCTCCAGTTCCTTCCACAAGATCTTTTCCGAGGTAATCCCTAGTGTCCTGCATGTCCCAATCTTCCAATTTTCTGATTTGCAAAATCTAGCTAATAAACATTTGATGTCATTTCAGATTTTTGAGGACGAGACAGATCGATTTGCATCTGATGTTCAGGTTCACAATTATAGTCTCTTGTTTGTTTATGAGATAATATTACTCAGATATCTTTTTTTTTCTAGTTAGTTGTATGATATAATACTACTTGGATTTTTGACCCATCAATGCCCACATTGTGTTGGAACTTTATAGGTGGAACTGATACTTTCTTTCATTGAGGCTGCGGAAGGGTGCACTAAAGATCTTTCCTTTGAAGCATATGTTCCTTGTGATTCTTGTGGTTCGTATAGTATTTTGATCACGCTGGTTACAGTACATCCTTCTACCTCTTGTTACTGCAATGTCTCTTGGATATCAAATTGTTTATATATCTAGCTTTAGAAGCTAAAAGTGATTTGCTTGCCTAAGGTATGTCAAGCAATGTATGATTAGTTTTTGCACTTTTTGGAGGATTTGGCATGTCCTCGTGGAACTTAAAAGTAGGATGAAAAGCAAGATTCACGATTGCCTGTAAAGTGTAAAGCAAATATGCTTTTAGTAAGAATTAACTTTACTGTTATTTTCTGTTATTGGCTGTATTAACCATATGGAAATCCCACTTACTGATGTTTGATCTTGCTTATGATATCCTTTGATTTTTTATGAGTTATCCTAATAGTACATTTCCTGTAACAAAATCATGAAGATTGTGTCTATGTGGTGATGCAGATGGGTGTGGCTATCCGCCTGGTGTCAAGGCGAGAGTGTGTCCAACTTGCAGAGGCGTTGGGAGGGTAAGAGCTTTCATGAGCTCTGCAATAAGGCTGATTAGTGGTTGAGTTTTCTGGACTGGTTGTTCATGAGGATAATTGTGTCATTGATTGGAAGTTCGACAGACCATCGCTTGGTATAAATGACATGTACTTTGGTCTTCTTTGCTATTAGGTCACAATTCCCCCATTTACAGCAACATGCACTACCTGTAATGGCTCGGGGAGAGTTGTCAAGGTTTACCATTACTTCTCATTACCATCTTTAATTTCAGTTTTCTTGGTGAAACTGCTAATACTCAGTAACTTTGGGTAGGAGCAATGCAATTCATGTGGAGGATCAGGAGTTGTCGAAGGCACTAAAGAAGTTAAAGTAACAATTCCTGCAGGTAGGTCAGAGTTATTGATCTCTGATAGAGTTCTATGGGTATTTTGTTGGATTCATCATTTCTGGTATAATGTAAAATGATGAATAAGGCTGACTGGGTGAGATCTGGGAGAGTGACATGGTTGTGCATGCACATTTTACAGCTTTATGGCTTCAGTTCTTTATGTTAAATGCATATGGCTTCCGTGATTAATGTTGTTTTTGTCAAAAAAATGCTTCTGTAAGCTTCACTGTTTTAGTATTCTGGTTAGAGATTAAAATACCTGTACATGGGTTCAGGCTGTGTTGGTGAACCTATATTTATCTACTGAACTTAATTTTTCTCCAGTGATTGTAACATTCACGGGGATGATTACTTAAGTTCTGTTGCTCCTGTGTTCTTCCTAAAATGTTTTTCAGTTCTCATGGTTAATTCTTGATGATCTCAATGAGGATTTCTTCTGTGTAAGGAAATAATTTCATGTTGACACTGCAAGGCTTTTACTGCTCTGTATGATGGCTGCATGAAAACAAACACCAATAAAATGCAAAGGGATGTGTGTCTGAAATTTGAACCATACTCCACACAGGATGTCTTGTCAGGGCAAAAGACAGCTTAAGCATTTAGGAGTTTTTGGTCCCCATCATGTGGCTTCAGTAGCATCAGGGTCCCCATCTGTCTCATTGAGTACTAATGAACATGCAAAACTATTAATCACAAGAGTTTGCTTTATCTCAAGCTTCATGATTCATTTTCCCAAAATGAAAACAATACTTACTTTATCCTTCTCAGTACTTACCAATTTTGTGGATTTCTTCATTTTTATACAATGTTAATTTGAATGCTGTAACAACTCTCTCTCACATGCGCACACTGTTCTGGAAGTTGGGGCATCAGAACATTTCAATATCAAACAATGCGTTAATGTAATACGTTATGCTTTTAAAGAACTTGTCCGTGTTCCCTTACTATGACTTGTAGAGCAGTAGGGCTAATGTTTGAATATCTCCAGGCCTCTTGTTAGCCTCCCTCAGCTGACTTTTGATGTACTGTCAGAGGAAGTGGAAGATCATGTGACTGTTAGAAAGTTCCATTATTGAAAAGCTTTTCTAATATCTTAAGTTTGTCAGATAAGTTGGCAGTGCCACATTCTAGAAAAAAATATTGTGGTTCTTCACAAGTTGTAAATAGTTGACTTGTAAATTCATCCACTGAGCATGAGTGAAATCTTGCTACATAACCAACTTCACATGCCATTATGTGTTCTTTCTATTCACTAACATAGTTGCCATCTTTTCTCTCTTTGGGGAGTGGGAATGGCTTGTTTTTTCAAGGACAATTATTTATAACCAATATTCTTAAAAGATACATTTTCTATGATGGTATCGGTGAATTCAAATGGCTTACCGGGTATATCAATGCAGTAGGGACATATGACATAGATCCTTATGTCATCTACCAGGATTACCTTTATCAAAGAACAACACTGTGTCTGATGTTCTCTTCAGTGGATAAGTTAATGTTCCCTTCCTGAATGGTGTAGGTGTGGATTCAGGAGATACAATTCGTGTGCCAGAGGCCGGTAATGCTGGAGCACGGAGGAGTCAACCTGGCAACTTATTCATCAAATTAAAGGCACGATCTCCTCTTCTTTTCTGGTCGTATGGTAATAATGATCTTAACGACAACTTTGATCTGCTTCACTTGGAAGCTTTATCCTGCTGCTGTTGGAGCTTTCCTGTGAAGTCTATATTGCTTTACATCTTCTTTCCTTCTGAAATCTCTTACATGATCGATTCATTAGGAAATTGTCCCGAAAGCCGTTATTACCATAAAATTTTTTTGGATGTGATCATAAAACATTTTGAAGTCTTGCATTACATAATCTGTCGGCTGTATCACCATCAGATTGTTAACCTTGCGTGCACGTAACTTGTAACTGTGCTCATGCAGGTGGCTGAAGATCGTACCTTTACCAGAGACGGTGCAGATTTATATGTGGTCTCAGAAATAAGCTTCACACAGGTGAGAACAAAACTATTGAGCATGTTATGTTTTTGCCTTTCTTATTCCACTTGTAAGAAAGTTCCCCTAACTAGCTTTAGCTCATACCATATCTGAAATCCTGTTTGTGTATCGGTTTGTAATTGTTCTCATCTATCATGATGGTTGTAAAATCTTGTAAACCTTAATGGATATTAGCTTTTACTCTAACCAGTGCATACTGGAATTGATGCTTGATTGTTGTGGCACGTTCAATGTACTTTAATGGTGTGATTAATGCTGACCTATTCCTTGCTTATGCATTGCTATCTGTCATGACTTTACCTTTAATGTCATCTTTACTGTGTATTTTCGATGACAGCATTAGTTCCATGTTATTCAGATACAGATCTGTAACCTGGTTCCTTGACTTTTTGGGGTTTATTTCTGTTACAGGCAATTCTCGGTGGTAAAGTTGAGGTCCCAACTTTATCGGGGAAAGTACAAGTTAATGTAAGAACTGTCCATGCCACATGGGAACATATTTGTGCTTGCAGATTTAATTGGAAAGTGTTATATATAATTAATGATGAAGTGATGTGAATGTCGGATGACCTTTGACCTTTTGAGTGGAGTAGAAGGGTTAAAATGAGTAATAGAATCAGTAAAACCAATATTTGGAACAGATAATGTAGCAAATCACTTTTCCAAGTGTTTTACTGCTTTAACCCCTGGTTCTAATGGTTGGTCCAGTGTAACATCCTACGATTCTTGTCATTCACTTTGGGGGTCCTTGTGCAATGGAAAATAAAAAGTATGTAGATCAGTAGTCACCAAGAAGAAGTGGTATGCCACTTGTTTTGAAAGTGGTTTTTTTTTGGGGGATAGATTGAGTTGGTTCACGTCTCTTTTTCTGAGAAAAACAGTTCACTGTCTTATATAAGAATGTACTAATTCTTTGTAGTTGGTTTTGTTTCAAAACTATAAATTATTGGCAACATTGACTACTTTCTACTGAAAGTAATCACCATCAGAATTTGTTATGAACAAAAAAATAATAAATAAATAAATGTGTAAAAATGTACAAATACTACAAAATAGGTTCTTGAGTAAGTTATCACCATTAGATTTCTGTTTGCACCCTTTAATTACATTAGTGCATGGTTGGTTCAACAGCATGAAAATATCTAAATTTGGAAGATGTTCCTGGATTGTGGTCTACGAGGTGACACTGACAGTACTAGAACTATCCATGGAGATATTCTAACTATTGTGCGCTTGCCTTTCTCTTTTCTGGGTTGTGGTTGGGGGAGGAGGGAAAAGGGTGGCATGGGCCCCTAAATTCTCAAATGTTTTACCAAGAATAAGGATAAAAAGAGGCATTTACCTATGGAAAATAGTGATGTCTTGTGACTCAATAACTTATGCCACTGAAACTGAATCCTTTCTCCAGCTTTCATTGTGATTGGATGGACTTTTCTTCCTTGCTTGCACTAACAATGTATCTTTTTGCAAATTTACCTTCTCAGATACCAAAGGGGGTACAGCCTGGACAGCTTGTGGTTCTCAGAGGAAAAGGTTTATAGAAATAATAAACTATTTTGCATTAACTATGGTGCTTTTTTTCTACCAAAATAATTTTTAGACACTACATTGCTACAGGACTACCAAAACATGGTTTTCTTGTCAGTCATGGAGATCAATTTGTGCGATTTCGGGTTAAATTCCCCAGGTATGCTATTTATTATTTTGTTGTCTGTTTTCGTAATCATCAGAATTTAAATGAGTTTTGATCATATCCTTTTGCTCCTCTTCCTCCTCCTCTTCCTGGTTTTTGCTTCTGCATGATTGCTTGGGTCAATATGCATCTGTGGCTAGTATTCGTTTTGCCTTTGTGGATGATTTGTAAATGGGGTTACTACTTCTCATGGAGGCACAATGCACGTGTAATGTTAGTACATTAACTCTATTTGCTATTTAAGCTCTGAAAAATGCACATATCTAAATCTTTTGTCACTAGACTTCAATGTATTCCCTTTGAAGTCAGGGATTATCTTGGTACATGTCAACAAGTATCACATTCATAGTAGGACTTCCATTCTTTTTGTACATTAATTGATTGTTCCCAGAAAAGGAACAATATTATATACCCAAGTAACGAAAGTATTAATCAGGAATTCTTACTTCCAGTATTGATTTTTTATTGTTGATTGAGACCTTAGGTTGTGGTCCATCAAAAGTTGATGCTACATATTTACTTTCTATGACTGGTTACTTTTCAGCGAGATAAATGAACGACAACGTGCGATTTTAGAAGAATTTGCTAAAGAGGAGATCAATAGTGAAAACAATACGTTTCAAGAAGGAAATTGGTATGTCCTCTCTTTTATTCTTTTTATGGTGGCGTCTAGTGTGCATGTATGCACTCATCATTATCTTTCTTTTTTATTATCTGATTCTTGTAATTGTCATATTAGTAGTATTATGTTTAAATGACATTTTTAAGTTCTAATTGATCATGGGTGGATCAAGCACCTGAAACAAAGTTTTGCTTTCTTGAACAGAATCAATCATTATGCCTTTAGTTTCATGTTTAAATTCTTTGCTTTTGGTTTGGTGTTCAGGTTTTTACTTTCACTTCTCAATGGATCATTGTCTGAGTGGTGGTAGTTATTTTGTTTCCTAATTGGATGTCGAATATGAGTTTTGTGCCACTGCCAGGCACAATGCCGTCTGACCATTGCAATGGGGGTGATTGCAGCACTTGAGTGAGAGCTGCATTTTGACGTCCCCTGCACTTGCAATTGGGACAGCGCTAAATTAAAAGGTTGATGCAACTACCAAAAACGTGAATACGTGAGACGATTTGCATTCTGTTTCTGAAATTGGTGGGAGTGTTGCAGGTTAGCAGGAACTATCTAGAATGCACCTGATTGTCACTTTAAGGTGTTTTCTACTTGGACTAATCAAAAAAGTGTCTTATAGTAGATAATTTTACGAGGTCTCCCTTTCACCTGATGCTTTGTGTGGTGGAAAGAGGGGAGGAAAATATCGGGTGGGTGGTGAAAATTTTAAATTTTGCCTCCAAAAACCTTCTCACAGAAAATTCAAACTCTTCCAAGCTTTGATACCCACCTTTCATTTTCTTCCCCTTCCTTTCTCCCAAACAAAAGCACGTGTGTGATTGTATAACTAAACCACGCAGACGAAGTCCATTCAAACCATTAATTATGTGGTCCCTGCAGCGGGACATAATTAATTATTGAGATGATACTGGTCTACATGGTATAGATCGTGCAATACTTCTCCCGACATGCATGGCTGTTTTGGTTTTTCTGAGACTGTCATCTATGTTCGTGTTTCTAGAAGGTTCTGTTGTTAAATTGGCTGACCTCAAGTGGTTGGACTTTCGTGCATTTGAATTGCACATGTATATGTTAACATTTCTCTACCAGAAAAAGGGAATTTTCATTTGATTCAAACTTTTGAATGGTTAATGGTTGCTATTTCTCTGATTATGATGGGCATCCTGAAATGGATAACAGGCTTTATCAGCAGCTATGTACTGGTTGAACTTACAGGTGGGCACAATTTCTCCAGCGCATGGCGAGTCCTAAGTTTATGCTCGAAATGTCTCTGTTCCTGCTGATCCTCATGCTTCTGAAGAAAGTGATTGCATGAGCACATGCCTCAAATTTGCAGTCAGACTGGATCGGATGATAACCTCTGATGACTGGTTGTGTTGGAGGATTCCCCAGATTATAATCTTAGGTTGAGTTATATCAATTGAAGGCATAATATTTTTTTTCTGGGAGGTGATTACAGTTGCTCAATTGCAAGTTCTTCAAAGCCATTCTTTTGCCCCTGCAGCTCACCATTTTTTTAAGGTATATACACCTTTTTGTACTCTCAGAGTAATGTACAGAAATTATACAATCTTAATAAAGTTTCAAATGCTTCACCCCTCTCGCTCTCTCTCTCTCTCTCTGTGATTAGCAAGATCTCGGTTGTTAAATGACTATAGTGGGATTGTCAGGCAAATATTTTAGCTAATCTCGCGATCTTCATTTAAGCATGCCAAAGGCAGTAAAATGCAGCAATATGAGCTTGATGAAGGTGCGATCTCTCTTGTTTTCAGAAGCCCGTCGCCCTTTCCACAAAATCATTATTCGCAGCCCGACTTTTCAACCTAGTCCTAATTCCTCTTGAAAGAGGACATCGAATGACAAGTTTCATCTCTTGTGCCGTAATCAATTCACGGGACGTTTCTCCTACGGTTGTCGCTCAACGTACCTTCAGATGCGGACTTAATCTAACAACACGAGAATATGACGACTTTTGAGACTTTTGTTAAAGGCGACTTTCTGATTTCTTCTTCTTTCTTGTTGAATCTTGGGTACATGGTCTTAACGTTCGATGTGACAGTGAGGCATCTCTCTTCGAATCACATGCATGCAAATGTCGACATCCAACAAATTGAAATTCCAGACACCCATAACCACTCCATTATATGATGACATTGCTCCTCCATGACCCACACTATCACAAGTCATCAATTGCATAAGCTAATCGCTCACTTTTGCTTTGGTCTAATACCCCACCAATTTTGACGGGCTGTCATCGAGCTAACTATTCATACGGAAACTCGAACATATTATTTGTAATAGCAATGATTATCAATCAAACAATTATTTCGTCTTTTCAATACAACGATGACTTGAGGCGAGAATATAAACACATTACAAACCAGCCCAATTACATTTGAGTTTATTACACTCTTGTCACGACAACCCAATACCAATGAATAGACAGCGCACTAAATTCGTGATGAGGAAATCAAATAGAGTATCTCAAACCAAGAAGGTAACATAAGCTCAGCAGGCACGTTGATGTCCCAGAGGATGACTCGGTTCGCATGGAGGACCGCTGGTGCCGCTGTGACAAGCACCAGCGGCAGCTCCACCGATGGCACCACTGTGAATTATCACGTCATCTTCAATGTCGACAATCATGGTTTGCTCGCCACACGGTCCTGTGGCTATTGTCTCGTGGACCACTTCATGCTCCTCTACTTCTACACAAGGAGCTGGTCCTGGGACCATAACTGGCTTCTTCCGCCTCTTGGCCACGCAAAAGAGACCAACCGCGAGGAATGCCAGCATGAAGAGACCACCTAATGATACACATACGGCGATAACAGTCGTGTGGTGGCCACCGCCACCAGGGGGTGCATTGATATTCGATGAAGGTGGGAGCGATGGAGGCGGGACACCGTAAATAGGTGGCGATGGGCCATATCTGGGGGGTGGTGCAAGGTATGATGGAGGTGGTTTAGGGGTTGGAGTTGGTGGTGGGTGCTTAGAATAAGGAGGTGATGCCTTTGGTGGTGAACTTGGAGTGCCCTTGCTAGGGCTTGGTGGATAAGCTCTGGGAGGTGATGCCTTTGGTGGTGAGCTTGGAGTTCCCTTGCTAGGGGTTGGAGGTAGGGCTCCCTTGGGAGGTGAGGCCTTTGGTGGTGAACTAGGAATGCCCTTGCTAGGGCTTGGTGGATAAGCTCTGGGAGGTGATGCTTTTGGTGGTGAGCTTGGAGTTCCCTTGCTAGGGGTTGGAGGTAGTGCTCCCTTGGGAGGTGAGGCCTTTGGTGGTGAACTTGGAGTGCCCTTGCTAGGGCTTGGTGGATAAGCTTTGGGAGGTGATGCCTTTGGTGGAGAGCTTGGAGTTCCCTTGCTTGGGGTTGGAGGTAGGGCTCCCTTGGGAGGTGAGGCCTTTGGTGGTGAACTTGGAGTGCCCTTGCTAGGGCTTGGTGGATAAGCTTTGGGAGGTGATGCCTTTGGTGGTGAGCTTGGAGTGCCCTTGCTAGGACTTGGTGGGTAAACCCCCTTAGGTGGAGGTGCACCACCACTCGGAGATGGAGGTGGAGCGCCGCCCTTTGGCGGTGAAATTGGAGTGCCCTTGCTAGGACCTGGTGGATAAGCTTTGGGGGGTGATGCCTTTGGTGGAGAACTTGGAGTGCCCTTGCCCGGACTTGGTGGGTAAACCCCCTTAGGTGGAGGGGCACTGCCACTTGGAGACGGAGGTGGAGCACCGCCCTTTGGCGGTGGAGTCACATAGGTCGGTGGTGAAAGTGGAGCGCCTGTCGGTGACTGCGGTGGTGGCACATGCGGAAGGGGGTGGTGATAGGTGGGTGGTGGCGGCGGCTTGTGGTGGTGATGGTGGTGGTGTTGTGGTGGTTTGTGATGGTGGCTCGGTGGCGGAGGAGGAGCAGTGGTGTTACATATAGGAGTCGACGGAGGTGGCGGTGGCGGAGAGTAGTATGGGTAGCTCATATTGTTTGCCGGGAATGTGTATGAAATGCACTTGAGCTAATTAGTCCCAACTAGCAAGTGCACGGGGATTGGTGTGGAGATGTCATGGGACTTGGATGGGCTCTATTTCTACTGGTTGGAGGGTTGAAACTCTACAGGGTCCTAAACTACTATTCAAACAAGGAGGTTGCTTAATTCCACGCATGTTGAGTTGTCCACTCATTTAAAATTGGAGGACACAAGATTATAATAATCGCAATAAAGTCCTCGATAATCAAGGTGTTCAAACATGCATTATTAGCTCAGTACGATTATTCTTCTCTTTGACATCGCACGGTCCCTCAAACTCAAAGTAATGAGCACATGACTAAATTGAGAAAACAATTCTCCAATTGCTTACAGGACTTCTCCTCTTGTTTGATTTTTAGGTATGTCCTGCTCATTTGCATCATTAGATGAGTTTCCAAGAACCCCCCACCCAATAAAAAGAACAAAAAAGAACATCCTCAATTGCCAGTCGCAGCACGACAAACTTGACTCCGCTGGGGCATAAAGAAATTAGGCCAATTTCTCTAGCTAATGCTACCAGCATAAAACGAATATTAATCGCCGGTTTTCATTGATTTTAGAAGTTGGCCTCTAAATTAGGAGCCTCGATATTATACTTGTAACGGGGAATTCTATTTCCATCTATTCCACACGAGGACAGACCAGATCAACTCCAAACTACCGCTTATATATTGTAAGAAAATAAACTTAGCATGTGCTGAACTATATGTTTTTCCTCGTCCTTGGACTTTCTATGTTTAATTCTTTTGATATCTCGGGGTAGTCAGCTTATTACTTATATCTCCAAGTCTATCCTTGATGATTGTCAATTAAATCAGCTAGCTACTTCATGATATAGATACATAAATGTGTATTTATTTCTTAAGGGTATTATCATTAACGGTTGAGCAAGTGTCGTTCTGACATCTTGAGCATATATGTTTAATTTGGAAGAATACATGTACCGTTGTTCTTTATTGATTTAAAGAGAGTTTAAAGCTAGACCAAGATTTCAAAACCATAAACCACGAGTTTAAGCTCCTCTCATCGCCGTAATTGAGGAAAATCCTTGCATTTAATTAGAATGGGGCACGAATGTAATAGATATGAAATGGATGACCATGTGAGAAGATGATTATCGTATTTTTAGAAGCAAAGAGATGTTTGCGAAAGATAATAAACTAAGAGTTCTTGGAAATGAAATATGGCCTTTGTTACATGAAAGTCATGTATCCTGACAAAGGTGACAACGCAAATCTACTTATTGAAGATTTTAGCACAAGCATATTATCACTTACAAGTACATAAGCATGAGTATTTCCTACTAATTCTTTACCACGGAAACATGGGGAGATGATTTTGGATCTGCTCTTATACACCATGATGATTGCTGCTGCTTTATCAACAACTCCCTGGGGCCACATGTTGATTAAGTGAGACGTTCGCAATCAAACTAAATTTTAAACATGATCTCTTCTATATGAGGGATCATGAATTGCTTACTCACCATGGGCAATATTATATAAATCTGTTGGTACTTCAGAAGAAATCAAATAATCAATACATTTTCTTCCATTATCGATCAAACGGAAAGCCTTGAAACTCAAGAGCAAGTCGATATAAATGATGAAGTAATTCATTTAAAACTCTTGATTTAACTTGATGTTATTCATCGTGACCTTTGGACTGGATTCATCCTAATTATGATCGCCTAACGCGTGCTGAAGCCAGTTGGAAAGTATAACGAGAAAGCATATGGACCATTTTACAAATTGCCCATGTCTTATAGTCTATTACATTTGAAATAGATAGTGGTTACACATAATTATAGTTAGGGCTTTCTAAAGGGCGTTCGGAAACGTAATATGGGGCCAGAGACTACTTTAACACGGTCCTATCTTGTCCAGATTATTGTCAGCTCGGTTTCTGCACATTCCCCTCTCTATATCTAAAGGGCGTTCTGAAACGTGATGTGGGGCCAGAGGCTACTTTAAGATGGTCCTATCTTTGTCCAGATTTTTATTCAGCTGGTTTCTACATGTCCCCCTCTCTCTCTATATACCAGTCAAAAGAAGCCAGTTGAGATTGGCTGGCTGCTAAATAAACAATCACGTTCATACGCAATGATGCAATATTTTTTTGTTCTTTATGTCTCAGATTCTTTAATAAGCTCAAACCGTACCTAAACCCTCTGTATCCATGTCCAGTTGGGAATTATTTATGACCACCTTTCGTTTAACAGATAGCGAAATATGGACATATATGTTGAACATTATTTTGGGAAGGATCATGTCAACTTGCATATTGACTTCATGCTATAAGACTACGAGGGTTTCTTGCGTAGGAAACAGATTCGAAGTGCATGCGCACTTGTACAGTTTCCACTAAATTAAGGAAAGCTTATCTGTTTTCTTTTTATGTGTTCTTCCTTATAATAAGGTTATAGTCACTTGCCTTGTAAGACAGCTTGGAGGGCCTTACGCATTCAAACCCTAGAGTCATGTGCATTAATCATCGGTTGATTTGGGTCGTCGGTGTGGAACCCGAGAGAGAAATGTTTAACCTGGACTTCTGATGTATCGTATGACGCTGCATGGATTGGAGCCATGCAATCTTTGACCTGACGTGCACAGTCTCTTTGTTAACTCGTTGCGTAGCGTGTGGATGACAATCTCAAGAAGTGAAGTTACCCGGCCATTAATGGTGTTCTTTCTTCGAGCTTGACTGCCTACCCGATGTCATGGGTTTCCTAGTTGTATAGAAGAACGTAGATCTTGCTAATATCGCCATTTACTTCCAAATTAAATTTTGGACAAATACCACCAAAAATCTTAAACTATGCTCTATGTGATAATTTTATCCTGAACTTTTTTTGTGTCAACCAAAACCTCAAACTATGCCACTTGTGACAATTTTACCCTGAACTTTTTTTGTGCCATCAAAAACCCCAAACTATGCCACTTGTGACAAATTTACCTCAAATTTTTTGATTGAGAGGCATTTTCGTCATTTTCTAATTTTTTTTTTTTTTCTTTTTTTTTTCTCTTGACATAGGAAAGCTGACGAGGCTGCCCTCGTTGGCGTCGGAGTTAGGCGACCCTCGCTTGGGTCGGGCGAGGCAAGGGAGGCCCTTGCTCGACACCAGTGAGGGTCGCTCGAGCCTCGCTGGCGAGGGCCTTTGTTGCCTCACCCGACCTAAGCGACCTTCGCCTGAGTCGGGCTCGGGTGGCCCTCGCTGGCACGGGCGAGGGCCGCCCAAGCTAGATCCGGCGAGAGCGACCCTCGCCAACGTCCAGTGAGGGCTACCCTCGCCGAATCTGGCCTGGGCGGCCCTCGCCCAACTCCGACACCAACGAGGGTGGCTTCGCCGACTTCCTTCTGTCAAGAGAAAAAATAATAGAAAAAGACGAAAATGCCATTTAGCCCAAAAAATTTTGGGATAAATTTGTCATAAGTAGCATAGTTTAGGGTTTTTGGTGGCACAAAAAAAAGTTCTGAGTAAAATTGTCACAAATGATATAGTTCAAGGTAAAATTGTCACAAGTGGCATAATTTGGGGTTTTTGATGCACAAAAAAGTACAAGGTAAAATTATCACAAATGTCATAGTTTAGGGTTTTTTATGGTATTTGCCCTTAAATTTCCTAATATATTCATATACTCTACTTGGGAAGTGTAGCTTTAGAGAATCATCTATATCGGCAAATTCTATCTTAAGAATCGAGATTAATATAACCATCTAGATAATCTCAATGGCCATTTTATTCTTTGCCAGTTATTATTTTTTATTATTATGATGATCTCCAGGGTCTAGTTACCTCGAGGCCCATGAAACTTCTTGCAAATCATATTGCAAAGCTCCCTCTTTTGAGCTTCACGATTGGTCCCGTTTGATCAACCCGAATTGTTTACTATGATTCGGGGAATATTGGGATACTTGGCCATGAACAGCTGCATACTAGCCAATTGATAGAAAAAGGCAATGTTTATATCTTCAGGATTGTGCTAGTCAAGCTGTCGACGTGGAAGAAGGCATTCTCCTTCGATCGACCTAAAGAAGAGAGGAGCTTCATCATGTACTTTCTTTCGGCGTTGAAAGAAGACCGATAGTTTCAGATTTTTGAGGAGATCATTGTTGACAAAAACAATGAGCAAGTGAGGAAAGTCGTCAATCATGTAAAGAGGCGCTTGAGATTATAAGGCAAGGAGAGGCCAACTATGAAGGAAGTGACAATTGAATTGGATAGAATTAGGGTAATGGCTAACCATCCGTGGATTAGTATTGATTTGAATCCAAAAGAAATGGTTCATTTACTCGGAGAGATGACCGACTCCACTATCTATGCAAATAGTACTAAGACAATGAACACTAGGTATACTAATAGCACAACAAACCATGTCAAACAACTTGTTAGTAATGACACATGAGAAGATTGTAACCTAGCTTGCACGTGACTCACACGTGAGATAGGGAGTTGAAGTGGTAACTTGCACGTGAGGGGGTGTTGAAGTGGTAACTTGCACGTGAGGGGGTGTTGAAGTATTGTCCTATATCGCTTGATAATAAGTCTTAAATGCTATCTATACTTACTAACAATTGAAAAATCATTCTAGCACGAACACTTCAGTATGCATAATCGAATTCATCAAGTCAACTCTAAGAAATGTAGATGTAATAAAATTGGAGTTGATGGCTTGAAACATGTTGATGATTTCGTCAGTCTCATTTTTTCAAACAAAACTTGTGTTTTATGCAGATATTGGAGGTTATGACTTGGAACATGTCAATGATTTCGCCAGTTTCACTTGTTTAATGAAACTTATGTTTCATGCAGGTATTGGTGTGGGAATAATAATGTTATTATTCAATGCAAGCTTTCTATATTTGAGACTCAAGAAAAAAAAAATTATTAAGTTTAAAGAACAATACTTCAAGCAAAATTGTGGCTTGCTTATATAGCAACAACTACTTGAATGTAACAAGTAACGGAATCATAAATGCCGTGAAAATCTTTCTTGCTAAAGAGTTAGAGAAGGCCACCGTCATTATGACGATAGCAAAATAGTTGGCCGAGGAATATACGATACCATTTACCGAGGGATATTATCAAATAACATGATATGCTACAATTAAGAAGTGTAAGATTATGGATAAGAGCCAAATAGAGCAATTTATTTATGAAGTCATAGTACTTTTCTAGATTAATCATCTAAATGTGACCAAGTTATTGGGGGTGTTGTTTGGAAATAGAAGGTCCTCTATTAGTGTATGAGTTCTTTAACTATGTGACTCTATGATCACATCCATAGTCTGAACAAGTCCTTCAAGATGTCCTAGGAAACCCATTTGAGAATCACCTTGAAAACTATAGAAATCTTATTGTAATGGTATTCCACAACTTCCATTCTCATAATCCATCTAGACATCAAGTCAATGAACATTTTCTTGGATGCTAATTACATTGCGAAATCTCCGATTTCGAAGTTTCACGAGTAGACCTCGAATTATTTACTGTCGTTCAGGGAACATTGGGATAAACCCTGAATACCTGCACACTAACCAGTCTCATTTGTTCAAAAATACTTGTATTTCTTGTTAGTGTTGGTGTGGGCATAATATTGTTATTCAGTGTAGGCTTTCTACATTTAAGACTCAAGAAAAGAAAATTATCAAGATAAAACAATATTATACATAAAATAGGAGATGGATCTGTACCATTGGTCAACGCTCAAGGTTGTAGATGGAGAAGACACGGACATGCATGGCGGGGGAGACGGAGAGAGTGTTCGGAAACCGACGACATAGTTGGACGACGGCAGTAAATAGTAGAGCGATTGGGGACATAGAAAATAAATTTCTGATGATCTAAAAAGTTAAAGATTTTTTTTTTTTTTTTTGCTGCCATTAAGAAAATGATAGTAGAATTTTCCGCTACTTTTACTTTGATGTGGCATTTTTTACTTCTATAATTTTCTTTTCAAGTAGGAACAAGTATCTTTAATTACCAATAAATAAGAAAATAAGAAAATATGATGGAATGCCTCAAATAAGATTCAAATATTGTCACTTGTTAAGATTTGAGGCTGGTGTTATCCCGTTTTTACTCAACATATTAGAAGTTACAAAATTTGTCACTAAGACAATTTACATAGTTCTAGTAATTAGTTACATTATGTTGAATTTTGGTTCTCGGCTTCTAGAACGGTTTGCCTGAAGCTTTAAGCAATGCCCATTAAAAGATTATGCAACGATGTTGGGCGTTGCGTATGGCCAATCTTGTCGGTGATGCTTTAATAAAACTCGGGTCTTATGTGGTGTCTCTCCATTGTAATCTCCCTTTGACCTTGTGTAGCAATGCTTCTTTGTCACTATACTATTACCATGCTGGGCATTAGAGAGAAGAGAACTATATTAACTTCGCTATTGTTACATCGATTATCCATTGGATTTGGTGCGCTCATGTCGTGAATTGAAAGTTCGTTAGGAAGGATTTCGAGTGTTAGAGCTATATGAGACCGGGATGGTATGAACATACAAGACGAAAATGTTGACACCTAAATTTTGATTGATCATTTAGTAATTTAATGCATAAAAATTTAGGGATTAATTTTAACCCCTAAACAAAAAAATTAGAATTAAATTGCATAGCATATAATTTTAAGAGTATTTTTTTTATTGCATTTGCATGGAACTGGTACGGACGAACTTTAATTTGGCGAGTTGGAAGATGAATATATTTCGGAAAAGATTTGTATTATTCTTCCAATATTTGATAATATGGCTATGGATTTTTCGTATATTCATACAATGCCCCAGTGAGGCAAGCATACGAATGAGATATTGTGAGTCCATCTTTGCAAGATTCAAAATTTGAGAAAATTCTATCACAATCTTGAATTTTGGCAATGTTAGATCAATCCATGGGTGGATATTCGTCAATTTATTTCCAAATTAAACCAACATGATAATATCATATGTTGATGTGAATGTAATTTATTTCTATTTTTGCTTGATTTGAATTATTTTTTTTCTAAAAATATCCAAAAATATTAGATAATAAACTAGAGTAGATTCTTTTTTAGATAATATTGCATATTTAGGGTAATTTCTTATTCCGAATTTTCAAAATAAAGATCCAAAAATATTGCTCCAGATTAAATTTAGTTGCATTTCCTTAATTAAGACTGAATATTTAAATATAATTTATTTTTAATTTCGAATTTTAATTAAAAAATAAAAGAAAACATGAAAAAATGGCATGCTTGTGTCATGTTGCATGTTTAGGATCATTTGAATGTGTGACATATTAGGATAGATGCGTTTAATATTTTTCTGTTATAGATTATGTCAAATAATTAATGTTGAGTGACATATAGTTTGCATATTAGATTGTACGTTGCATGTCATTCTAGTTAGACATTTTTATATGTCATTGCATGCATTGTACTTCATTTTTAGGCCTCATTAAATAAGTGAAAACCTTGAAAAATATTTAAGTGATTGCATCTTAATTAGAAATCATATCCAGGATTGCTGACATGATTTTTAGGCTAAAAATTCCATATGCTTACGTTGCTTCAAGGTAAGTATTCCCTCTCTATATTTGCAATTAATTTCTGACTTTATTTTATTGAGTGTTCAATAATGATTGTATACCAGTATGATCACCTCACATATTATAAGTAATTTAAAATCAATGTGATGCAAGTTGCCTACAAATTATTTTTTTGAAATAAAAGAGAAAATGTACCGAAATTGGTGTTAGAGAAATCTAACGTAATCAAGTCCATGATCCCATAATCTTTGGTTTGTAGGGTTTTTAATTGACCCACTAATAATAAAATAGTGGTGACTACTAGTTGAAAAATCATTTGCATGTTAAATAACTTGAACTTAAGTTGTGAATTGGCACGGGTTTGGGAGAGCTCGAGTTTAGTCTAGACTTAGCAATTTATTAGCCAAACCCCTAGGTGATCCAGTCCGCTTACAAGGTTAGGTTGCGACAGAAAATAATACTATACGTATAGTTGGCAGGGGTCCCCCTTCAAGAGCTAGGTCGTTCTTATAACTTGCCGAGCAACTTTGCTGCTACGGGCGAACTCGCCGCTGCTGTTCGAGCCCAACCACCACTTCGTCAAGCTAAGCCAATGACTGCCGTCGTCTCCCTTCTCCTCCGTACCCATAAATTTAGTGACGAGGCGTGAAACGAGAATGAGGAGCGGGCGGGATGTGGCGTTGCGGTTCATGCATCGCTGAATCCGAGTGCTGCTTCGAATGGGGATCGCGGTCTGTAATGGAAGTGCTTTGTACGGAGAAGCTTTGGCGAAGTTTTATGCAACTCGCAGCTTTCATCTTCAACTTGTTTATTTGCTCCATTCTGTCAAAATTAGGTCCTTGGTTAGTCATTTTGATTCGTGTCAAATGGCGAAAATTCCTAGGTCTTGTAACTGCACAGCAGATGGTTTCGTGAAATCTGCCATGAACGTCGATTAAGAAAAGAAATTGCAAATCACAGCTCGAAACATAACTTGATTTTCCATGCACAGTGGGTGGTAGAATTCAGTCAAGCTAATGTTATGTTTTCCATACTGTGATGTGCGTTGTTGAAAAAGGGCAAAATAAATTTGGGGATGTCGACACGAATGGATGATTAAAGTGGGCGGTGTCTTTCGGCGGATCAATAATTTCATTCGACAATGTCCAACTACAACGTGACAAACTCCCAAGAACATGCCTCCTAGGGACAACGCTGAAAGCTCCAAATTCACAGCAGAGCAAATGTAGACGTTCCAAAAACTTTTGGGCTTGTTAAGCTGGAGTTGAGCCTTTTTGTTCAGGTAACAGAAGATGAATTATTATTTGGAGAAATTGATTTTGAAAAGAAAAGGCATCGGGTTTGAGCTGCGGAGGTATTTCCTAAAGGTAGTATTTATCCTAAAAAATAGGAGGATCATCCGAACAAATTAATATGAATAAGAAGGACGCCATCTACAAAGGTGGTATTTTTGGGGAACAAAAATTTCTAACTGCTATTTTGATCGGGAAAAGTGTCTAAAAAAATCATAAACATATTGCACTTTTACCAATCTCGTTATAAACTTTTTAATTTTGCCAATTGAGTCTTAAATCTTTTTAATTTTACTAATTTAATCAATCAAGCCAATTTTAGCCAGAAACCACCAACCTGTATGTCAATTGTCATAAGTGGCACGATTGATACTGATATGAATAATTTTTAAGAATATTTTATTTTGTTTTTTTGAACTTTTATTTTCCTTCTTTTCTTATTTTTCTTCTCTTTTCTTTTCCCTTTTCCTTTTTTCCTCTACCAGTCATCGCCAGCCCTCATCAATGGTTGGTGGTGGTCATCGACCTCGAGGCGAGGGCTGCCCTTACCCTCGCTTGCTAAGGCGAGGGGTGACCCTCATTGAAGGGTGGCCATCAATGAGGCTCAATGGTGGCTGGCGGGAGAAAAAAGAAGAGAAGATAAAAAAAAAAAAAAAGAGAAAAGAGAAAAAATTCGAAAAATATTTCATATTATTAAAAAATGTGTATCTCATTGTCGACCGTGTTACATAGGATAATTGGCGTTTATGTTAATAATCTTTCGACTAGAATTAACTATATGAACTCAATTGGAAAAATGTGAAATGATTTAAAACTTAATTGACAAAATTGAAAAGTTTATGATTGATTAACAAAAGTACAACACGTTTAAGATTTTTTGGATAATTTTTATCCTTTTGATTGATTATAAACATGAACATTGTTCATATTTATGTTTATTTAAGTTTGTGTGTGAATGATGTTTATAACTTATGACTCACCAACCAAAGATAAGATTGGACTGAACTTTATCAAATAAGGGGTTGAGGAAAATATAACCTAAGTTGAAACGATGGAGTTGAAAGGACGTAAATTGATTTAAGCATAACTGCACAAGAAATCTTAACATTTATTGTTATTAGTGGTCGGAAATCCTCGCGCGGTAAGGGTGAGAGGTGCTGCCCTTACAAGACTGATGACCTGTGTTGGCAAAGGTGGGGTAGGTGCCGCCATGCCACTGAAGACCGGTTCTCTTTTTCAAAAACATTTTTTCTTTAAGTGTTTCCCCAATATGAGGAAACAATTTTTATTCACATACGTCAACAATATAATTGAAAATTTTACATATGTATAGATAATTTTTAACTATTTTTGAGACATATTTGAATTAACTTACTTAAAGTATTGTCCGTTTTGCCCCATTCCATACTGAACCTCATGATTTTGCCGTTTTATGTACAAGTAGGCATTTTATAAAGAGATTGCCTATCCTGATAGTGCTCTCGTCTAAGCATGTTTAACACTGGAGTTCTGATATCAAACATTGTCATTATGTCAAAATATGTCTTCTAATCCTAATTTCATATATATAATCTAGGAACATATTTTTTTTCTCTTTTAGTGTACAATTCAGTTTATTTCTGCCCCATTGCCTTTTCGAAGCCTGTTAGTGTTAGGAGCTATTGCTTATCGAAAATAATCTCTTCTTCAACAACGGCAGTAGATAGACAAAGCCCCCAAAAGTGAGGCTTAGGTATGTAAAGCCATAAACCATGGACTCCAGCCCACGGCCACAACGAATAGGACACACGAAATGGCCAAAAGGCCCAAATACCGGACACACAACCTCGGCCTAGTGGGCTTGAAAAAGCCCAATCGCAGAAGCCAACCAAGCCCATGTGGAAGGGACAGCTCATGGGCTGAGCTGTTCAAAGCTTAACTCTCGAGCGCAGTTGAGTTGCCCTTTCAAGCAAATATATATATTTCAAGAGTCATGTCGATATTGGATCTTTATGGTCATTTCTCTTTCTAGTGCCGCCCGGTACATTGCTACAATTTTGCCATTTATTATTTTTCATTAAATTTTATTCTCAAATTATTTGGTTGAATAATTCACCGTAATTAATGAATATATTAATTTGAGGTTTTATCATCAATTTATCACATTTATATAAATTTGAGATTTTTTGTAACATTAATTAAATTTAAAAAAATTAATACAAAATAAATTTATCATAAATATATTAATTTGACGTTTTTGATAATATTATTATTTTTTAATTATTCGTGAAGCAGACCTTATTTAAACTTCACTATGGTTCGAGTTCGCTTTAGTTGCTCGCGTGATTCATGTGATATGATAGCTTCCGCAGGCATAAAAATAAAAAAAACAAATCTTTATTCTTGTCATTTTTGGGGTCAATCAGCACTGATACTCCAGTCCGCCATTGCTGGAGCTGCGGCACACATGGGCACGACTCAAAGAGAAGAGCAAAACCCACTGTTGGTATCTCCATCCCATGACGAAGATGAATGCCAGGAAGAGAAAGAGGACGATCCAGTTCAGGAGGGTCTGATCTGCCGTACGTTGTCGGAGTCGAAGGAGCTATGGCGGGTCGCCGGACCTTCCATCTTCAGCCGAGTGGCCCTGTACTCCATAACCGTCGTCACCCAAGCCTTCGCTGGCCATCTTGGGGACATCGATCTCGCGGCCATCTCCATTGCCACCACCGTCATCATTTCCATCAGCTTCGGGTTCTTGGTTCGTGAACTCTCGCTTTTCTTCGCACCCATCTTTCTTTGGTTGCAGAATGAGTGATGACGGAGGAAATGAAGAGTTTGGTTTGTAGAAGTTGAAAACTTGTGTGCATTGCTCTGTCCACCTGCATTTTGGTTGTGGTTATTAGAGTCGGGTTTGGATCAATGGGCTTTGAATCAAATTGAAATTGCGTTCTTTATTTCTTTCTAAAGTTCAAGAATTTAGGGATTTGCATGATTACATCAATTATTTTGTGCTATGGGACTAGTTAGCTTGTTAAAGTGGGGGGCAAATTAGAAATTGTTTTGATAGTGGTGATACTAGTTGTTGAAAGTGGTGGTGTAAATAATTGGGGTGGCGGAGGTGGTCAGATGAGGGGGTGGGAATGGTGATGACATCCTGAAGGTGGCAGTGGAGGTGCCACTAATGATGCTAGAGTTGGTGATGTGGTGGTGACAAAAATGGGATTTGTACGGCAGTGGTCATGAGTGGCAGCAGCGGTGATGAGGCTGATGATTTGGCTTTGGTTATGATGGTCATCATGCCATGGAAGTTTAGATCGGAGGTTAGAATCCTAGTTCCTTGATGTTAGTGTTCAAACTGGATTGATAAATGTCAACAATTTGGAATAACAATCAAAATAGTACTATTACAAATGATGAGTAAACAGTGGAATTGTAAAGGATTAGTGTCTTCTGTAGCAGTACTCACAAGTTTGATGCATAGAGAGGGATTTTCAGATTGTTCCTAATTCAAACTTTTGGCTGCTTGTCTAGTTGGGCATGGCTAGTGCTCTGGAGACGTTATGCGGCCAAGCCTATGGAGCCAAACAATACCAGATGCTAGGCATATACCTGCAACGTTCCTGGATAGTTCTATTCGCATGCTCAATTTTATTGCTACCTCTTTTTGTTTTTGCTACTCCAATTCTGAAGCTCATTGGTCAATCCAGCACAGTGGCTGAGCAGACGGGTGTGGTTGCTATTTGGTTAATTCCATTCCACTTATGTTTCCCATTCCAGTTCACATTACAGAGGTTCTTGCAAAGCCAACTTAAGACTGCAGTTATTGTATGGGTTTCGGGGGGATCTCTTGCACTCCATACACTTGTTAGTTGGCTGTTTGTTTACAAATTGAGAGTGGGACTCATTGGAACGGCTCTAACAATTGACTTCTCCTGGTGGGTTACAGTCCTTGGTATGTTGTTTACACTGTTTGTGGCGGTTGTCCTCTTACATGGACTGGATTTTCAACTCAGGCTATCATTGGGCTGGGGGAGTTTTTCAAGCTCTCCATTGCTTCAGGAGTCATGCTCTTGTACTCTCTCTCTCTCTCTCTCTCTCTCTCTCTCTCTCTCTCTCTCTCTCTCTCTGACATTCATTACAGCTTTGTTGAACATGAACATGGAATATAGTAAACTCTCTTTCTAAGCATAGAGTATTTGGCCATGTATATAACTTTTTAAATACTTCTAGTTATTATATCAAGAAGTCAGAATCATAACAATTTATGCAGTTGCAGCTTAATAAGCATCAGAACACAGCGAAAGTCTGGTAGCACAGCACAAAATGTAAGCCACCGACATTCAACAGTCTCTAATTGTAGTTTGTGGTTTTTGTTTTCAGGTTGGAGAATTTCTATTACAGAGTACTCATCATAGTGTCAGGTTATTTAAACAACTCAGAGGTTGCAGTTGATGCCCTGTCCATTTGGTTGGTTAACTTATGATAATAGACTGATGATATGAGTTGCTTGCAATTTCTCTGATATTGTAGTAGTGTTCTCATTCTTTACATTGATTGACAGCATTACTATGTTTGGCTGGGAATCAATGATTGCGCTGGGATTTTTGGCTGCAACTGGGTAGGATTACTAGTCTCTCATGCTTCCAATGTATATGTTTTAAAAAAAATGAACTTTCAGTCCATAGACATCTTCAAATGGCACAGCATCAGCGAATTTTATTATAGACATTTCAGTTTTGTGCTGCTGGGGGAAATTAGCTCCCTCGTAGCTAGAAATATTGAGGTTATTATGTACCTATACATGTGGTAACTTGAAGTTAGATACACATACAGCCACTTTGCTTAATAGATGCTATGGACTGATAAACCCAAAAGCAGTGACATGAACTACAGTCCCTCAAATTTGAATATCATTTTGTTGATTTATCTATTAGTTAATTTTATCCTTGGAAGGGACTTTGTGGAAAGCAAAATTTGCATGTCAGAAAAGGTTGAAGGAGGGAGCCATGTGCTTTTCCTTCTTTTGATGCCTCTTATATTCTTGCTCAACTGTGAGAAAAATATAACCTTCTCATCATGTGGAACATGTCTGCGGACTGTTTTGAACTTTTTCTCATATCGATTTGTTTTCTGTATCTTTCCTATGAGTTTGTTAGATGAAATTTTCTTAAGACAGTAAACATAAAATATGCATTACTTTTTCATACTGCTCTAGCAAGAATATAAGTTAAAATGAGTAAAAACTATTGTCCATGATGAATTTACAGCAAAAAGTTGAGCAGAAACTTTTTTTGCAATGAACACAGGCTGAGTTTACAAGCATTTAACATGTATAGTCTCTAATTCTTATGTATGCAAGATGGGATTGACTTATACATACTTTTTCAGTAATTCTTTGGTAATCGTATGGTACCATCATGCCAGAATGCTCTTCCTACTAACTCTTTTTGTTGGGCTAAGCTCCTAGTAACTTGATTGTGTTTATTTTGTGCTTAAAATCTTCCAAAAATAAGCTGAAAAGTCCTCTGAATGATTATTATCATGGATATCCTTTTTCTGAGGCAGCTTTTCTATCATGGAACCACAAATTACAATCAAGGTGTAGATGATTTTCGTAGATTCTGAAGTTGTCTGCAGAAATAGGCTGATTTAGAATATTTAATTAGAAATTGTCACAGATGAGCAAGAACAAAAAAAAGAAAAAAAGAGTAAAAATCGTCAACTTTGATTTTCTTCTAAGTGTGCATTTTTTATAAGTAGTGTTACTATGTAATCCATTTTACGTAGAGTGCTCTATCAGCACTTTTTTTTCTAGCATACTTAATGTGCTAGCCTCCCCCCAGGTATTGACGCTTGGTCCGAGGTGCACCGCGCACTATATGGGCCGTGGGTTGGCGAGCGTAAGCTCGTCGGGCTTGGCGGATTCTGGGTATAAAAAAAAAAAAACTATTCTGAAGGGACTGGCTACTGGTATCACATGGAAAGATAATGCTTTGAAATCTGAAATCTTTCTCTGTTTGATTACTCAACAATGTCATCACTGAGAGCACTTTGAGAAAAAATTTTATCTATAGGATTTAGGCATGATACTTTTTACATCAACAGGACAAAAGCCTCTTCTCTCTACTCTCTCAAAGTTAAATGCATCAAGATAGCTTTCTGATGCAAATTGTAACCATTTTCATATTCAAACGAAAGACATCACATCTGCCAGCAAATATAATTCACTTTAGTCTATTAGTCTGTTCTCCTTTTGAGATGTATTTAACTTGTCAACTCAGAGTCCGGGTAGCAAATGAGCTAGGTGCAGGCAATGTGAAGGGTGCCAAATTTGCTCTACTGGTGTCGTTGTTCAGCTCTCTGGTGGTGGGGATACTCTTCTGCACTATTGTTCTTGCCTTTAACAAGAAGCTTGCAATGATCTTTTCCTCGAGCATTCCTATTATAAAAATGGTCAATGAGCTAGCAGTCTTATTGGCGATCACCATTCTGTTCAATTCAATTCAACCTGTTCTGTCAGGTAATTCATTAGGTTATGTAGAGTCTCCAGATTTTGTGAACACGAAGTACTTACATGGCCCCAGTGATTTTCAGGTGCAGCTGTTGGATCTGGTTGGCAAGCATTAGCAGCTGTGGTTAACATCGGTAGCTATTACTTAATTGGGGTTCCCCTTGGAGTTCTCTTTGGTTGGTTTTTGAGTTTTGGTATCCCGGTATGATCTCGGAAATTTATACCTGTTTCAATTAAACTCCTAATATAAACCATTAAAATGAATTCTTCACCCTACAGGTGAGGTCAATTTTTTTTTTTTACATAAACATGCTCCATTTTATGCCACATTGTCAAATATGTGTCCAAATAATTAGGAGGCTCTATATTTAAGATTGAACCCCAAGCTTGTTTGGGATTCTTCCCTATGATTTTTCCAGAAGTGCATGGTAGCCACTCTGCATAAGATATTACTCCCATGAGGTTTCAATTTTGTCAATTTGCATAATCTCCTGATTCAGCTCAATGTCTCTTGTTCCACAGGGGACATGGGCTGGGATGATCAGTGGAACTGTGGTCCAGACATTGATATTAGCACTTATCACTGTCAAATGTGAATGGGAGGAGGAGGTAAGAGACTAAGGGCCTGTCTGTTTCCTGAAAAAGTTCAGATTTTTTATTCTAGTTCTAATTCGAGAACGAAATTTCCCATAAAAATGTGTTTGATGTTCTCTTGAAAACGTTTCAAGAAAATGTGGTGGAACTCAATTTCAGTTTTAGGCTGGAGAAGTGAAAACAATTTCTTTTTTTCATTTTCACAATTTTCAGTGCTAAATGAAAAGTTTTCTTGTAGAAGCTATCTCATTTTCTTCCTGTCATCTTTCATAGCATGTCTCAAAACCAGAAGAAGAAAAAACTCCTAAGATCAATAATCAGTACCCATTAAAAGCTCACCTCCCTTGCACATAATCAACAAAATCAACAAAATGAAGTGTGATTTTAGCTGAAAAAGAGCAAAGCTTGGGAAGATTGAGGCACATGGAGAAAGAAAGAAAGAGAGTGATTCTCGCTGGAGGTGACTAGTGTAAAATTGATGAAGTTGCGATAAGAGATGTAATCATCGCAGATTTGCTTGTTACAGTGAAGAGTTCTTTCCACTTCTTGTTCCTTCCTTATGGAGAAATGCTGAGTATTCTGAGCCCCTAAGATCGGTGTACTTGGTTGGTGTATTAGAAAATTTGCGGCTTAGGAATTAATCATCTGTTCAAATCCCATTAATTTTGCACAAATTGTTTTGCATTAGGATAACTTGCACAGACCAAAGGCTTGAACTTAATTGGTGTTCCATGGGGCTTTAGGTAGCTCAGCCTCTGTGTTTGTGCCCATGGTTTACAAAATAATAAAAAGATGAGTGGTCCACATAATTGGTCTACTAACTCGTGCAGCGGATTGCATTTAAGCCTTTAAACAAGTGGGTCACATTGGACACTCGATAAAAGTGGTACACCAATGGTTTAAACAAGTTTAGTATGCCTAGGATCTTTCTTGTTTTTGTGAACTCCTTTCTTTGCTTGGCTGTGTAAGATGTCACTGCTAGCTTTTGCACCCCAGCTAACCCCGCCAAACCATGGAGCTTAGCCTTCAACACGTGCTTTTTTCTCTCGCATGTAGAGATAGAGAAACACAACCATGCCTACTCGTTTATCTGTGCTTGAACTTGCACAGATGCCCATCCATTTATCACATGGTTCCTAAGTGTGTCTTCTGATATAAATGTCACTGGCAGGCTCAGAAAGCTAAGACTCGTGTGAGGAATGAGGTGGGTTTGATTGGTGATATGTAATGTGCTGCTACAATCACATGATTGATGAGGATTGCATGGTGGTCCATGGCATTGTAGAGGACAACCATTGAAGTGATCAAAGAATTTAGTCTACAAAGTAGGTGTGTCTTGCCAGAGAGTATCATTCTGATTGATTTTCAGGGATGGATGTAATTCATGCAGAACCAAAGAGAGCCATACTAGCTGGTCTTAAGCTGTTATTATAGGCAAACAGTACAAAGGTGTATGCATGCAAACTACCTGGAAAACCAGTAAACAAGCTATTGGCATATCCCATAATGTGTTGTATAAAGCTAAGGTTGTCCGTTTGATCTTAGTTTCCATCCATGGCTCGTTGAAGTCCACTCCAAAATCGGGCATATCAGCCTTGCATAATACTCGCGTCATTGAAGGTCGAGCGACTCACATGTTTCGGGAGCATGTGAGAGTGAGCTCTTTATATGCTGTCAACGAGCCTATGACTCTATATAGCTTGGCGGCTCATCCTAATGTAATTTATTAGAAAAACAAGTGGTTGTGATATATGGCGGCTTCGATAATAAAAATTTGTGAAAAATTAAAATAGACATTATACTTGGCAAATAGGAGCAACTCCCAAATTATATCCTTAACTGTTTATACAGAAATGAAATTTTAGATTTGGATATGCACAGACAACTTAAGTCTCTACGAAGCTTATTTAGGCATGAATAATGGATTCATGTAAGAATAGAGGATAAATATGTATGTGCAAAGAGAAATCGTTTTCTATGGCAAAAAAAAAAAAATTGACTTGGAAATTTGAGATCGGCTCTGAGCAACCAAGGTTAGCAAATTTTGAATAGATTTTCAAAAATCTTGAAAATAAAGTATTGTCATATATTAATTAAGCATTTACGGATATGTTACGCGTTCCTCTTTTTTTGGCATTTCGTAATTTATCCTTGCCAAGAGGCAATGGCCACGATGCACAATGTATCTAGCCGTTTACGCCTTTTTCTTCCATATATTGCGTTTTTGTATTGTTAAATTAATGTGCTTAAAAAAATAATAAATTGTCTTTTTTGGGGAATTGTATGCTAATTCTTTCCAACATTGTTCTCTGAAAAGACGTGATATATATATGATATATAAATTTAAATCTGCTCTTAATTTGTAAATGTGAGCCCACAAAATTTCAGCTAGTAAATTATACAGATCTCACACGATTTTATCGTATCATTGAGAGTTGAGGGGCTTGCATGTTTCAAGAACATGTGGGAACAGTTACCATCACTGAAGAATTTTTTTTCTTTTCGCGTGGAGGAAGAAGGAAGAACTGGTTGAAGTAAAGAATAAATATTAAGGAGCTTTGCTAATGAGTTCCTTAGCAATAGACATTTTGATTTTTAGGGTATCGATTGTACAAGACAGGAGAAAAATAGGAAAAATTGAAAACCGCAAGTCTTTTTCATATTTGGGTTCTGAACAAGTATTTTTGAAGACTATTTAACGAAATATTCAAAAAGAAAAGTCAAGAACGAGATAAGCTTGCGAGCTTGAAAGATTAAAGTGTAACTTGCACGCCTGCCCCGTCCATCGTTTAGCGTTGATGTTCCTTCCGGTTCTCGGCCGTCCTCTTGTCTTGATCTTCGCGAGTTGATCTCATCGTCAGAGAGGCGTTGTTTCTGCTATAGCCGTCGCCTCTTCCGGCATGGGATGCACCGAATTTCCTCCCCAAGATCAATCTGACTTTCCACACACAAAATCCTCTCCCTACCACTTTTTTTTTTGTCTTATTCTAACTCTCAATTTACTCTTAAAATTTTTGCTCTATATTTTTGTAGGGCATGGAAGTCAAAACTTATATCTAAAGCTTTCCACCTCAACCCTCTTGAGAAAGTAAGAATTTAAATCTCCAACTGTCTTTTTTTATATGAGAATGATAGCTATTAAGACAAATTTTAATGCCACTTTGGAGACTTTTTGCAAAAAATGCATTCACTTTGAGATATGTTTTCGAAACCGGTTTACATGATAACTCTTCACTGAGTAAGCGAGTCATGTCAATCATCATGCCTAAATGTTGATGAGCAAGCAAGTGGGTCATCCAAAAAAAAAGAAGAGATAAGTATATTTAAAGTCCTAAAATTTGTCATAAAAATGCAATTGAATCTTTAAATTTTCAAAAAGTGTAAATTCTGAAATTGTTAAGATAGTGCAATTGAGTTCTAAAATTTTAAGAAATGCTATTAAGTCTTAAAACTTATCACGAAAGTGCAATTGAGTCTTACAATTAATAGAAGGACATTATTGGATTAGGACTCAATTGCACTTTTTGATCAATTTGAGGATTTAATTGTAATTTTTGAAAATTTTAAAACTTATCATAAAAGTGATAAGTTTTATGATAAGTTTTAAAATTTTCAATTCATAAATCCCATATAAAAAAAGTCATTATGATTTACTTAAGTGAGCTCAAACCCACGTGATTGGAAAAAAAAATCTTAGATTTTTCTGCTAAACAAAAAGAGAGAGAGAAATGCAAGGAAACGTGAAAAGAAAAGAGAAAAAAGTACTATTAAGCTTCATAAAATGAACACATATACCGTCTCCTTTAAGTTTGCCACATCAAGTTTTAAGATTTTCAATTCATAAATCCACCCCCCAAAAAAATAGTTTTTGTCATTACGATTTACCTAAGGCAACAATATTTTCCTTTTGAAAGTCAAACGCATGTGATTGGAAAAGAAAATTTAAGATTATTCCGCTGAACAAGGAAACAAGAAATGCAAGGACCGTCCCCTCCAAGTTCGCCACGTCTAAGATTTCCATTTCAGAAATCCCCCTAAAAAAAAGGTTTTCGTCCTTATGATTTACCTAAGTGAGCAATATTTTCCTTTTGGAAGTCAAACACATGTGATTGGAAAAGAAAATTTTAGATTTTTCTGCTAGACAAGGAAACGAGAAATGCAAGGAAATGACCATCTCCTCCAAGGCCGCCACAATGAGTTTTAAGATTTCCAATTCAGAAATCTCAAAAAGAAAAAGTTTTTCGTCCTAAGTGAGCACTAATTCCTTTTGAAAGTCAAACTCACGTGATTAAAAAGGAAAATCTCATATGTTTCCATAAAATGAATACATATACCATCTTCTTCAAGTTTACTACATCAAATTTTAAGATTTCCAATTTATAAATCTAATAAAAAAGGTTTTTCCTCATTACCATTTACCAAAGTGAGCACTTTTTCTTTTGAAAGTCAAACACACATGATTGGAAAAGAAAATTTTAGATCTTTCCGTTGAACAAGAAAACAAGAAATGCAAGGAAACGTGAAAAAATGAGAGCAAAAAATGCCATTGAGCTCCATAAAATGAACACATACATCGCATTTTCCAAGTTTACCATATCAAGTTTTAAGATTTCCAATTCATAAATTCCCAAAAATAAAAATTTTTTCATCATTACAATCTACCTAAGTGAGCACAATTTCCTTTTGAAAGTCAAACTCACATTATTAGAAAAGCAAATCTTAGATTTTTCCACTGATTAAGGAAACAAGAAATGCAAAGAAACATGAAAAGAAAAGAGAAAAAAGTACCATTGAGCTCTATAAAATGAATACATATATCGTCTCCTTCAAGTCACCGCATCAGTTTTAAGATCTTCAATTTATAAATCTAACAAAAAAAAAAAAGTTTTATCTCATTACCATTTTCTTTTGAAAGTCAAATACACGTGATTGGAAAAGAAATTTTAGATGTTTCCGCTGAACGAGGAAACGGGAAATGCAAAGGAAACGTAAAGATAAAAAGAGAAAAAAGTACCATTCAGCTCCATAAAATGAACACGTACACCGTCTCTTTCTACTTCGCCGTATGTCCTCGCCGTTCGGCTCTGTAGCTCTCTCCGATTCAACCGCAAAGGCACTCTAGCTCTCGATCTCCTCCGACCATGGGCGCCAAAGGGTATCTCAGTCCGGACCAGCTCGAATTCTTCAACTCTCAAGGTGCCCCCACAACCACCCTTCTTCAAGAACAATTCCTTGGTTCTTTTGTTCCCCTTTTAATCGAGTTGATTCGCGAATCGAATGATGTAGTTTGCTAAAAATGACGGCTTTGTCCCTTCCGCCAGGTTACTTGGTGATCGAATCGCACGCTTGCCCCGAAGAAATCGACGCCATGATGAAGAGGATGGAACGGTTGCTCGACGAGTTCGACTGCTCCACCGCCTCCATCTTTTCTACCAAGAACCAGGTTCTGCATCCAAAGTTTCGGCCTTTTGGCTTCGTATTAAGTATTTTTCTTTTCTCGCCCGGAGTGTTGGATCTTTATCTCTCTGGCTTTGCAGCAGCAACACACCGACGATTATTTCTACGAAAGCGCCGAGAACGTCTCGTTTTTCTTCGAGGGTACGAGTTTTTCTTCCGTTTTTCTATGTATATAATATGAACTGTTTATCTTGATCGAAAAATGAAGATATTAGTCGATTGATTTGTCAATTACCATTGCCTTGAACCTTCGTTATTGGTTTTTGCTGTACTTGGTAGCTCTTATTGTCACCAAGACTAGTTTTTGATTACTCTGACCCCTCTTGGCGCGTGTTGACTTTGGAGAGTTCGTGGGTAGGACTTTAATCAGATACGATGGTGATATTCTGGCATTAGTGCATATATCAGCATCATTGCCGGAGTAGTGCTTTTACTAATCCTGGTAAATTTTGACAGAGAAAGCATTTGGTGATGATGGAAGCTTGAAGCAACCCAAGCAATTGTCCATCAATAAAGTTGGTCACGGTATGCTTTCACTGATACATGCTATGCTTCTGGTCCTGTCTTTTGTATATGATTGGTTTCAAGTGCAATTTTTTTTTTTTTAACAAACCTAGTTCCAATGGTTGTCTTTTTTCAGCGCTGCATGAGCTTGACCCAGTTTTTAAGGCCTTCTCTAGCTCAGATAAATTCTGTGGCATGCTGTCATCCTTAGGTTACAAAAGGCCTATCATCATTCAGTCGATGTACATCTTCAAGGTACTTATCTTAGCCATTTATATTTCAGATCAGTGAGTAGCAGAGTATATTGTGCATTCATTTCCAAGGCAAGTTATTGATCTTAGTGTAGTTTCATTGGGTGATGACTTAGTCTCTTATCCTGGGTTCAGCCGGATGGTTGGTGGTTGACTGCATTTAGACAGCACAGCTTCCATTCTTCATTTGCAAATATCTGCTGCAAGAGTGGAATGTTGGTCATATTCCTTTTAATTTGTATCTGTGACTAGAAGATGGATCGATGCTGAATCATTTTTGGGGACTTGCATTTGATGATACTTCCCTCAAACTTGTGCATAGATGTTGCTTGCGTTTGCCGAATCACCAGGCAATTTTGTCCTTGTCCTTTAATAACCACTAGTTATATGCCCAGGCCTTCTTCAGATATTTAACTGGACCAATCTGGGTGTTGCACAGGCACATATATTTATTTCAGACAGTTCAAGGTGGCCATCAAATTAATTCGAGTATTGTTATGTTCCTTTAAAATATACAATGATCAGAATCATTCTCAATCGTAATATGAAAATCCCCCAATTCTGAAGGGTGAGCTCTTCTTCACAAACTATTGGTTTGGGAAGAATAAATCCCTAGGTGTAAACATTTTTTTCCCTTAAAATTTCCTACAATTAGGCTATGTAAAGATTCTATGTGATCCCAAGTTGGTAACATTCGATTTTTATGCTCCAATTTGTAGTGTTAATCTTCAATGTCATGCATCACTTAATTTGTTTTTTGTAATCAAAATCTTTTTGTTATTTGTGATTTCGATTGTCAATAAATTTATCAAATCCTTCTACTTCAATATCTCCCAAATCTACAATTCTCAAATGCTGTGGTATCTATGGGAGTTAAGCTTTTATATAATTGAGATTGAAATTACTTGCAAATCTTAAGAAGAGATATTGATCTAACAAGGCTTATATTTGTACCAAATTTTGACCTGCTGGTGATGCTAACCATAGAATCACAATTTGACCCTCTGATCCTGTTGTTCCCCACTATTTCTTTATATCTTGTTTACAGTCGCCTGAATTTAATTACAAGCAGTGTGTCCAACAGAAAACCTGCTATAGATAATATCATTTTGGATATTCTTTCTGGGCCCCTTAATAAAGAGAACAAAGGTACAGGTGATTAGAGCAGGATCTGCATGAGGCCAGTGGTTATTGGAAATTCCTATGTTGTGCTGCCATCTGTTTTTCTCAAGGTTATGGCGATTCTTTTTTTCTTTTTTGTCTTCTACTTATCCTTGCCAGGATGTTATATAATTGTACACTTGACACACGTTGGTGGATAGTTGCCAAAATTAGGTTTAGTGGAGAATTTTCTCAGTCTCTGGCTGGTAAAGCACAGCTACTTTTCCTGTATAGGTGTGCAATCAATGCTACTTGATCCCACTATATAAAGATGGGTAGGTTTGTACAATTGTACTCGTTATTATGTCCTAGGTCACCAGTTGAAAGTGCTTGTTGTATGAAGTGAAGATGTCTGGAAGAGATGCTATGCTAAGATGATCTAAAAGTTGATATATGCTAAATTTCATTCTGGCTTTTGCTGTTCTCATCTTTGCTTTCTCTGAGATCATTTATGTCTGGACTGGTTGAGATATGATCATGTGGGCAATTGTTTGCTGCGATAGTTACCTTGCATATGTTGGCTAAGCCACAGTATCCGACCTACCAAGTGACATATACATTTGTGTCCAGTGCTTGAATCCTTTATTCACTATTCTGTCAAAGGCATATTATTCTCAAGCGGTCTTCTCAGTTCTTCTCACATAAAATTGTGCATGCAGCAACCGGGTATTGGAGGTGAAGTAGTGCCACACCAGGATAACTCATTTCTTTACACGGAACCACCTACTTGCACAGGGCTGTGGTTGGCTCTAGAAGATGCAACAATAACAAATGGCTGTCTCTGGGCTATCCCTGGATCTCACAAGAGTAAAATTGTCTTTTATGTCACTCATTATTTGCCTTGCAAGCATATTTCACTCTGAAATTAGTTGTTATCTCTGATCTTTCATGTTTTCCAGATGGCCTTGTCAGAAGGTTTATTCGAGGTGAAGGGGGAGTTTCCTTTGATCGCCCTTCCCCAACCTATGATAAGAAAGATTTTGTAGCAATCGAGGTTAAAGCTGGATCTTTAGTTCTAATTCATGGCGATCTTATTCATCAGAGGTTAGTTTGGAAGCGTTTTTATTTTTGTTTGGGACCTGCTGATTATATTAAAAAATTCAATGTTGACTTCAGTTTCTATGATTCCTAATTTCTTCCAGGTTTGTTTCAATATTATGGATGCCTTATATATTTTTGAAATAATGATTGGCAACTAATATGGGTGGGTTGCACTAAATTTGCTGAACCTGTTAAGTGGGGAAGTGGTCACAAATTTGGTTCTTGTCTGGTTTGGCTGTAAAATATTGTTTGGAAAACTTTTATAAGGCTTGTTGACTCTAAAAGCAACAAAGTGCAATACCCCATGCTCAAAATGAAATGGAAGCTAATTCTTGACATCTTTCCACTTGTTGACTGTAGCTTTGAGAACCAGTCCTCAAAGTCGAGGCATGCCTACAGCTTACATGTAGTGGATACTGATGGTTGCAAATGGGCGCAGTCAAATTGGTGAGGACACGAAAATTGCACTCTTCATCTTGTTTTCCATCCTCTAATTCTGGTTTCATTTTTGGTATTAAACTTGATTAAAAGGTTAGAAACCTTGAAATTGATTTAGTTCAACTGTTTCAGCTGCGACTAATAAACACATTGCTCAATCTGTTTTCCTAAATTTTAAAAATAAAAATAAAATAAGAATGACTGGAGACTGCTTTTACTTCTCTAATTGCTGATTCAGAGTTTGGTGATTGGTTTCCAGGATCAGGAGAAAAGTCGAGCCGGAGCCTCTCTTTGTAGCTTGATCTGATTCCACCTGTGCTCGGGTTGCCATGTACAAGGCTAGCGGATTAAATCATCAAGGCAATCTTTTATAATCAATCTGTACATGGAAGAACTGCATCAATCTTAGAGAAGTCACTGAGGTTGCCACCTTTGCAAAGTCAAAAAGTCTTTCTTTCCTCTGTTGTCATGGGATCTTGAAATGTTCATTGCAGAATGTAAATCTCGGACAGGTTGCAATAAGAATAAGAATGATCTACAGAAAAACCCATTGTTGGACTGGAAAGTACATGAAAATTGATTGAAAAACTTGTAATGCCTGAATGGCGTGCAATGTGAATTGTACTGGTGCTTGTCAACCTGAAGTACTTGAACTCTAGCTAATTGTGGTCTTCATACTTGCTCAGTGCCGAGGGAAAGAAAAATAGACTCTGGTCTTTTGAAGTCTAGCCTAAAAATCGGAAACATCTGTAAGCTGTAGGATTTTTAAGCTTTTAAATTAGGGCTCAAACTAGGGGGAATCCTAAACTATGCCCATTTGAACTGATTTATCATAATTTTTTCGATGCACCTTAAATACTCCTAAATTAATACCTTTGCAACAAACTTACTCTAGGACCATTAACTCCCTCGTGTTCATGAATATTTTGTTAAAATTACTAGTTTCATCTTTTATGTACTTATTTTATTAATATGTTACCTACGAGAATGAAAATTTCCACAATTGCCCAACTTTCCACCATCCTCTCAATCTAAAGACCGAGAAGCTTTCTTCTTCTTTTTTTCCCTCGCTTGATTGTGTTAAGACTATCAAATGGAGAAAATTAATGTGAATCTCATGAAAAAAATACTTCAATCTTGTGTGGTATTGGAAGAGATAAAACTATCTAATGAATATATTTGTCATATTCAAAGGTTATTACATTGGATTCATCATTTATTTATTGCAGTGACTTCCCAATCTTCATCAAAATAGAACATCCATCTACCAAAATTATTAAAAGCTTCACCCATTATGAGAATAATCTAACATGGCTCTAGTACCAAAGATTACATGATATTTCTACATAAAACATGAAAAACACGCTTCTTTTATCTAAAGCATATTAAACATGGCTACAAACATGCTGGACGTAATTGCAAGTGTACTTAAGACATACTTAAAAATAGACAGACAAGTTAATTGTTGATACCTTATGAAGAGCACAATGGTATTGCAAAGGAAAAACACCAATCTCTCATAACTATTGCAAAAGTCTCAGGGAATAGAGAGGAATGGTTATCTTGGGAGATGGAGAGCTTATGCTGGAAGCTCTTTTGAAAGAACCTGATTTTTGAGGATTATAGGTCAAGCCTTCTCTTTGAGGTTGCATTTGGAGAATTTCTTAGATTCGTTCTCTGTGCTCTATGCTGAATGTACTTTCGTTATCTTCTGTCTGTCTGGATGGTACTACTGTTGCCAATCCGCGTGGATGCTTTCGATGAAATCTCTTTAGTAATGTTGTTCTTTTCTCTATTCCGACATGTCATCGGTCATGTGCTGACTATCCTTCACATTGCTATCTTCTTCAGCAAAGCTGGCAGGTGTTGATTATACGTAATAATCAAACTTTCCCAAGGGTTCTCTACTAACCTACTTTTGGATTTCCTTGCTCATTTGTTCTCGTAATTGTTGATTTGCATTTCCTTCACTTGAGGAGGACTCTTGGTTTTCACCATTTATCTTCTTCTGCAGATCTTCTGATAATTTTTTTTTTATAATTCTGACAAAGAAAAACCAATGGTGAGAAGCAACCCATATATAATTATCAAGGACATAATTCAAATAATTCATATGAGGCAATGGAGGTGGTTCTGCTGATGTATAATCTTCTTCTTCAATCTTGAAATGCTTAATCAGATTGGGCAAAACTCTACCGTTTTATGAATATTACTTTCCCAAGCGTGGGAATTAGGTGATATTCTTTTTCCTAAGGACATTTCTGTCATTCCCATCTGAGTATCCAGGTGAACTTGCACGATTTGGAGGAGCAGAACAAGAATATTTCTGGTTCTGTGAAATTGGCATGGGTTTAAAAATCTACAAATTTTCTAACATGATTTTCTGACTTCTTCTGGAAAGCACACCTTTCAACAGTTCCCAATAAAGGAAACCGATGTTTGAACTAATTTGGAAATTCTTATCACCTGCATCTAGACTGGATATACCATGAATATTCTTCTTCACCATCTGTAATGCCAAAAAGTTTCTCAAATGCGTCCATATAATCAAAATAATTAGATTCGGTAAAATATGTAGGTGGATTCTCTGAGGGTCCTAGTTACTGATAGTAATTTTTCCTCATACGTCTATTACATTACTTTCCTGATCTGAAGTCCTGAAAAGCCAACTTCTGATGGTTCCCTAAGATTATGCAAGATGGAAATGGAATTTGCTTCCAATAAAATTGTTTTGCTTTGCGTAAAAGGTGGATGGTTGGCCTATTTTTTGAATTGCATGTTCTCTATTTAATTATATGAAAGAAAGGTTCATGGGAAATATTCTATGGACTTACCTTCCCAACATGCTATATAAATCCACTGAGGTTTTTCTGGAAGTTGAATTTAATTTCCTTCCAATTGTATTTATCACTAATACTTTTACCTTTTCTGGATATGCATATAGCAATATGGTTTCTCCTATACCGAAAGATATCTCATCTGTTCTTGGATCAATTATAGTTGCCATGACCTTGAAAAAGATTGTACATTAACATAAGTGTCCGATTTGATCCTCACTAGGGACTAGGGTTTCAAAGCAACTTGGACTAACCCTATACGTAAATAATTGAATTTTTTCTTTGAGATCATTTGACATTCCTTGTTAAAGCAATTAAAAAGACCCATCATTGACATTCCCTTTTAAAGCAATTCAAAAGACCATCATTTTCTATCGTTGAGATAGTTGCTAAACAGCCTTAATTGTATTAAATCTTAAATTCAAAGGTTCCTCAATTCTTGTGTACACACGGCGTCCATCTATCTGTGGTATATTCCAATTTCCTAAGCTTTTCTTAATAACTTTCACAATTTCTTCAAAATTCTTAAACTTGTTTTGATCGATCCATTATCTCTTTTTAAGAACTAGAACATGTCCGTGACTTTAATATTTCTGTAAGAGTTTTTCTGATGTGGGCTATATTAATTGATATTGTAATTTATCATTTTATGGAATTGGTCTAATAAGGAGAGATATAAGGTTTCCTAATTAGTCTAATATGGGGCTGGCTGTTGTAAGTCGAGTAAAGTCCAGCTTGTGATGAGAGGGTATGTGGCTTAAAACTCTATAATTAGTGCTCAAATCTCTTCTTTAACCTTAACACACACAAATAGAGGAAAAGTGCTTGAATTTGCCATTGATACAGAGGGCAATAGAGGAGAAGAAGCACTTGAGTTTTGGATCGGTGATGTTCTGCATCAAGAACGATAGATTCCAAATCAAGTGCACAAATTTTTTTACTCGTTTATATGTGTTCTTGATTCTAGTCATGGACATCTTAGGTGCGCTTTCACGGTCAATGATTTCTTCCTATCAACAAATTCCTAAATGATATCAATCCAGATGTGCATTATTTGTTATCAGTCAACAATTTATACCCTTCATCTATTTTAACACAACTTTTGATTTCAAAGGCCTTACACCGGTTATGTTATTCCGGGTGATAATCAAATGCGACGAGACTTAATATTAATGATTTTTGTTTGTGACTATTATAATTCATTCCTTGGTAGATAATATCGGGTCACATTTTTGCCACTCTCACCATGGCTAAAGCACTCCCCATCACATTGTTTTGACAATATTAACCTTTGTGGGTTTCAGTTTTTTTAAGCATCTTTTTTTTTGTGTGGTTCTGGTCCTCGTTTGCTTTCCTGTTAGTCTTTTCTTATGAGTCCCATTTTTCTCATTCTTTACTTCTCTCTGTTCTCTCTTAATTCTGATCATGGTTCGAGCCTTGGTAGTATTTATAAAAAAAAAAAGAAAAGAGAATGCTCCATGGTTTGTCTCTATCACTTGTCATCTAGGCCACGTTGCGCTCATCGATTTTTCGTTGGAACCAAAAAAGAATGGCAACTCTGGAAATTTGGAATGAGGCACAAGCTGGAGGGAGAAATTGTTCTTAGAATGTTTTCTAATAACTTCTATTACAACACTCACCCTCATGTTTTTATATAATAGTAGAACATTTACAATACAAAAGACAAATATCTCACACAATTAAAATACACACCAAATGAGCCATGACGTTCTAGAGCACCTCTTCTTACAACGTTAAATGAAGCAACCAAAAAGTCTACAGATGATAGATGTAGGCACCGAATTCGGATTCTCCATGGTGGTTGGCTGATAGTCGCATTGCAATGCAACTTGACGATATATCTTTGCATCAATATAGTCAAGTCTATCAAAACTTCAGATGATTGCCATGGCAGGAACAGCGTTTGTTAACCTCTAGAGAGGGATGGTTGTGATAACGAGAGCAAAAAGAATTACAAATAGTTCCAAGGCAGTGAAATGATTAGCGATGGACGATCAAGTGTAAAGAGTAGGACTCGCGGTAGAAGTTGGAAAGTTCTCACATTAGCCTACACAGATCCAAACTGCAATAGATTGGACGGTCCACGTGATCCTGAAATTATCTAACTTGTGATCCACATTTATTAAGACAAAACAAGAGAGACGTTTCTTGCGTTCTCAAAGCGCTTACACGTGCGCACGTGAGAGCAGGTAGCTTGCGATGCGCATCTAGAGGAGCCAATTGGGACGATCATTGAAGAAAGTTAAATTTTCTCTTCTTTCCTGGAAAAAGGGTTTGACAAATGCGGTACGTGCGAACGACAAGAATCTCTGACCTTTTCTTTCACACAGAAATCGACCTTCGAACATGTGAGAAGATATAGAGAGAGACGTGTCCAAGTTTTGTTTGAAATGAACCTCTGACTTCCGTTTTCGACTGGCTTTCACTCTCGTGACATGACTAGAACATACTAAAATTTTTCAGAGACATGCAAAGACGAGGGTTGCGGAACGGGCGGAAGGAAGGAAATTGATGGTGCGCATGGAGTGGTTGGTTGGACAACTAGCTCCGGAAACCAAAAGGGTAGGTACGAATTGGTGGTGATTTGCTGTTAATTCCAAAAACCCAAAAAAGGGCAATTGAGATGTACAACTTTTGAAGCACATTAAACAAAACCAACTACATTTTCGGTTAACAAATCTTGAGTTCATTAAAATGCAAGCGATATCATGAATTGGCTACTATCCAAGTTGAAACCTCAACGAACAGGCTAATCGTTGTTGCGATCTTCCCAAAGCGAACCACCCAAGGGAAAACTAACGGATTATTAAATAAAAAATTTAGCATGAATCCTCCTTTGAGGTTATAATTTAATCATGTAAATGATAACATTCCTAGTCAGCAATCTTATCTCTTGTATCTAATTTAAGACATTATTGATATTGTTCCCGTATTTTCTCTGCTTGCCTTAAGCATCCTCAGTCATCCCTAATTTAGGGCTCTTGTAATATCTTTATATATAGTCTGTACAAAAGAGATCAAATCAATGAAATACAAAAACTTCGATTTCTTCATGGTATCAGAGCTGCATTTGGCGTAATCTGTCCTACGATCCTCAAATCTCCTTCTACTCTCATTCTTCAACGACTTTCTTCTTCCCAAAGAAAATGTCGATAGGCTCTAATCCATCATCTCAATCATCTTCATCTATCGCATCTCCCTCACTCGTTATCTCAAACATATCCAACTTGATACCCATCAAACTGAACAGCTCAAACTATCTTCTTTGGCGTTCTCTTTTCGAACCAATTCTCAAAGGTCACAACCTCATATCTTACATTGATGGAACCTCCCAAGCGCCTACTTCAACTAACGAAAATTACAAGACATGGATCGAAAAAGATCATATGCTACTCTCCTGGATCAACGCTACTTTGTCTGAATCTGCACTTCCATATGTAGTTGGTGCTACATTTGCAAAAGCCAAGTGGGATGTCCTCGCTCGTCGCTATGCCTCTCTCACTCCTGCTCATGTAATGTCTCTGAAAAGACAATTACATCATCTCAAGAAGGGCAACCTCTCTATGCAAGAATATCTCCAACAATTCAAAACTTTAGCTGATAAACTCGCAATTTGCGGATCTCCAGTAAGTGATGATGATCTCCTAATTTGCATTCTCGATGGGTTGCCTGCTGCTTACTGCTCCTTTGCATCCTCTATTCATGTTCGTGCTAATCAAACTTCCATCACTATTGAAGATTTACATAATCTCCTACTCTCGAAGAAGGCGAGCATCGCTGATGATTCAAAGATATCCAAAACTACTCTTTTGCTTTCATTGCAAACCGACAATCTCGAACTCCTTCTCCTGGGCAACACTCATTCACACCTCATCCGTATAGGGGTGGCACTGGTTATAAGGGACGCAGTAGGGGTCATTCCAATCAAGCCGTACTTCTCCATACTCCATCATTTCTACCTCAAGGTCGTCAACTGAACACTGGCCGGCTGATCTGTCACATCTGCAACAAACATGGCCATAGTGCCATTTGGCGCTATCATCGCATGAACTATGCATACCACGGTCGCAATCCTCTGAAAAACTTGCTGCCATGGCTATTGCACCGCCTGCGACGATGGCACTTGGTATGCGATATTGGTGCCAGCCATCATATTACGACTTATCCGGGTAATCTCTCCATCTCCGCTCCCTATAGTGGTTCGATGAAGTTCAGGTTGGAAATGGCCAAGGTTTGTCTATTACTCATGTTGGTTCCACTTCTCTCTCACATCCCGCTTCCTCTATGCATTTGACTAATGTACTCCGCTGTCCTCTAGCATCTACCAATTTAATTTCAGTTAGTCGTTTTGCTAGAGACAATAATTGCTATTTTCTATTTGATGATTCTCAATTTTTTGTGAAGGACAAGTTAACGAAGCAAATTCTGCACCACGGTTGGATTGAGAATGGGCTTTATCCTATGCGGTTCCTCAAACCTTGCTTCAAACCTCAAGTTTCATTTTCTTCCTGCATCAACTCCTCCACCTGGCATCATCGTCTTGGCCACCCTTCAGCAGCTATTCAAAATCTTATTTTTAAACAGCTTCAAATATCAAATAAGCGTGACAACTCTCTGTGTTCTGCATGTCAGTTAGGCAAAAGTTGCAAGTTACCCTTTTCGTTGTCTCACACGTGCACTCAATTTCCACTCGAACTGATTCATTGTGATGTATGAGGACCAGCCCCTGTGGCTTCTATTTTAAAATTCTCTTATTATGTACTGTTTGTTGATGACTTCTCTCGTTACAACTGGATATTTCCTATGCGCCATAAATCTGATTTTTATGAATTTTTTATGGCTTTCAAACCGCAAGTTGAAAATCAATTTAACCATCGAATTAAATTCTTCCGCTCTGATGCTGGTGGCGAATTCACTAGCGATGCACTTGAATCTTATTTTCATACTCATGGCATTGGTCATCAATTTTCTTGCCCACATACACCTGAACAAAATGGTGTTGTTGAGCGAAAATATCGTCATGTGGTTGAAACTAGTCTCACCCTTTTAGCTCAAGCTGGTATGCCCTCTTGCTTTTGGTTTGAAGCCTTCAATATAGCTGTATATCTCATCAACCGAACACCTATTATTTCTCAAATTTCCCCATATCAACAATTGTTTCAACAAATTCCTAATTATTCTCATTTACGAGCCTTTGGATGCCTTTGTTATCCCTGGCTCCATCCTTATTGTTCTAACAAATTGGAGTTCCACTCTTCTTCGTATTGTTTTCTAGGCTATAGTACTTCTCATAAAGGGTATCGCTGCTATGACATGCAAAGTCACCGAGTTTACATATCTCGTCACGTCAAATTTGATGAATCCGTTTACCCGTTTATCACAAACTCTAACTCTCCAAAATCTCCTACCACTTTACGCTCACTTGGTCCTATCTCCATTTGGCTACCATCAACCTCTGCCCCCACGGATACCGCATGGGTTGAACCCACCATTAGCCCCGCCGACGGTGTTGCCTCTGCTTTGCTAACTATAGATGAACCCCAATCTCCTCCTTTACCTCCCTCTATACCACCTACCACCATACCACACCCTCCCCCACCACCTCCCACCCGCACTCATCCCATGATCACACGTTCTCAACATGGTATTTTCAAACCAAAAACCTTTACTTCTCGTTATCCTATTGCTTTATCTTCTTCTCTTCCCTTGGAGCCGACATGCTACACTCAAGCTTCCAAATCACCTAAATGGCGAAAAGCTATGGATGAGGAATTTAATTCATTACAAGAACAACACACTTGGTCTCTTGTGCCATTTAATCCAACCATGAACGTTGTCGGCTGCAAATGGGTTTATCGGATAAAACAAAACCCAGATGGCACCATTAGTTGCTACAAAGCTCACCTCGTAGCGAAAGGATTTCACCAACAACCTGGCATTGACTTTGTGGACACTTTTAGTCCTGTTGTAAAGCATACTACTATTCGGGTCATTCTCACGTTGGCGGTCACTTATGGATGGGCGATTCAACAACTTGATGTTGAATGTGCATTTTTACATGGCGATCTCTAGGAAACTGTATATATGGCTCAACCACCAGGCTATGTTGATCCTGCTGCTCCTCATTCTGTTTGCTTAATGCACAAATCCATCTATGGTCTACAGCAAGCACCTCGCGCTTGGTTTGAAAAATTCACAGCTTGGCTAGAAGACATTGGTTTTTCAACCACTATCTCAGATACGTCCCTCTTCATTTATAGTCATGGCTCTACCATTATTTATCTCTTATCATATATTGACGACATTATTTTAACAGGAAATGATTCCAAAGCTATGTCTGCTATTGTTGAGGAACTTCACCACTCATTCAAGATGAAGGACTTAGGCCCTTTGACTTATTTCTTGGGCATTCAACTTGTTCAACGAAACCCCCATCATATCTTCCTTAATCAGGCAAAGTATATTCATGACCTCTTATCTCGCACCAATATGTTGGACTGCAAGCCTGTTTCCAGCCCGGCTACCTCGAATAAACTCGGTCATTCAAGCAGTGACCCTGTCTTGGATCCTACACTATATAGGAGTGTTGTTGGAGCACTTCAATATGTTACTCTCAGTCGTCCTAACGTTAGCTATGCTGTTAATCAGGCTTGTCAATTTTTCAAAGCACCCGAAAAACACCATTGGCGTGCTGTAAAGCGTATCCTTCGCTATTTGAAAGGCACAATCTCTTATGGCATGCAAATTCAACCTGGTCCTATTTCTTTACATGCCTATTGTGATCTGACTTTGGCGATGTCCCAATGATCGTTGCTCTACTAGTGGCTATTGTTTATTTCTTGGGGCCAATCCTGTTTCCGGAGTGCAAAGAAGCAACCTACTGTTGCACGTTCTTCTCTGAGAGGCTGAGTATCGTTGTCTTGCTCAAACAGCTGCTGAAATTCAATGGCTCCTCTCTCTTCTCCGAGAATTATGAATCTCACTCCCACGTGCTCCTGTATTGTGGTGCGACAATATCTCTGCCATTGCTCTAACTCGGAATCCAATTTTTCATAGTCGCACTAAACACATTGAAATAGATTATCATTATGTTCGTGAATTGGCGGGTCGCCAGTTACTTGACATCTGTTACATCAACACCTATGATCAAATTGCTGACATCTTCACCAAAGGACTGTCATCAGCACAGGTTCGTCTTTTACGGTCCAAGCTTCACATTGTTGACAATGCTTCGCTTACGGGAGGGTGATAACGTTCCTAGTCAGCAATCTTATCTCTTGTATCTAATTTAAGATATTATTGATATTGTTCCCGTATTTTCTCTGCTTGCCTTAAGCATCCTCAATCATCCCTAATTTAGGGCTCTTGTAATATCTTTATATATAGTCTGTACAAAAGAGATCAAATCAATGAAATACAAAAACTTCTATTTCTTCAGTAAATGCTTTATTACTTCATTTAGGAGTCACCATTAATTCATTGTAGGTTGATTAAAAACTCAAGTAGAGTGTGGGAGAACAATTTATTTTTGCGAACCAAAAACTCATGGATATGGAAACTTGGTTACGCTAGATATAACTAACACCATTTCAGTACATTTTCTCTTTATATTCCAATATATTTAGCAAGCAGTCTTGGATGATTTTAATACTAAACCACGATCGTTCATATGGGTATACAATCAATAATGTAACACTCAATAAATCAAAGCAATTAACAAATAAATTGCCTAATCTAGGTCGTGCTCGAGACCTTGGTTGTCTTGTGACAGTCGAGCCTGAGACACCAGTGCTTGTGCCCAAGATGCTAGGCCAAGTAATATTGAGGTTGGGCCTCAAACCCCATGCCCTAGTCCCCAACTCTTGAGCTCGGGTCCGTTGAGGCTAGGCCTAGGACTCCCGCGCCCATGACTGGGTCCCTTGCACTTGATCATCGATCCATTGATGTTACACTCAAGTCCATCAAAACCATGCCCATGACCCTGACCTCAAGCCCGAGGCCCATTGAGGCTGTGCTCAGGACCTTGGCTAGATCTGATGAGGACGGGGAATGATTGTTGAGGCCAAAGAGCCTAATAAGGAACAGCTCCTGGCAAGCTTTTAGGATGTGCAAAGGGGTAGAAATGAACCAAACTATATATTGAACAAGACAAGCAATTATGAGCTTTTAAAAGAGGCTATTAGAATAATATAAAATTGATTGTTGGATTAGAGCACATTCATAATTTGAGTCCTGATTTATGGTGGGCATCAGAAGAAGATTGGAGACAAAAGGAAATCGGCATGATTTATGGTGGGCTATGTTTGGGTAGCCCCTCCACCATTCAACAAGGAGTAAATGCTTTCATAAGGAAAAGGGAAGGTCTTGTTTTCGGAAGAAGATTGAAGACAAAAGGGAAGCAGCATGATTTATGGTGGGCTATGTTTGGGTAGCCCCTCCACCGTTCAACAAGGAGTAAATGCTTTCATAAGGAAAAGGGGAGGTGTTGTTTGTTTCTTGTCAAAAGAGTGAGATTTCTTCATAGTCAGGAAAAACAAAGACTCGCACATCTTTGTCCTATTAAGTGCTACATCTATCATCGACATTGTGTAGGTTTCAACTTTCATATTTTGGTGCCTGTTAGGGTTCTTCATTGGTTACTACACAACATAGGATCTTTGTAGTAGATCAAGATAGATTATATCTCAATAAATTGATGTGTGCTTAATTGGATCCCACATTAAATGCTGTCATTCTCGCATATTTTTGTACAACGCGATGACTAGTGTTTTCAAGTCAGCCGGAGAATGACCGAAGGAACCTACATAATAAATGACAACGTGAACCACCTTAGTCATAGAAAGTGTGATATTTGCCATCGCAATTCATTTTGGGGACTCAATTCATTTTGGGGACTCACTTAGACCTCTCAGGGTCAACTTTCAGTATTCGATATTATTTGTATGGTAACCCCATGCAAACCCTGTAAAATTAGCAGACTCTCCGTTAACTTTCTTTCTTTTTCTCCTTTTGTTTTAGGGAAAATACCATCTAAAATCCCAAACTTTATCAAGTGCGACAAATTTATCCTAGACTTCTTTTGTGACACCAAAAAATCAAACTTATACTTGTGTAACACATTTACTCCAAATTAAATTAGATTAAAAATTAACAAAACTGAAAAATGGGACCCCATAGGTGGGAAGGGACTTCCCTGCCTGTATATATAGTCCATCGACCCTATTTATATTAATATAAGACAGGTATGATTTAATGTTCATGTATAACTGCCCGTCTTTAACATCAAATTGGATCTAAAATTGGTATTTAGAACAAAAAAGATGAAGTAAAGATAAAGTTTATAGGAGGAGATTAGCTATGCAGTTTTTTGTGGGTAAAACAGTTCGCTAATGTGAGTCACCACGGTAGTCTAATCATTGTTATAACTTTGCTTATGCATCAAATTAGTCAGATTGTCATTGGGAGCTAATTGAGTTTTTGGTTTTGATAACCTTGTCCGCCACGTCATTTATCTGTTAGATAAATTTCCATGCACGACGATCACAACGTTCCAAAATGTCTTGAACTTTAGAGGAGCAACGTTCGAAAATTGCATTAAACGTGGGAAAGTATGGTCAGCTTTTGAATGGTCGTTTTCATGGTGAAATGCATCACTTCTATCCCTTTCACAACATTCGTATGTTCAGCCTTTGAATGCCTTTTTTTTTTTCATGGTGAAATGCATCGCTGCTAACTAAACTTATAAAAATAAACTCAGAGCACGTGCCATCGATATAGAGAAAATGTTACCCGAGCGGTCATTCGCCATTGATTTAAGAATTTTAATGATCAAACTTTTTCACTACTCGTCAAGCCAAGGTGATTAGAATTACTCTTTCTTTTATAACTTAAACATCGTCGTGCTCCTTTCCACCTAAAAGTCCAAGGGGGGTCTTTAACATAATTTCCCCTACTTTCCCTTTCTTCGGCGGTCAAAGTCAACGTTAACTCGGGAAAGAAAGATGATATTGAAACCCTAGTACAGTTCGATTTATAATATAGATCCTAGCTAGAAATCCATAACTCTCTTTAGTAAACAAATAACGGCCACTGCATATGATAGATCTTGTTTATATGTATATTAATAATCGGACACCATATAAGTAGTTAACTGATGGGGAGTATTCTCTGCAAGTGTGTTTAATGTTCAAATGAAACTGGTTCATCAACACTTTATAATACATGATAAAAAGGAGATTGTTTTACTACAATGAATCTGTTCTAATGATTTCATATATCTTGAGTATAATCACCTAAATGGAAATCAATGATGTAAATTAGTTATATAAAAAGAATAATTTTTATTTATCTAAATCGATGCATAAAACGCAACAATTTCTATGTACCCTTCAATAACCGTTTTTTTTTAGAGCAAAATAAGTCGAGAATGAGGCAGCGTTTAATGCAGAAAACTGTGATCCTTTTCCTGATTTAGGAGTAGATGCAAAACCACTTTCATCAATTTGTTTGCGAGAGTGGATTCCTCGTCAAGCCAATTATATCCACTCACGAAGTAAATTCATCATCCCATTCGATCCAGATCACAGATTACCATATGGTACAACGTCTAAAACTAAGGAAAAGGATCATGATCCTTTTCTATTAAGTGTAGAAAACCGACAAAAAGGTGAACTTCTAGTTAATTTTTTGCATCATCTTTTGAAAGAATTGTCATATCTTCAAAAGCTTGGACACGTGAATAGGTTAAATACAATCAACCAAGCATTAGTTTGTACAAAGATTATTTTCTTGAATTAACTTTGTGCGTAACCCGGGAAAAAACTCTCTTTTGCCATTTACAGAATAAGCTTACAAAATCAAAGAAATTTATTATTTTTTGTTCCTTCAATCTTTAATCTCTAGTTCACTTAATTTTCAGAGTGAGGGTGGTGAGTGAGCTTGGAGCTGGGAAATGTAGGGCCGCGAAATTGCAAGCGTCGTATCCGTGGTGCAACCAACAGTAATTGGTTGCTTCTTCTGTGCTCTCGTCATGGTTTTGCATGATAAAGTTGCATACATTTTTACTTCATCCACCGATGTTCTTGAAGAAGTGGACATGCTCTCTTATCTTCTTGGCGTCACCATACTTCTCAATAGTGTTCAGCCCATTCTATCATGTAAATCTTCATATTCCTGTATATATAGGTTTTCTACTTGCGACTCTTCTTTTCCATGTATTCATCTGCAGAAGGTCACGTGATGAATTGGTGAAAAGCAAATTTCTGCGGTACTGTTGTCCGATTGATCAACAAAGTGTACATTCATAGAAGACAAGGTGGTTTGTTTCGAACAAGTGTGATCAACCTGACCTTGCTTGTGGAAATAATATGTTCAACCAAAGTACATAGAATAAGAATCAATTAAAAGGAGCATTATTCCACACGGAGCTTGCTATGAGTTTGATTGAGCTCTTTTGTAACCACTTAAGGTCGGGTTCGACTAAGTGAGATAGTTGATATGCTTGAAATTGACTCAATTAGCTCCAATATAACCTTGAAACTTTAGAAAAAAAGCGTAGTATTTCTTTGAAAACAAGTTGTTTGGTTTTGTCTTGAATTCACTCAAAGTAAACATAACAAGGGCCACTACTTGAATTTCTCTCACTGCAACTCAAAACAACTACACGAGAATCATGGTCAATCGGTATACTTGAAGGTGTTTTTCACTTTACATCACCCGCATGAGTTTGATAATGCTACTGGAGTTGCTGTTGCATCGAAATGGCAAAGGTATGTTGCATTTATCAATTTGGGATGCTACTATGTTGCTGGTCTACCTCTTGGATTCCTCATGGGATGGGTTTTCCACTAAGGTGTTCTGGTAAATTTTTGGATCCTTCATTTTGCTAATCAATTTTTGTACCTTCCTTAATGATCAAAACACAAGATTACTCCCATCTTTTTTCCTATGCATTGCTACTTAAGGTGAACAGCCAGAATGCTTAGTTAACGTCAAGGAATATTTGCATAACCCTTCAGGGCATCTCGGGTGGAATGATTTTTGGAGGCACTGCTGTTCAAATCGTGATATTGGCCATGATAACGATTCAATGTGATTGGGAGAAAGAGGTAATCTTCAAGTATATTCCATTTTGTTCAGATCAAAAGAACAGAAATAAAATTCCGTATTTGGTCGTCTTATTTCATGGTAATTTGTGTTCTAGTTCCATCTATCATGTCGCATATAATATACTTAATAAAGTCTCGTATGTAATTTTGTGATAATGGCTTAATGTAGGCGGAGAAAGCTAAAATGCAGGTTGGGAAATGGTCAACTCCGGTCCATGACGATGATGAACCGGGGGCTAGCTAAAACTCCTTATTTGAAAGATTACCCAAATCAATTGATGTTTACATAAATATAGGTGAGCTTTGTAATATAGTTCATTTGATTTTCCATATTTAACATAATTAATCTATGAATCAGTTGCCAACTCGATACAATTGATGTAGTGCAAAGCTATTGATAGTTAATTATCCTTTCTAAATGCAATTCTTAAATGTAACTGGTTTAATCTGTTTGACTGACTCTATTATAAATATCCCCCACTTTATGTAGATTAGGTGTAAAAGCAAGGGTGAGGATATATCGAACAATTAACATCCATAACCATTTGCTCATCCTCTTCATGCAACATCTGCAACCGATTTTCGAGCTGGAAAAAGGACGATAACTATAACACACACACACATCTTTGCTATAAGTCAAATTACTGATAAATGTAATGGTAGTTTCACCATTTTATTCCAATTCTCTTTTATTTTATCTATATATGAAATTACCAATCCTTGTTGTGAGACTTACCAACCTTATTCTGGTTAACTTACAATATTAGTCTCGGATTATCACCTCTTACTTAAGTAATTTAACAACGTTCATTTGTTTTGTTTTTTTAATTCATTACCCAATTTAGTATGACTCTCTTACGAAAACTTTAAATAAAGCAACTACCGGCAAATATGCACATGCTGGAGTGTACGCAAGAAACTGAAAGTCGAATGATTGAGCAAAGTCATTTTAATAGGCACCGGATATCTACTAGCAAAAATATTAGCATTATCTAGTCTTCCTAATTAATCTGTTTTATTAAGGGGTTTATAATGTAATACTAATCTAGGCACTCCTCTCTCTATTTCTGAATTCTTTCTAGATATGAAGTGTTGAACAACTCAAGGAGTTTTTAATCCCACAGTTCTTGCACTCCCTTTTTACGATGCTGCCTTCATTCTCCATTCATTTGGGTTGCTCTTGACCTGGTGGGTACATTTTTCTCATTTGATCCTGGTGCATAAATGACAAAGTAACTGTATGTTTCTTTCCTTCTCAAATGTTCTCTTTTCTACAATCTTTCGGCAATCCTCTATTTTGTTCTGTGACGAACTCTCTCTGACTGCACTCCTGATCGATAGTTCAAGCTAAATCGACAAATGAAACGGCAACACATATACACTGGGTCATTGATCAATCATTTGTGGACCAATCACGTGTAGGCATAAACAACATATTAGGTTGCATCGTGCAACTCGTCAGCGCCACCAATGCCAGAGCAATCTACTCCAAGCACTCCAGCAGATCAGGTTGTTATCACTGCCTAGACAAATAATGAAGTCCCCACCAAAAACCATTTTTCAGCTTTCACTCATCTTGTCAGAGGCAAGTGCAACCTCAAGTACTTGTCTTTTGCGTATGGACGATACTTTACGGGATGATGTGAAAAGACAACCGAGTTTCCATGAATATGACCTTCACCAGATAGTCAGCCTAGCGAAACGTAAGTTTTTCGTTCACATGCTCTTAAAGGTGGAAACTAGACGTGCCATACTAAGCAAAAATCCCCTCCCCAAGCCGAAAATGGTCGGCCTAATTGATTAGAGCAGAAGATGGAAACCGCCTCGCTTCTTTAGCGGTGGTGCAAGTTTGAAGCTCCTCGCTAAGTGGATTGGATCCCGCTTTTAGGGGTAGTCCTTATGAATTATATGACATCTATTCCGCCGACATTTCAATGTTGTTGTTGCGGTGATAGACTCAATATATGAGCTTGTAAAGGCAGTGGGCTTGAATAAAATATTTCGCAGCGAGCGTGGCAGTCATCTATGAACACCCATGATGGATTTGTTAGCTTGTATTGGAAGCCTAGATTCTCCTAACATCAAGAGAGGCAAAATGATTCCGGAGGAAGAGATTCACATAGAAGATGACAGAAATCTGTGTTGCTTGATTATAAACTTCATTGTTAAGGAATGAATCATTTGATGGGAGACACATGGTGCGTTTCCTATATCATGAAGTAAATTCGGTTGGCCTGCCCATATAGCTTTATACTCGGATTGTACCTAATTCATGACATTAATTGCAATTTTTGCATACTCGATAGAGTTAAGCATCGGTCTAGGGTCGAGCCTAGACCGGCCCAACCTTGTCGATCTTGATTCGGTTCCCAAAGTGAGTGAGTTGGTCATTGGTTATAAGATCTTTGGACCAGCACTGTATAGGTTAATCCTTAATCCTAGAAATTTCTAGTTGGTCCAACCTGAACCAATCTTGACTGTATATATTATATATTATATACTATTTATTATAAAGAGTAGATCCTAACTCAAACAGCGTTCTTGTCTTCCAATACTCTAGTTCTCTATTTTCTTCTTTATCCTCTTAGTCTTCTTTTTGCCAAGTAAAATCGAAAGATATAACTTCGCTTGTGAGTAATTTTGCCCTACTCACCGCTCATCACTCGACACTCACCCTACTCGCCTTTGGCCGCTTGCGTCGCTCACCACTTGACGCTTGTGCTACTCGCCTCTCTTCATTTACCTTGTTCATCGCCGAATAAATCAGAAGAAAACAGAACACTAATTAGAAAACCCTTTTCATTTATGAGCACTGCTACTCTCTTTGTTCGTGAGCAATGCTTGCCTCACGGTTCTGTGAGTAGTTTTAATTATTTTTATGGTTTCTTGCTTTTAATGAGTATGAAATTTCTATTGTTGCATTATCTTAAATTTATTGAATATGTATTGGTATTTATAGTTTGGTTGCTTAATGTCGCATTAGTTAGGGTTATGTAATTTGAAATAATAAGTTTACCTTTACAGTGAATATAAAACATGAAAAAAAAATATTGATTGGTCTTGAGTTGATGCTAAAACTGGACTGATCCAATCCAAATCTATTGGGTTGGTCCGATTCTTAATCCTAGACTCAATAAAATTAATCTTCAATCCTAAAAATTAAGCATCAATACTACACGGGATTGATCTTAATCGATGGACTGGTCCCATGCCCATCCGTAGTGCTCGAGACTTCTTCATCTAAAACGACGTGCCTCGTCATTTAATAATGGTGTCGGTGGCTAATCAGGACCGTGTGGTGGTTGGTTTTATTAATTTCGCTTCAAAGTTGTGCATCTCGATCGTCCCATTCTCTCTCTCTCTCTTTTTTAATCCTCTGAAAGTAATAGCAAATCATCACCAAATTCTTACACGCCCTTATCGTCAGTAGCTAGTTGTCCAACCAACCATTCCACACGTCCCATCAGTTCTTTCCCTAGTCGTTTTCGCAACCCTCGTGCCATTGCATCTCTCTAGGATGTTTTAGTCATGTCGTGGGAGGGGCAAGTCTCTCTTGACTTTTCAGAATTTCATTTAAAGAAAACTTGGACAAGTCTCCGGACTTGTCGCTTCTGGTGAAGGCCTTTCCCTATGTAAATAGAAGGGCTATGTCAGAAGAAAACAGACCTTGAAGCACGTTGACGTCCTCCCTAAATGGGCAAAGCATCGTTGAACCCCGCCATTGACGCCGGCCACTTTTCTTCCTTTTAGAAAAGAAACAGTAGGTGATATAATTATGGTGGACAGGACCAATCTAAATTCAAATCCACCGAAAGCATTATTATGCGACGAGATCTATACAATAAGTCCTACCAACAGCAACCACCAAGGGTAGAAATTGCAAGTGTCCAGCTTGCACATTGAAACAATGAGAACCATTTTCGCTGCACCAAAACGAGAGTTGGCATCGGTCAAAATCAAAATTCAGCGGCGAGCCCTCGATTCTTGAACTGAAATTCTCCTTGTTACCACCTAACCTCATTTGTCTAGCTTTTCCAAGGAAAAGAAAAGATAATCGCTATCTCTTATCCTCCAATCCTCTCCTCTAGATGCGCAGTAAAAGCCATCTCCTCTACAGATGTTCTTTCGTGGAACACTACTTACTTTCGCCTGTCCCAGTCACAAAAGAGACGAAAGACCTGTAGTTTGGATCACTTGGACCGTCCAATTTATTGCTGTTTGGATCTGTGAAGGCCGATGCGAGAAATTTCCCACTTGTACGATGAGTCCTGCTCTTAACACTTGATCCGAGGACTCGTCCGTCCCTGACCATTCACTGCTTTCTGATATCTGTATTTCTCTCTGCTCTCATTATCACAACCTTCCCCTCTCTAGAGGCCAGAAAAATACCGCTCTTCCTTTCATGGCGAGCGCCGACCGCAATGGCGACACCCAACAGCCTCTGCTGCGAGAATCAGTGGCGGATGGCGACCGCGACGGCAGGGATCATGAGGACGAAGAGAAGACGAGCTTGAGCCAGAGAGTGTGGGCTGAGACGAAGAAGCTGTGGCACATCATCGGCCCGGCCATCTTTGGCCGCGTGGCCCAATACACCATGATGATCGTCACGCAGGCGTTCGCAGGGCACCTCGGGGAGGTTGAGCTTGCCGCCATGTCCATTGGCATCAACGTCATCATCGGCTTCAATTACGGTCTCTTGGTAAGTGCCGGAAAGAAAAATCTCCACCCACTGATTCTCTGATTCGATATTCATTAGATAGTACTCCTGGGCTAGAAGTCATTCAACAAGCCAATGAGGAACAAATAAAACTTGGACAATTTAAAGTTTGACAGACTTAATTGTATTGACGCCCAAAAAACAAATAGGGATGAGCATATCGGATTGTCTGAATCTGGAGTTGCCGGACCGGTTGGTTTGGTTTGGTTCTCATGGGCGTCATTCCGGTTCCCGGTTCTATAAAAATGGAACCGGTGATTTTCAATCCGGTTCGCAATTCTAGGGGAAACCGGATTGGATTAACGGACCAGATCGACTTTTTTTATTTAAAAATATTTTTTAATTTCTTAAAAAATGCAATAAATCTTAAAATAATAATAATTCTGGTATTTTTTTTAATTTTTAATTTTTTTTTTTTGCTAAATGATCGGTCTCATTGGAGCTGGTCCAGTTTCCGGTCCCAAAAAATGGGAATAAACCCTCTTGGTTCAATTCCTGATTTCTGGTTTCAAACCGGATTAAAATCAAATCAAAAAAATCGATCACGTTGCATTAAAAAAACCCATAGGGGTTTGCCCGTATGTGGTAGCTGACCGCCGTGGTAGCTTTCGGATCTCGGTGACTGTCGAGTCTTCTTCACAGGTTGTCGTACGTTGCTGAATCTTGAAGGTTGAGAATTATTTTAAGTCATTGGAGCAGGTCGAGTAGAGTTACATTTCAATAAATTAATATGTGCTTGATTAGATTCCACATTAAATGTTGTCGTTGGTAGCATGTTTCTGTACACCGTGATGAGTCGTGGATTCATGTCAGCTGTATAGTGACTGAATGAATCTGTTTAATAATAAATGACAACGCGAACCACTTTAGTCGTAGAAAATGTCCAGTACATGCCGATCGAATTCATTTTGGGGTATTCACTCGGGCCTCTCGCAGTCCAACTTTAGTCTTTGATTATATGATTTGTATGGTAGCAACCCAATGCAAACCCTCCAGGCTCTCATACAAGACATGAAATATGGTAAACACTCGACATTGCGAATGTCTTGTTAGAGTGTATGTGTACGTGTATGTGTGTGTGTGTAGGTGCAATATGAGTTCTACTATGTTCTAGCTTTAATTAGCTTCAAAGAAGAAACGAGTTGGGACATCATATTCCAGCTTCAAAAATCAATTTTGACTCTCATCGAGGCAATCTCAAGCCTCAAACCCTCTGTATTGATTATGTCAATTATGGGAGCATTATCGTTTGTCTGTGGATGTATCTTATTACTTCTTATACATAAAGAAAAGTTATTTTTACACGTCACTTAGGGACAAATCATGTGCTCAAAATGATTTTAGCTAGCTAAGCATTCAATTTAACATGAAAAGAGAGAGAAATTGAGAGTTTCATGTCAAGTTTTGTGTTTGGATTGTGGTTAATAGTTAGGTATGGCAAGCGCGCTGGAGACATTATGTGGCCAAGCCTTCGGTGCAAAGAGATATCACATGCTTGGCATCTACCTGCAAAGGTCGTGGATCGTGCTCTTTCTCTGTTGCTTCTTGCTGCTCCCCTTCTACGTTTTTGCTGCGCCGCTCCTAAAGATCCTGGGGCAGTCGGACGACGTGGCGGAGATGACAGGCAGGGTGGCTCTGTGGCTCATCCCGTTGCACTTCAGCTTTGCCTTTCAATTCCCCTTGTGGAGGTTCTTGCAGAGCCAGCTCAAGACCCAGGTCTTGGCATGGATCTCGCTGGCCAGCCTAGCGATCAACGTGCTCGCAAGCTGGCTCTCTATCTACGTGTTCGACTTCGGCTTGGTGGGACTGTCGGTTAGCTTCGATCTCTCTTGGTGGTTCTTGGTGCTTGCGATGTTCGTTTACATCGCGTGCGGCAGATGCTCACTTACGTGGACTGGCTTCTCCATGGAGGCTTTCTCAGGGTTATGGGAGTTTGTCAAATTGTCCGCTGCTTCTGGAGTTATGCTTTGGTAAAATTCCGTATTCTTACTCTCCATCTCCAGGTTACACTACGCATGCTTAAATCTGTTTTCTACATCGATCTCGCTAGTAATTTTTCACGGCAAACCTACGCAGGGGAACATGCTCCATTTAGTGACTGTGATTACACAAATTCTTTTAACTAAATTGAACTCGGGAAACTATGTCGTAACTGCACCGAGAATTCTCAAATGCAAATGGAATATAATGATTACCTCTTCATTATATTCTTCGAACAGTTTGGAGAATTGGTACTACAGGATATTGATACTAATGCCTGGATATCTACAGAACGCCACGGTTGCTGTAGATGCCTTGTCAATATGGTAATAGTTCATCTCCATTTTATTTATCATTAGAAAAATTATTCACCAAGTGTCACTTAGGAGGCAACTAGTAAGTTTATAATTGTACGTATATGGCAGCATGAGCATCAACGGTTGGGAGATGATGATCCCTCTTTCCTTCTTCGCTGCAACCGGGTACTCTCTCTCTCTCTCTCTCTCTCTCTCTCTCTCTCTTCTTCGCACGCACGCACGCATAGCCGAGAACAAAAACAAGTGAATATTTAAATTCATATCAATCAATCACACCATATATAGTTGACTGAAGGGGAGTATCCTCTGCTAGTGTGGTGTATATCCATACGAAATTGATTCATTAACAACACTTGGTTATATATGATAAAGACAATATTGTTTTACCCTATCAATGCATTCAAATGATTTCATATATGTTGAGTATAATAATTGTTGATAGTATGCTTTGAGTTTGAGCCCAAAAAAGGAAACTTTCTCAATGTGAATAAGTTTTCTAGTTGGAGTTTGTTTCCTAATTGAGTGGTTTCCTAGTACAAGTATATTTTCATTTTGAATCCAATTCTTGTCTATATAAAAGAAAGTGTTCTTATAAAGAGTATCCACAAGTCGACTTATTTATGAATTACACCCCGAGAGTTTTTAGCATTGAAGCCCATTAAATCTTGTGAGTAAGATTTGTGAATTCCTTCGTGAGATTGAAAGATTATTTCATGAGAAATTGTAAAGCTAAACATCGTGTGAAGTTATTATATGTAGTTGAGGCTAGGAAACATTGAAAGTGTTTGAATAATTTGAGTGTGATTGTATTTTCCATTCCATTGCTTAACCTATAGTGAATTTTTTCGTTGCTCTCCTCATGGATGTAAATCACATCAATCAAACTACATATATTTGATATCCGATTTATTTTCCTATTATGTTTATTTAATGTTCAATCTACAACAAATGGTATTAAACTGATGATTGATTGATGTTCCACCTCCAATCTATTCCACTTTTTGTTGAATATCTTTATGAACGAATTTGGTGAACAATGTGGTTTTGGGGTGGTGGGCGTTATAATTAAGTAACACATACCTGATGACAACCTTCATGATATAGTTTGGAGAAAGAGATTAAGAATGAAGGTAGACATTAATAGAGATTCAAGTTGATATATGTTGGTGTAGAAGGATACCTCAATTAAAGGGAAGTAGACCTAACATCGAGCTTATATGTGAGAATTGTTGATATGCACGTGTCAATAAATATTAGACAATGCCTAAGTCTAATAAGTGGTATGATATAAAGTAGTTAATTTATTATAATTGTCCACATAAATTATTTGTTTAAGTTTATGAGTGAATGTCAATCCGACTAGATATTTAACAAGTTTTGACTTAAGCTCTCTCTTGGCAATCTTCCCATATGAAATATCAGATTTTTGTTGCGCACTTTCAACAACTAGTATTAGAGCTAGGTCTGGCTAAGTTGAAGTAAATCGGTGGTGATAGAAGAAGAAAAAGTGAAAATCTATATATTTAAATCGGTTGAAGCTGTCTCGTAATGTCGCTTTTAGTATTGTGAAAAAGAAGATCACTACAGGTTTGATAAATGCCTTGTTGAACATATATGAAAAGCGTGTTATAGTCAACAAGATCTACTTGATGCGACGTCTATTAAATTTATAACATGGGCAAATGTGTGTTGGTTCCTATCATATCAATAAATTCAATATAATCGTAAGTCAATAGAGTTTAGTTGAGATTGACGTTGATGATGAGGTATGTGTTTTGGTTCTATTATTCTTATTACTTGATAGTTTGAATTCTATTGTTACTACTATGGATAATTTCTCTAGGTCAATCAATTTGATGTTTGATGGGCTTCACAATTTGATTTTGTGTGAGGATATCCATTTAAGAGTATTTGGTGAACCTATGCCCGCTACTTTAATAGATGAAGTTAGAGGAAGAATAAATGCTCATGTTAGTAGAAATAATACAAACCTAAATAGACATAGTCAATTTAGGGTTATTAGTGTTGTCTATTAGAATTGTAACAAAATGGGGCATGTTAGAAGGAATCGCCTTAAGCTAAATAACGAGATAGGTAAATGAATTAGAGTTGAATATGTTGATGATGTTGTGGCTATAGTTGATTGTAATTCAGATGGTACTAATTATGTTAGGTCCATCACTGAGAATTCACCATTTGATAGATAACTTATAGATTCTCATTTTTTGTTTTACTCTACACAAAATAAGAAGTGGTTTACTATTTATCAGTGCATGGATAATGGTAAAGTATAGTTGGAGAACAACGCTGAACAGTGTGATGTTGTGGGTATTGGTGATTTTAGAATCAAAATGCATGATAGTGTAATGGTGACACTAAGTAAAGTGAGGCATGTTCCAAAATTGAAAAATTATCTAATTCTTTAAGTGTCCTAAATTTAACTAAGTGTCGGTATACTTTATAAGGTACATATGAAGATTGTTCAAGGTGCCCTAATGATAACGAGAGGAATCAAGCATAGTGACCAGTATAAACTTCAAGGTGACATTGTGATGTAATTTGTATCGTATACATTAAATGCATTTATTTAGTAGTCCGAATTGTGGCACATACATTTGCGGCACATTAATGAGAAAAGCTTGAAATGACTAAGTAAAAGGAATTTGTTGTGTGATTATTTATTGATGATATGAATGTATGCAAGTGTTGTAATTGAAATAACAATAGAAAGTACAATTTAGTTTGATTGTTAGAAAAACTACAAATATGGCAAAGTTGATATATTTAGATATTTACAAGTTGTGATTTCTTCGGAAAAAGAATGTCATATTTATGCTGATAGTAGTGGTCGACTCAAGGAAGATGTGAGTGTTTGTGTTTAGACACAAGTTTGATGATATTGTCAAGATAAGACAATTATGAATTTTGATAAAAAAAGGAAACTAGTAAGGCAACCAAGTATGTGCGGTGTGTTTGCTCAGAGCTAGCAAACGAATTTTGCATGAGAAAAGACATAATGAGACACCTATCATTGAACTACAACAGGTTGGAGAGTTAATGAACAAAACATTACTAGAAAATGGCCATAAAATGCTTTCTAGTGGTGGTATAGCTAGAAAATTCTTAACAAATGCACTTATTATGGTGAACTACCTAATAAATAGATCTCTAACATTTGGAGTTGGATGTTGGTCATGTTGTCAAGTAAAGTTGCAGATTATTTTGTCATTAGAATATTTGGTTGGTCATATTATGTTCGAGTGAGCGATGTTAAGCTTGATGGAATGGCAAGAAAGTATATGTTCTTAGGCTATACACAAGGTGAGCATGGTTATCGATTGTAATATGAGGTATTAAATTCACTTGTCATCAATAGAGAGGTTATATTTACGAATTTCCATAATTTCTGAAAATGAGTGTTATTGGTAGTGTTCAAACAAATCCCAAGGTGGACTTGTGACCAAAAACTCTTGAGGTAGCAAATGCTTGCAAAAAAATCTACACAAATGGTACTTGCAGTGAAGTAGAGCTTGCAAAGCCAACGGTTACTGTAACTGTTGAATTTGACAAAGTACATGTTCAATGTCCAAACAGGTGTGGATGACGACGGTTTTGGTTTATTTGTGATTGAGGAAATTATGTTAGAAAATCGTTGCAAAGCATTTAAAGGAGTAGGTAGAGTTGATATTTTAATGAGGTCCATGATTATGGGTAAGTTCAAGCTCAAGCGAGGCTTAGTTTTAAAAGATGTCTTTGGCAATAAAGCTCACATGGAACTATGGAAGAGTAGCAATGGAGTTTGTATCTCCAATGAAATAATTGTAACTTGACTTAAATGTCAGGTCAAGATAAATTTTTTTGAAAATATGTCTTAACTTTAAGTCTAAAAATGAAACTTTCCTAATTTGAATAAGTTTTTTAGTTGGAGCTAATTTCTTAGTTGAGTGGTTTCTTGTATGAATAGATTTTCTAATTTGAATAAGAAGTGTGACTTCTTGTGAAGAGTATCAAAGATACAACTTTTACCTTGAATCTCATCCTAATAGCTTTTAGTATTGAAGCCAATTAAATTATGTGAGTAAAATTTGTGAATTCATTTATGAAATTAAGAGATTATCTCGTATGGAATTGTGGATTTAAACAATGTTTGAGATTAATGGTGTAGTTTGCTTCTAGGAAACATCGAGAGCATTTGAGTAGTTTAAGTGTGGTTGTAATATTCACTATATCCTTGATCTATAGTATAATTCTTTGCTACTCTTCCCACAGATGTAAGTCATACTGACTAAATCGTGTAAATTTGATATTCGAATTATTTCCATGCCCTATTTATTTTTTGATCACTTGTTTGCACAACAATTTAAATAAAAATTATGTTAATTATATATAGATAAGAGTAAGTTTTATGTATGCCAAATAATCCATTTTTTCGAGCAATTTAAGCAAAGTCCCAAGCCCAAACTGTTAAAATCAAACTAAAAATAAACCAAGTACAAAGTTTCTATATGATGTAGAAAACTAATAATAAGGTAAACTTTACCTTAGCTTTTTGTATCAACCTTTCAAAGTATTGTCATATCTTCTTGTGAATAGTCAAAATATAATCAACTAAGTATGAGTTCGTAGCAAAATTTATTTCTTGAATTTATTGGGTACTCAACTTACAAAAAATAAGTTCATATACTATTACACAACCTCAATTATTATTTTCCAAGAGCGACGGAACTCTCTTTCACTTACTGCTGAATAAGCTTCCAAAATCAAGAAATCTTTTTATTTATCGTTCTTTCTATTTTTAATCTGTAGTTTGTTTAATTTTCAGAGTGAGGGTGGCAAATGAACTCGGAGCTGGGAATGGAAGGGCTGCGAAATTTGCAACCATCGTGTCCGTTGTGCAATCAACTATGATTGGTTGCTTCTTCTGTGCTCTCATCATGGGTTTGCAAGACAAATTTGCTTACATTTTTACTTCTTCCACCGATGTTCTTGAAGAAGTGGATGAGCTGTCTTATCTCCTAGGCATCACCATACTATTCAATAGTGTTCAACCCGTTCTATTAGGTAAATCTTCATATTAATACAATAGTATACGGGTTTTTTTACTTGTAAGTCTTCATTTGCATGTATCCAATGTAATGGTGAAAAGTAATTTTTCACAATATTGATGTCTAATTGATCACAAGTGTCCATTCAAAGAAAATGAGATGGCTCATTTGGTAAAAGTGATTTATTAATGTCACGAAGCCGATTAGAGAACCTATTGTAAATAGCAAGAGAGAAGAAATAGAGAGGAGGAGAGGAGAGAAAGAAAAAGATCGTAAAAGCCAAAAATGGGCTCTAGGTTTTTATGTGTGTCAAAAGCCTTACACCCATTGCGATATATTTATATTAAACATCAATTGTATATGACCATAATGCCCTATTATGTAAAAAGAAATAAAACAAAGAAAATAAAAAAAACTAATCTATCAAAGCAACATGACAATTGATGTATGGTAAAGTTAGATTAAGTGAGATATTTGATATACTTAACATTAACTCAATTGATCATTTGGTGATTTGTTATTAGCATCCAAGATAACCTTAAACTAGAATGCGAGGAACCAAGCATGATATTTTAGAGAACAAACAGTTTGATCCCATCTAGTATTTACCCAAAGTAAGCATAATACAACTTTGACTCTTATTTGAATTTCTCTTAAAACAACTCAAAAGAGCTACATGAAAATTAGGGTCATTTGGAATACTTAGAGGTGGTTTTCCTTCCTAAGCAGTAATTTGTTTTCACTTTACATCATACACATGACTACATGAGTTTCATCAATATGACAGGAGTTGCTGTTGGATCGGGATGGCAAGCGTATGTTGCATATATCAATCTGGGATGCTACTATGTTGTTGGTTTACCTCTTGGATTTCTCATGGGTTGGGTTTTTCACTTAGGTGTTATGGTAAACTTTGGATATTTCATATAGCTAATGACTTCATGCCTTCCTTAACACCATTTTCATTCCCCTATGCTTAGTTACTTAGTTTCCTTAACTCGATGGTTTAATTAATTACTAAGGCAAGCTCTAAATGAACACAGGGTATTTGGGGTGGAATGATTTTTGGAGGCACTGCTATTCAAACCGTCATATTGGCTATAATAACACTTCGATGTGATTGGAAGAAAGAGGTAATTTTCAAGTGTATTTCGTTTTGTTTAGATCAAAAGAACATAGATATAAGCATTTCATAATTGGTCTTCTTATTTCATAGTTAATTTGTGTTGTAGTTCTATCTATTACATCACATAAAACATACCTATTGAAATCTCTTATATAATTTTGTGATAATGACTTAATGTAGGCAGAGAAAGCTAAAGTGCGAGTTGCAAAATGGTCAACTCCAACTCTTGAAGATGATGATGAATCTGCTACAAGCTAAAACTCGAATTTTGAAGCTATTGGTGTTATGTAAATATAGGTGAGTATGGTAATAGATTCTCTAATTATTCATAATTAGCAAATTTAATTTATTAATCAATACTCAACCCGCTATGATTGATCATAGTGCAATTTTATTTATTATTAATTATTAATTGCACTTGTTATTGGAATTTATAGCAAATCACCACCAAATTCATACACGCCCTTTTGGTTTTCGTGACTAGGGGCGCGCACGACAACATTTTTATTTCAGAAATCAATTTCTAGTCAAAAATTGATTTTTCTATTTATATTACTCGGATGAATTTTTGAGGCAAAATAGGCATTTGATGATGATATAACTATTCTCATTCCAGAATAAAAATTCATTTGATAATATTATAAAATTTCCCCTTCTCGAGTGGTAGTGGCCAGCAACTAGCGACCGACGGAGGTGGCTGACAAGCGACACAGGGCAGGCAGCCGACGGCAGGTGATGGCAGGCAGCCACTGATAGCAGCAAGGGGCGACGGCTGGTGGGCTACTGGCAAGCAATAACAAAAGCGAGCATTGAAATAAGTTTTTATTTCTTACTTTTGTTCAAGAAATTATTTCTCATTTTTGTTCCAAAAATAGAGAAGTAAAAAATTTTAACTTCTAATTTATATTCCAAATTTATTTCTAAAGTATAAATTTATTCTTGAAATAAAAAAAATGAAATTACGTTACCAAATGGATTTCTATTCCAAATCTATTCCCGGAATAGAAAAATAGAAGTGTTTTCATGCATGTCCTAGTTGTCCAGCCAACCATTCCAGCACGTACCATCAATTTCCGTCCTTCCGTCCTTTCCGCAACCCTCTTGCCATTGCAAGTCTAATTATTTTAGTATGTTCCGGTCATGCCTTGAGTGTGAAAGCTAATTCGGAAACAGATGTTAGAGATTCATTAAAAAAGCATAGCTTGGACAAGTCTCTCTATCTTCTCGCTTTCATGGTCTGTATCTACCGACAAAAAAGGAAAATAAAGAAGAGGTCTGTGACTATAATCATTAAGATGCGGTTGAACGTCCTCAATGGGGAAACAATATCACACCATTAATGCCGGTCGATTTTCTTGCTTTTCCATGAGAAACGGTAAGTTATTTAATGCGATGCATAGAGATGACCAAAACTCGAATTTGTCGAAAGATTTATCATGCGATGAGATCTGCGGAGTAAGCCCTGCTATCTTCTCTCATTGACATTAGACTAATTTGGCATAAACAAAATCCGAATGGATTTATTCCCCATTTGCAAAAGAAACGGAAGGATGACGTCATTGCGGAGGTCATTTACTCCTTTTTCTTTTTCTTTCCTTTTTTCCCTTCATTTTTTTTTCCTTTATAGCTTGTCCTCCGGCCAGTGATCGAGACTTGGACCGATGATCTTGCCGGAGCGTCGCTGGCCCCTGGCAATGCTCAAGCTGACAAATGCCAAGCCATGGTGAGGCTTGTCAACCCAAGTGTTGCCGTGATCTAGGCAAGGCTCGGCCTCACAAGACCAGGTCAGTGTCGCGCAGCCAAGGTGAGGTCAAGCCTTGCCGTGGCCGGGCAAGGTCGACCTTGCCCAAATCTAGTGAGGCCGAGCTCGCCTTGTAGGGCCACCGCCGGGTCAACCTTGCCTTGGTTGGGCAACGCCAACCTGGCAGTGGCCTAGTGAGGCCGAGCCTTGCCATGGCTCGGCGTCATCTGCCAAAAGGAAGAATGTAATAAAATCATTAAGAAATTAAAAGAAAATGGTTTGGATTAGAAATTCTAAAGGTCCCATTAAACATATTTTTATTTTAGAAATAAAAATTTTGGACAGTTACCAAACACCTTTAAACACTCAAAAATTATTTTCTAAAATAAAATAAAAAAGAATAATTTCTAAGTAGAAATTATTTCCAAACATATAATCGTTATCATGCACGCCCTTAAAGTACGTGGTGATAGTGGTTTTTTTGGGACAATTATTGTAGCTCAACGGATGAAACATGAAATATATTGACTCAATAAATCGTGCTTGATTCACTGAAATTGGTTAACAATACTTTCCTCGTGTTCATCATAAATTATTATTATTATTATTATTATTATGCACCGGCCATCAACAACGACCTTAGAAGTTTCATATGCCTGCTTGTTGAAGCAGCAACACCATGAGAATAATTTCAAACCCTTAAACCGAGCGAGCGAGCGAGCGAGAGAGAGAGAGAGAGAGAGAGAGAGAGAGAGAGAGGGTCTCGGAATAGGTCAAAAATTCAAAATCAAAATCCGGCGACCAGCCATCGATTCTTGAAATGAGATTTTTTGCTTGTTCCCACGTTACCTCATCCGTCATACTTTTCCTGGAAAAGGAAATAAAATCCAATCTAAACTTTCCCCAGCTCTCGTCCGAAATGGCATCTCTAAAGGGGCATCATCTCCCCCATGTGCCTATAACCCTACCCTCTTCGTCTCGCTAGCCGTCTCATCGCCTTCTAATCCGAGGCGCATCGTTTCTCCTCATGACCATCATATCTCGCTAATCATTTCATTGCCTTCAAGTCATTTTTAATTCCTTTCGCTCTCGCCATCGTACCCTACCCTCTCTCGAGGCAAAGAGAGCGCCGTTCCTTTCATGGCGATGGTCGACGGGGACGGCGGTGACGCCCACCGGCCTCTGCTGCGAGATATTGCAGCGGATGGGGACCGCGACGGCGGGGACCGTGAAACCGAGGAGAAGACGAGCTTGAGCTTGAGCGTGAGGACGTGGGCTGAGACGAAGAAGCTGTGGCACATCGTCGGTCCAGCCATCTTTAGCCGCGTGTCTGCATACACCACGAACGTCGTCACGCAGGCGTTTGCCGGGCACCTCGGGGAGGTTGAGCTCGCGGCCATGTCCATCGCCAACACCGTCATTGTCGGCTTCAATTTCGGCCTCTTGGTAAGAACAGAAAAGGAAAGAAATCTGCACCCACTTATTCTTTGATTCCATATTCATTAGACAGTACTCCTGAGATAGAAGTCATTCAACAGGACAATGAGGACCAAACAGAACTTAGACGACGTAAAGTTTCGATGGACTTAGCTGTATCGATGCATACCATCATGTTGCATTAAGAGAAAATATGGGATTGAAATAACATCTCAGAAATGCGAGTGTTCTTCACCGGTTCCCACACATTGCAGGTTTCTAGAATTCCAGAATCATTTGAAGTCGCTGCAGTGAGATTAATGGTGCGTTTGTTTCAATAAAAGTAGTTTCCTGAAAAGTGTTTTCCGGACTTTTCACTGTTTGTTATTTCAAAAACAATTTGGTCAATGGAAAATACTTTCCAATCAACATAAATATTATGTATTATTTTAGGAAAATGAATTCTTGTGCAAGGGAAGGGGAAAACATTTTCCTTTTTATGAGGTTTTTAGGCACTTCATTATTTGTTAGTTCAAATGTTATTTAATTATTTTCCAAATAGGATTCAAACGCCTGAAAATATTTTCAATCACATATTATCAAACACAAGAAAATTAATTATTTTCCATTTCCTGAAAAATATTTTCAAAAATAGTACAATTTCCATAAAATAAACGCACCCTAAGCTAAATTATAATGGTAATGAATCGATGCCCCTCGATTGGATCCCGCATTAGATGACAAGTTGTGGCACTATTTCGGGGACTCGCTCGGTGGCCTCTCACGGGCAACTTCTAATCCTTCTTTCTTTTTTTCTTCTTTTTTGGGTCAGAAACTTCTAATCTTTCGATGACATGATTTGTATAGTAACCCGATGCAGACACTGTAGAATTACCAGACTCTCTGTCAACTTGGTTTTCTTTTTCTCACTCCTCTTACATCACGGTCTTCAATGTCGTCCCACATTAATTGGGCACGTGGAGGTTCATTCAGACTACGTGTCCTTGTCCCCACTCTTTTATTATTATCTTTTTTTTGCGCTGTTGTGATGCCTGCACACTCGCAAAAGACATGAAAGATTGTAACCAGTTACCATTGCGTATCTATATGTACATATATATGAAACGGTGTGTGAGGTGCGATATGACTTCCACATGTTCTAGCTTTAATTAGCTTCCAAGTAGCGGTTTAGGCGATACATCCATCAACATTAAGGATCAAAATCAATTTTGACTCCCATTCGAAGAAATTTAAACAGGAAAGGGGTCAAGGCAATCTCAAGCCTCGAACCCTTCGTATTGTCTATCTGAATTATTGGAGCAGTAAAATTTGCTTGTGCATGTATTATGGTGTTACTTCTTATGCAAAGAATATATTATTCTAGACATGATGTTTCGGATTAATTGGGCGTTCAAAGAGATTTTAACTAGCTATAGATCCATTTTGACATAATAAAAGAAAGAGGATTTGAGAGTTTTATGTTGATTTTTGAGTTTGGATTGTGGCTATTAGTTAGGTATGGCGAGTGCGCTGGAGACGCTATGTGGCCAAGCCTTCGGCGCGAAGAGATACCACATGCTCGGAATCTACATGCAAAGGTCGTGGATCGTGCTCTTCCTGTGTTGCTTCTTGCTGCTCCCGTTCTACGTGTTTACGTCCCCGCTCCTGAAGCTCCTGGGGCAGCCGGACGACGTGGCGGAGATGTCGGGCACGGTGGCACTGTGGCTCATCCCGTTGCACTTCAGCTTCGCCTTTCAATTCCCCTTGACGAGGTTCCTGCAGAGCCAGCTCAAGACGCAGGTCTTGGCGTGGGTCATGGTGGCCGGCCTAGCGATCAACGTTCTCACGAGCTGGCTCTGCGTCTACGTGTTCGACTTCGGCGTGGTGGGCCTGTCCGTCGCGTTGGATCTCTCCTGGTGGTTCACGGTGCTCGCACTGTTCGCTTACACCGCGTGCGGCAATTGCCCGCTGACGTGGGCCGGCTTCTCCATGGAAGCCTTCACGGGGTTATGGGAGTTCGTCAAACTGTCCGCTGCTTCTGGAGTTATGCTTTGGTAAAAAACCCGTATTCTTAGTCTCCATCTCCAAGTTACACTTTGTATGGGTAGCAATATTTACCTTACTTGCCTCTGGTTTTCCACGTCGATTCACAAGTTCTTCTAGGCGAATTTTACTCTGGAGACTCTGTCGTAATTGCAATGAACATATTCACATGCAAATCGAACTTGTTGATCTTGAAAAATTAAACCACCGCTCCCTTGTCTAGTTTTTTTCATGACCATTAGAACTTGATCATCACATTTTCTTTGCGCTTTTCAAACAGTTTGGAGAACTGGTACTACAGGATATTGATCCTAATGACTGGATATCTACAAAATGCCACGATTGCAGTGGATGCCTTGTCCATCTGGTAATAAAGGATTCATCTGCATTTTGGTAATTTTATCGCTAGAAGGATTATTCAGTAAAGTGTCGCTCAGTACGTTACTGATAAGTTTATGATTATACGTCTATGGCAGCATGACCATCAACGGTTGGGAGATGATGATTCCTCTTGCCTTCTTTGCTGCAACCGGGTACTCTCTCTCTCTCTCTCTCTCTCTCATAGCCAAGAACAAAACGAAGTAAAACATTTATTTAAACTTAGATTCATTGTTGGGAATCATATCAATCAATCATACTATAATTGTTCGAAGGGGAGTATCCTCTGCAAGTGTGTTTTATATGTATATGAAACTAGTTCATCAACAGCACTTGGTTATTTATGATAAAGACGAGATTGTTTTACTATGAATTTCTAATGATTTCATACATGTTGAGTCATACCAATTTGATGGACGTCAATGCTGTAAAACACAACGATGGATGCCACATTAACCCTTTTTTTTGGAGCAATCCAGCAAAGTCCCAAGTACAAGTCCAAATTGTTAAAATCAAAGTATAGAAAATCCAAGCGCACCAAGTGCGTCTGCATTGTATGGATTTTGCTTCAGATCTTGCTATGCCTGAGTGAGTCCCAACAGTTGTATAATGATCGTAGTATACCTTCTGATATAACGAAGAAAACTGAGGAAAAGGATGATGATTTAACCGAGGAAACTGACAGAAAGGGAAACTTCGTGATAATTTCTAAATCGGATTTTGAATGTACTGTCATCTCTCCCAAAGCTTGGACCCTTGTGGATGGTTTAAATAAAAATAAATAAGCATCAGTTCGTAAACAGATTTATTTCTTGAATTAATTGTGTATTCAACCTGCGGGAAAACTCTCTTTCGCATTCTGCAGAATAAGCTTCCAAAATCAAGGAATCTGTTTATTTTTCATCCTGTCAACCTTTAATCTCTAGTTTACTTAAATTTCAGAGTAAGGGTGGCTAATGAGCTTGGAGCTGGGAATGGAAAGGCTGCAAAATTTTCAACTGTTGTATCCGTGGTGCAATCCACAATAATCGGCTTCTTCTTCTGTGCTCTGATCATGGTTTTGCATAACAAATTTGCATACATGTTCACTTCTTCCGCTGATGTTCTTGATGAAGTGGACACACTCTCTTATCTCCTAGGTGTCACCATACTTCTCAATAGTGTTCAGCCCGTTCTATCAGGTAGATCTTCATATCCTTCTAGTAATGTATAGATTTTTTGCTAGTAACTCTTCTTTTCCATATACATATCTGTGGAAGGTCCCATGATTTAATGGTGAAAATTTTTACAGTACTGATGTCTGATTGATCACAAGTGTACTTTCACAGAAGATGAGGTGGTTTGTTCAATACGAGTGTGCTCAATCTGACATTGGCTTCAGAAATCACATGTTCAACCAAAGATATAGAATAAGAATCAAATAAAGCAGCATTATAACACATGAAGGTTTGCTTTTGAGTTTTGAGCTCTCTTATGACCACGCACGGTCAAGTTGACTCAATTGATCTACTGGTGAATTGCTATCAGCTTTCGATACAACCTTAAACTAGAGCTTTAAAAACAAAGCATGATACTTCATCGCAGACAAATTGTTTGATATCTCTAGAATTCACTCAAAGTAAGCATAATACAACTTTGACTCCATTTTGAACTCCTCTCACTATAACTCAAACTAGCTACATGAGATTTACGGTCAGTTGGAATTTAGATCATATGCCTGCGTCCCATCAATGCTGCAGGAGTTGCTGTTGGGTCGGGATGGCAAGCTTATGTTGCATACATCAATTTGGGATGCTACTACGTCATTGGTCTACCTCTTGGATTTCTCATGGGATGGGTTTTCCACTTAGGTGTTATGGTAAATCTTGGATCCTTCATTTAGCTTATCACTCCATTTTTTTCATATGCTTTGTTACTTAAGTTGAACAACCAGATGGTTTAATTAATATCAACGGTAACTTTGAATAATTGCAGGGTATTTGGGGTGGAATGATTTTTGGAGGCACTGCAGTCCAAACTGTGATATTGGCCATAATAACAATTCGATGTGATTGGGAGGAAGAGGTAAACTTCAAGATTATCTCATTTTTCTTCTGATCAAACAAAGATAAGTGATAAGCATTCCATCCCATATATTTCTGAGGTACCTTAATGTAGGTGGAGAAAGCTAAAGTGCGCGTTGACAAATGGTCAACTCCAACCCTTGAAGACGATGAGGAATCAGCGGCCAGCTAAAACTCACTATTTGAAGCTAGCTATTAAATCAACTGATGTTACAAATATACAGGTGAGTTCTGTATATAGTTCATCTGATTATTCATATCTAACACAGTCAATCTATTATGAGCAGTTACCAACTTAATGCAAATGATCATAGATACGAAGTCGCTTGTCACTTATTCCCTTTTTCTATAATAATTCTTGAATGCAATTGGCCGAATCTGTTCTGCTAACTTTACTGTAAATGTCTCCGGTTATGGAGGTTCGGTGTAAGGGCAAGGATGAGGACGCATTGAACCAGTAGCATCCATGGTAATTTGCTCCTCTTCATGCAACTTTCTAACAACCCTCTTTTGCTGCGTCTGCAGTCGATCGTTGCGCTGGAGAAAGTACCATAAATGTAGCAGAGAGAGATGATTGTTTGTCGATTTATCAAGCGTTCAAGAGACTCTAGAATATTGGATTTTTGGAAGGTTTGCTTGTTCTCTACAAGTTTAAGGTCGCAGCTTTCTAGTCGTTAGTGATTTGCAGTTTTATTTGATGTGATCCCCAACGTGCGTGGAGCATTATCAATTTATTGATGAACTACTATACAATTCAAATTTAGATGATAAGTTGATTAGTTGTTTCATCATTGTATTCCGATTCTCTTTTCTTTTTGTGCATTGATTTCATAGTGATTGTCTTCCAGCTTTCACGTTTCGGACCTTTGTAAAGGTTTCAAGATGATATATACGAACTTAAATGCAATAGGATTTATATTTACAAAGAAACACTCAAACACAACAGACTCAAGTTATGTTCAAACGATCTAACAATCATGATTGTTAGGATTTGGCACACAATCATAAGGAAATAGAGAGAAAGTGAAAAAAATTCGAGACACAAGGTCTTTTTCAAGTTCAACCTTAAACCTAGGCTACATCTAGTAGAGGATTATATTATAATTAGCTCATCGCACTTCTTTGTTACATCTCTCAATTACAAGAAAAAGAATATATATACCCACTAGTTATTTATTGACACAAGCTCAAATTACCAATAAAATATGGACTCAGACTATAAAAGCCTTTTAACGGGAACTATGTGCCTTATTGTCGATGGAGAATATGAAACCCACCCCAACAAAGATAACTATTCTCGTATCGTTGATTACTTGATCAATGATCGATGAATTCTACGTATCAAGACTAGGAAGCTCTTCTGCAACTGCCATCCAACAATATATCATTTCACTTTAAGAATGATAAGATAGATTATGCGAAATGGACATCATGCATGGGCCATTTTACTTTAATTTTTGAAATTTATATATAAAGAAAGAAGTAAAAATTCTTTTATAAAAGATATACTAGAATAAGTGCTTTTAGCACTTTGGTAATGTCTAATCGAAATTCTTTTCCAATAAGACAAAATTAGAGGACAGACCAGTGTATGCCTCTTGATACATTTAAACCGTTAATCTGAGAATTCTCAAGAAATTGATTAAGTGGTTAAGCATTTACTTTGGAAATAGAAGAGCTTTGTACTAAATGATGTCTCCAAAAGACTTGAAAGGCACACCTACTATGCTATTGCACGCATGCCTGGAGCCGGACCAAACAATTATGCGACGTCGATGATGATGAATCGGCAGCTAGGTAAACTCGTTATCTGAAGCTAACCATCCAAATCAATTGGTAATACATAAGCATAGTGAATATTGTAATAGTTCATCTAATTATTCATATTTAACATAAATAATCCATTGATCAGTTGCCAACATTTGATCATAGTGCAAAGTTATTTATGTTACTCATCCTTTTCTTAATATTATTCTTAAAACGCGATTGGCTGGATCTATCTAACTGACTTTACTATAAATACCTCTCCTTATGTAGGTTCCGTGTAATAGCAAGGATGAGGATGTATTCAACTAGTAGCATCCATGACTATTTGCTCCTCTTCATGCAAACCTCTGACGGCTCTCTCAAGCTGCATCGGTGATCGATCTTCGACCTTCCCCAAGGACCATAAATGGAATGCACACGAGAGGGATGATCGTTTGCTGATTGAATAAGCGTTCAAATACTCTAGGATTTTGAATTTTTTAGGATTCGCTTGTTTCCTACGAGTTTAGGTTGCAGCTTTCTAGTAGATAGTGATTTTCATAGGCCCGGTCAGGCCAACTCTGGGCTAGGCCAGGCACGGCAAGGCCACCCTGGCCTAGGCGAGGGTTAGCCTTGCTAGATTTGGCGAGGGGGGCCTCGCCTATATGTGCCTGGATGGCCAATCCTTGCCTAGGCAAGGCCAACCCTTGCTGGCCATGGCCATGGGCAAAAAGAAAAGGAAAAGGAAAAGGAAAAAATTCAAAAAATTCAAAAAAATATGAAAATAATATTCAAATAATATTGAAAATGTCCACATCAGCATTGGTTGTGTTATATAGGATGGCCAATGTCCATGTCAGCAATTTCCAACCTGAATTGGCCGGATGTATTGAATTGGTACTAATGTAAAAAGATTTAGAATTAAATTAGTTCAATCGAAAAGTTTATAATTGAATTAGTACAAATACAATAAGTTTATGATTTTTTTTATACTTTTCCCTTTTTGGTAGTATTAACCCTAAAATAATTTACGTCGGTATTTTTCCTTAATCAAGTTAGACAAAATTAATGGAAAAATTAATCGCACTAATTTGACAAATTTAAAAATTGTATGACTCAATTAATCTTTCATAATAAATCTTAGAATTTTTAATGAACTTATCACTAGATTGATTAAGTGATTAAAAATTTACTTGGGGTTAACAAGAACCTTGTACTCGAATTATGATGTCTCCGAAGACTTGAAAGGCACGGCCCCCATGCAATGAATAGGCCCTTATCTAAATGCATTAATGCGCCATTTGTTTGCCTCCTCGGAAATTGATCAAACGTTTTGATATCCGAACATATATATATAAAGAATATGGCGGAATGGGTTACCCCAGGTCAAATGATCAAAATCCATCTTAAATACTTGGATGTTGCACTTTGTGCATATAATAATGTCGATTGTAACCAAAACCTAGTATGTGCACTAGACTGAATTCGAGTCATTAAAAATGACAAATCACATGTGAATCTGAACAAATCTAACAATCCTGATTCACTTTTAATTATTAGGTCAATGTATTATTTTCTCAAAACCATCATCCTTTGTCTTATGCACACACATATACTTGTCATTGAATCATGTCGAATCATGTGTGATTTACTAAATTGGTAATGGACTCTGACTTAACCAACATGTTCATCAACCCACCAATAAGTCTATCATAAGTTGTTGAGAGAATACACCAGCCATCCAACAAGCACCAGAAATGAGTCATTCAAATTATACTGAAGTATATCTCGCCTCATTTTATTTATGTACTCTGTAACGCTTCTGCATGCAAATAGTTTCCTACCACTTAATGACACGGAGTTTTTTTAATGAACTTTATAATATGATATCAAATTCAATTCTGCATCCTTCTTGCTCAGTCGAGCATCATATTTAGTTCCATCCTTGACTTGGATCCAACAATCTTTCCTCAACCGGGGATTTGTCCCCAGTTAGTTAATCATTTCGCATGTTGATTTTCTATTATTTCTAGGTCTCTCATTTCTCGTGCAAGACAAACTTCCAAATATTTTGACTGTATAGATAAGAACGAGTGTTGAAGTACATTACACTTGTTTAATGTTTAGAAAAATTACCAAAAAGTCATAACCTATCACAATTATACCGATTTAGTCCTAAACTTATTTTTTTGGCCAATTGAATCATAAACCTTTTTACAATTATACTAATCAATCCATTCGAGCAAATTTGGCTAACTAGTGCTAATATGGACTCTAGTCAACTTCAACGACAATTGTTTTAATGATATTTTATTTTCTCATTTTTTATTTATTTTTCTTTTCTTTTTTCTTTTTTTGCCATCCTCCCTCCTCCTTCCTTTGGCTCTAGCAACCGGCCCTCCCCTCTAGTCGGTTGCCGGGGAGGGCCAATCGCCAGGGGCCAGTCGCTAGAGCCAAAAAAAAAGAAGAAATGAGGAGGGAAAAAAATAAAAAATTCAAAAAATTCAAAAAATACAATATTACTAAAAAATTATCATCGACGCCGACTAGCGTCCACATCAGTGCCACCTGGCTAAATTTGACTAAATGGACTGAATTTGCACAATTATAAAAGATTTAGGACTCAATCGACCAAAAAAATAAATTTAGAACTATATCAGCATAATTACAATATGTTTAAGACTTTTATGATAATTTTCTCATTATCAGACACATCATGATCACGTGTTAATGTAGTTCCACCCTAAGAGTTGAGGGATCTGATTGGCTTACAACCAATGTCATCCTTCTCATTGTAGTCCTAAAATCAATAGCATTCCATCGGAATACGCACCTCTTTCCACCGAAGTAGTCCTATGCATAGTCAATACTATGGCTCAAATCATGGCAACTGATGAAATAAGACTTGGAACCAAAAAGCAGGAGGAATGGTAGGTATAATGTGCACTCCAAGGTTAGAAACAGAAGAATGTAAAATGTAAAAGTGGTTTCAAACAAATTTCAAGTTTTTTTGTTATAATTGTCAATAAAATACTCAAATTTTGTACGTAAAAATAAAAAAAATTAAAATGGAAATGATAGTCATAATTTTTTTTCTTTGGCTTAATTTCAATTAAGATTTTGAGCCTAGTTCTCGGTCAGTGGGGTCAAGATATGTACATCCTAATGCTCCACTTTAAACAATCAATATATGTCAATGATTATATCCCTGGGACCTTAGTCCAAAAGATATTATATAGATCGATGACTATCGTCATTGTCCAAAAGATTAATTGATCGAGGGGTATCAATAATTTTTTGATTAATTAATGGGCAGACCAGTAAGCCTAGGTTCATTGCGCATCTTCTTCACCATGCCTGATCAGATCAAACTCTTACATTCCTAGGGAGGCTTATTGCTCTAGTGTTCTTGCACTAGCTGTGATGCAGCGGAAACCTGTAGCGATCTTGTGAAAAACTCGCAAACACATAGAAAGCGCAAAGCATAGAGACAAACTCTCTCGCTTATCTAATAAGGATAAGTCCAGCGATGGTCGCCGGCATTACCACACCATCTTAATTGACAATGAAGATTTGTCGACCAATGAAGCTCGGTCCATTTGTAGGCGGTGGCGACGGACCACGCAGCAGCCAAAGAGGCCGACGGCCACGGAGGTGGGGCAACGGTGGCAGTGGTGGTGGTGGTGGTGCCGTAGCTCGTTCTATCTTCCTCAAAAAGTGAAACTGTGCTGACCAGTTCAAAACCCTTGATAAAAGATGTGAAGAATCTAACAAACGAACAAATGAAAAGACGTTGTCTAGTAAATTAATCCCTATGATATCGAGGAAATCATATATAGATTTCAACCAGGATGACAGAAACAGGGAAGAGCTCAACGTGAAACACGAGGGACTTCATTTTCGTCGATTAGTCTTCTTCCACTTTGAGTTAAACTTGCGTTGAAATCAGCAGGGGAACAAACGACTCTTGTACGAAACCACATGGCCTAATATCCCAAAATAAATCCTCCATTTAAATTTCAGTTTCAATTCCATCATTAATTTTTTTTCGTCTTAAAAAAAAAAACCTCAACTTTTAATCCAATATCAATTCTATCCTAAATATTTTTTGTCTCATAAAATTTCACCAACTTAAGGGCCAGTTTCAATGTTACCCCAAACTTTTTTGTCCTGTAAAAAACACCAAATTTTACTTTAATCCCATATCTACATGCGCTAACACTTCATCCAACATTGCCCTTAGCGATGTGACATTTCCACGTTATTCCTTTAGTTTTTATCCAAATTTCATATCCAAGAAAATGTCTTTTGAAGATATATCTTCACGTTAGCCCCAATGACATCTTCTTGGATCTAAAATTTGGGTAAGAACTAGAGCAATTAAGGCTGGCCTTTTTTAATTGCTCTTACTCTTAAGAGAATCTTCCTTCAATTTCAATCAGAGATCTTTGATTTTGCCCTCATTATTCAATCTCTCGCACTTGAGACACTCAAATAGCTCACGCTCGGGAAATTTTCATCTCATGAGTACAGATTTGGGATTTGAGTAAAGTTGGTAATTTTTTATGAGAAAAGGAAAAAGTTTAGGGCAGATTAGACTAGACTTAAAGTTTGGGTTTTTTTTTATAATCATAAAAAATTTTTAAGGTAGAATTAAGACTTGATGGTGTGTGGCGGGAGGATGTTGATGTTTAGAAAAAAAGTAATTAAGTCTTTATAATTGTTATAATACCAATTCGAGTGAGCAGATAATTTGACATCATGTATGATATGAATATCGATGAGTTATTGATTACAGAAATTTTTGCCTAAACCATGCATATCCATGACCATGAATATAGTCATCTATATGCAATCACGGTTGGCTGATGATAATTGCAGCAAATTTGGCTAATTATTAGATTAAGTGAATACAGGCATTAGAAGATATCAATTAAGCACGATGATGTTCGAGGAATGTAACTGTATTAATGAGCAAGGAGTTCAAGTGCAGTGATGGTCAAGCTTGTAGTTGTTTGTGTATAAAGTAGATGAGAAGACACAGCACAATGGTTGTGACCGTTTGAAGGTAAAATCGAGTTGTGACGTTGGAGGAGTAACTACCTAGGGATAAGATGACTTGGCAACGTGAAGATGTGGAGCCGAAAACCATTGAGACATGAAAGTGTGATTTTAATTGCTGAAGAACTGTCTATGGGCAGTGACGTTGCAAATGCTATAAATACTAATGTTTTATGTATTGGAGGCCCCCGAACAAACAACAAAAAACCTGTCATCTTTTCAGATAATTTTTCAATTATCTTGAAATTTATGTACCTTAATTATAGTTTTTAGATATTTTGTCATTGATTAAATTCCAGCATTTATCTAAGTTCTAACTTTTAGATATTCGCCATTGACTAAATTTCAGCGTAGTCTCTTTTTCTCATTGCCCTTTGTTGTTGGTAAAACTTTTTATGTTATCGCACTTCATTGTTGATTAAATCCCGTTAAAACAAATCTGTTTTATGAGCTCTATATAAGATTCATGGTTGGAATCGTCATAGATATCGTTTTCTTTTAATAAAATCGGAGAATGAATTATGAGGAAGAATTTTTATGTCGCTAAAATTTCGGTGAAACAACGGGCGATGGTAATAGGGCAACTGGTGGCGTAGGCTGGTTTTCTAGAGGGATAGATGCGGTGGGGTACCATGCCACGGAGAGAGAGAGAGAGAGAGAGAGAGAGATTCATGTTAATAAATTTCATAGGTGTTTGATTTGAGAGAGAGAGAGAGAGAGATTCATGTTTATATATTTCATAGTGGTTTGATTTGAGAGAGAGATTCACGTTTACATATTTCATAGGTGTTTGATTTGATTGGGTGTGGTACTGAGAAATCGAAGTAAAGTGGACAAATGTCGAAATCTAGCGAATGAGACAGCACGGATTTGCACCCATCAGCTTTCTCTTCCCTAATTTGTATGTATAGCTTGCGTGTGTATGGGGGTTTGACATTGAGCTTCAGCTGGACCTCTCCTCTTTAGCCACTGAGCTCCTGGCGAGCTCAATATAGACTTGGATCCAGGCCATTCCGAACACAGGGCAGTCATCTCTGGATCTGAGGCCTTCCTATTTACAATTTGGCTCGTTGATTGCGACGAGACGGTGAATCGGCGGAAAATCTATGAACAGAGGTGGACTAGTAGTATGTTCGTGTGTTCAAAGGTAACAGAAAGTGAGAGAGAGAGAAATGAGCACTTCTTATTAACATTAGTGCAATGGTTGAGAATGCAAGTGACAAAGGTGGTGTTGAACAAGTCAAAGATATTATTTTTTTCCTAACAAAATATGATCTTAATCTTTTTCTCATCTTCAGCATAAGATACAATCTTTTTCCGATCTTCAACACAAAATGAATATTACTTGAAGTATAAATATCGAAACAAGATATGATCTTGATCTTTTTCTCATCTTTAACACAAAATGAATGTTACTTGAAGTGCATATATAAAAAGACTCACTTTATAAAATAATGTAAAGTGAGAAACGATTAATAAAAAATATAAAAAGTGCTCTTTCACTTTTCCCATCTTTGCATCTATTTATTTTCCTATTATCTTTTGATCAGATTCTCTGTTAAACTAGCGGTTGAAGTATAATGGAAAGAGAGGGGTTTGGAGTTGGTATGGACGAGAATCAAATAAAGCGGATACATTTCGAGATTGCCCGTGGGCAAGACGTAAATGTCTTTTAGGACTACAATATTTTACCCATTTTATTTGACACTATCTTAATATTCACGCTACGGGCAATTTTTTTAATGTACGTTGGAAATGGGAGTACTCATAGATGAGTTGACACTAATGTATGGACATAAGGAAGGGACCTTCTGTTCTCCGTCAAAGTGTGGCATCAGTCGTTAATGACCGCGCACTAAACAATAAACAATTGGACGCACCGGAAACGAGTAATCGCTCTTAAGTCTTAAGCTCTAATCCCCTCATGATTATAAAAAAGGGGTGCTCTTCTTGAATCTGATCCACATCTCATGCTTTGCACGTTTCACAGAACTTCAATTCTTATAATATCAAATCCTCCTCCTGCACTACGCCGGTGATATCTCATCGTATTCTTCCCCACGTTAACTCTCTCTCTCTCATGGCGAGTGTCGCCGGCAGTGGTGATGTTAACCAGCCCCTGTTGGCGCACCTGGTGAATGGCCATCAGAACGGAGTTGATCACCAGGACGAGAGGGCGAGGGAGAGGGAGAAGGAGAAGAAGAAGCTCGCAACTAGAGCTTGGATTGAGACGAGGAAGATATGGCAGGTGGCAGGCCCCGCCATCTTCACTCGGGTGGCGATGTACTCCATGAACGTCATCACCCAAGCCTTTTCTGGCCACCTTGGGGAAGTCGAGCTTGCTGCCATGTCCATTGCCAACACCGTCATACTGGGCTTCAACTTCGGCCTCCTGGTAATTTCATTGGACTCTTTTTATCTTGATTCTTGTTTTGCTTGATGAGAATAGTTTTTATCTCGTTGATAACATTTTGGTGGGTAGAAAAGATCTCACTTGAGCTTTCTTACAATGAAAAGATCCAATCGTTTATACATGTGAGGGAAAAAAAAATCTACTAGGAATGTAGAGTAATCTCCTTTGCTGCTCCATATAAACAGGAAAAAAAATTTATTTTTATAAGTAAACATAGAACAGGACAAATGCGTAAGTAAGCTTATCGGCGAAAAATCACTGGAACACACAGGATGGACCAGAAGTTCATAGAGCTTGGCACCCAGTTTTAGAAAAGCCAACTTTAACGACGGTAGAAGTAGGTCATAAGCCACTTAATTCATTCGAGCGCATTCAATATGAGATGCCGATTCACCGATCATGTATCTGTACGCATCTTTCTTTTAATAAATAAAATGAAGATGATGGAATGACAGAGGTGTAAGTAGATCCGCAGAAGTCCATCGTGCGCTAGAAAAGAAGACGAAATAAAAACAGACATTTTGATTCAACTTTCAAAGAAGTCAAACTGGAATGAGACGTTGATCCTTTTCTTTTCACGAGTAATGTTTCTTTTTGGGGGGAGGCGGTGGGATCCATTGTCCATGTCTCAACGTGCGGAATTCAGAGCCCAGTGGGCTAATATTCTAAGTTGGCTTTTGTGGCTGACGTTTTAATTTCGTTAGGAAACTAAAAATCCATAAAGTGTCTTTGTATGATGGCCACACAACATGCATTGACATAGAATTTGTACCTAAAGTAAAATGTCAATTTTCTTATTTATTGTAAAATAGTGACTCTTGGTTAAAAGTGAGTCACTCGGAATCAATCTTTTAGGGTTTATTCTTTTCATCGTAGGAAAATATTTTATTCTTTGTTATACTTATAGTGATATCGAATCCAAATATGTCCTTAAATTATTTCGTCTGAATTTTGAGAAATATATCAGTTTGTGAAAAACATGTTTATGTATGGAAAGTTTACACTGAAAGTTCGAAAAGCCAATCTAGGAATATCACAAGATCAAGTAATCTTTTGGGAGTCAAGTTGAACCTCTTCCACCACTAAAGGTTGTCATTGGGTCGGTGCTTACTAATAATAGGGATCGAGTCACTGATCGTCGATCTTAGGCAGTTGAGAAACGAAGTTAGTCATATTATTGAAGGCAAGGAGGCCTATTATCGAAATTGGGCAAATATTGTATGCATACTTTGTATGTAAGCCACTTCATCTTAATCATCAGATCACGTGAGTTTCACATGGATCTATACTATATAATAATTGAAATAGAATGTGCTCACATATTTTGAATGCATACAAGAATTCTTCACTGAAACTTGGTCTGTACTAGCACCACGAATGATTATGGCAGGGGGTGTTCTCGCAACCAAACTCGAGCATGGATGGCCTCTGGCTAGAATCTAGCCTATTTTATGACCAAATAATGACGTGGCAATGACAAGGTATCCAGAAAATAATGTCCATATATTAGTACTTGCTGGAAATTGATCGCATTCTAGTCAAAGTGAATCGATTGCAAAAAAAATCGAAAGTTAAGCACATTGAATGATTGAAATCAAAGTTGAGTGGTCAGATTGAGAATTCAAATAAATTAGTTCGGTGATAATTAGAAAATTGCTTCAAATATGCTCTTCGAAATATGGTCAAAACAAGATTTATAAATGAATTAAATTTTAAGTACTCAAGCTTTATAAAATCCTCTTACAAATTATGTGGACAAGAAATGAAAATGCAAAAATACTATATATCTCAACTTGTATTTCGCAAATTTAATGGACTTCCTTTTTGGGTGTGGCAAAATCAATTAGCTAGGCATGGCGAGCGCGCTAGAGACGCTCTGTGGTCAAGCCTTCGGCGCGAAGAGATACGACATGCTCGGCATCTACATGCAGAAGTCGTGGATCGTGCTCTTCCTGTGCTGCATCATGCTGCTGCCCATCTACATTTTCACAACGCCGCTCCTAAAGCTCCTGGGCCAGGCCGACGACGTCGCGGAGATGTCGGGCGTGTTGGTCCTGTGGTTCATCCCTCTCCACTTCAGCTTCGCGTTCATGTTCCCACTGAACAAGTTCCTGCAGAGCCAGCTCAAGAACGCGGTCATGGCCTGGGTCTCGCTGGCGGGCTTGGTCGTGAACGTGGTGGCGAGCTGGCTGTGCGTGTACGTCCTCGGCTTCGGCGTGGTGGGCCTGTGCGTCGCGCTGGATCTCTCTTGGTGGCTCATGGTTCTGGGGTTGTATTGGTACTCGGCTAGCGGGGGTTGTCCTTTGACATGGACCGGTTGGTCCGTGGAGGCGTTCTCGGGGCTGTGGGAGTTCTTCAAGTTATCTCTTGCTTCTGGAGTCATGCTCTGGTACGTATCTTCCTCTTGGAAAGTCACGAGATCTTCCTTTTAAATGTCTTCCTAGCATCCATTTTTGAGGTAAGCATTTTACCATCGATGTTTTTTCAATTGATTTTAAATTTCTTCTCTAATCTATCAACTAAAGGGTGCAATCATTTAGAAGAAAATGAGTGATTTTAAAAATATTTTCTGAAAATGATTGTTTATATCATCTATAAAATATAAATGAATAGAAATTTTTTTCTTCATCCATGAAAATAGTTAAATGTAAATTGTTATGGGTGATAAATATATTTTCTAAACGATATAAGTAATTATTTTTTAAAAATAAATAAATACATCCGAATTTTACATCAAACGAGCTTTTTTTAATATATTTAGACAAGTTTGTATCTATCAATACTTTTATGTAAAACGCAAAAAAGCCTACTACTTTTTGGGGATCTCTATCATTTTCTCTTCCCTAAATATCCTTAATTATTTTATTGTACAAATATTTGTGTCAATAGACGGATTTGCATATTCATAATTTCATTCAATTTCTCACGTTTTTCAATATTAGAATTCGGATACTTTTCCATTCTCCAACAACCTTTTTAAAAGGATTTTAAATCTAGAAAAGTCTGAATCTCTTTATAAGTACAATATCTTCGTATAATATCTTCGTATAGCGTGCCTTATTTATAATTTTTTTTATTGTTTAGCGCTTTAATTATTTTCAAATATCAATTTATTGCATACAGGCGGTGTATATTGGTAGTATATATTACATGCAATCTTATTGCAAATAGAAGGATAACCTTAGAGCTTCGGTTTCCTTTGTTACTTATCGCCCATGCTCCGTCTCCCTTCTCTTGATTAGTTTCACTATTTATTAATAAATGTAACTTAATGAGAATGATTTTTAATTTGCACATAAGAACATGATAGTTTTTCCTATAGTTCGTAGACAAAAACTTCTATTGGTTTCTATGCATTTGAGAGATGGTAAATAATTCGTGAAAAGCAACCCGTCATATTATTTGCCTGAATTTTTATTTTTATACAAATTAGTTGCTTCTAACTTCTTTGATTTAATCTTATGCGTAACTTTTACGATTGATGAAACGTTATAATAGTATTGAAATTGTGCTTATATATTTCCATGCTCCATATTAATTATACTTTGTAAGATACACTCTGCACAATGAGCGGGTAAACGTCTGGTTTTAATATGCGCGTCTCAGGGGATTTTAATATAAGAGAGTAGAATGTCTTTGGACTGCTAAAGACAATTACCTATGAGGAATTCCTTGAAGGGAAGTTATCTGAAAGAATTTCAAAACATCTTCTTGATTCAACCATGAAATGTTTCTCTATATACTGCAAACGTAGGTGATCGATTGGTTTTATTTTGAATAACTTGGTTCCTTGTATCTTGGGACGCGATCAGCCTAGAGAATTGGTACTATAGGATATTGATCCTGATGACCGGATATTTGCAGAACGCTACTGTCGCAGTGGACGCCTTATCGATCTGGTACGCGTGATTTTCCTCGAACGTAAACAGATTTAGGAGCACTGTCTACTGGTGCACTGCAAATGTTTCTTTCTTGTTCGAGGCGTTTGATGAACCATAATTCATTTCATTCTCGTTGTAGCATGAGCATCAACGGCTGGGAGATGATGATCCCTTTAGCCTTCCTTGCTGCCATCGGGTTCTCTCTCTCCCTCTCCATCATATAATAATGCTTTTGGATCGTTTTCAGTTCGTCACTACTTCTGTGAAATGTGCTCATCATCTCATTGCGATTTGTTGTAGAGTGAGAGTGGCGAATGAACTCGGAGCTGGAAATGCTGAGGCCGCCAAGTTTGCGACCGCCGTGTCGGTGGTTCAATCAACTACGATCGGGCTCTTCTTCTGCGCGCTCATTATGATCTTGCACAACAAATATGCCTACATTTTCACATCGTCCGCTGATGTTCTCAAAGAAGTGGACGAGCTGTCTTATCTTCTGGGCGTCACGATCCTCCTCAACAGCGTTCAACCAATATTGTCCGGTGAGTTTATGTATCGATTCCGTCAACAAATGTCTCGGTGCCCTTCCTTCCAGCTGGTGTTATATGTAATTAATGCATAGACGAAAAAAAAATTCTTATTAATTATAGCTAGCCAGTGATCTTAGACACTTGTTAATAAGACCTTTTTATATATTGCTTATTCTCAGGAGTCGCCGTCGGATCGGGATGGCAAGCATATGTTGCGTACATAAATTTGGGATGCTACTATGTGGTCGGGCTTCCTCTTGGATTGCTTATGGGATCGGTGTTTCACTTTGGTGTCATGGTACATATCCTAAGTCTTTGATTATTCACTTTCCATTCAATGATAACTTTGTTTCTCAATTATGTTAATCATGGTTTGAAAAACATGGTAGGGCATATGGGGTGGCATGGTATTTGGTGGGACTGCAGTCCAAACATTGATACTTGCCGTAATAACAATCAACTGTGATTGGGCGAAGGAGGTACGTGACTTTTAGCACCAAATAATGCACCAGAAAAAATGTGGTTAAAAGACTAGGTACATAAATGCTTAGATGTTATCAATGACAAAGTCTAAAGTCCGGATCGGCTAAGTGTACCCACCATATAACTTTGGTTCCACATAAGAGAAAATATTGATATAAGACGACAGCAACCATAGTAAATGTAAATAAATAAGCACTAGAAGAAGGATTGATTCGGCACATTGCTAATTTTTAACCCGGCATGCGTATCTCCATGAATCTAATTGACTTGATCGATGCAGGCTGAGAAAGCTAAGGCACGTGTAGCAAAGTGGTCTGCTCCAAATCCTGAGTCGCTTGTTTCGGCCGATGGCTAGAAGTCACATCTTCTGTACTTGATCAACCTTTATTACATATGCACAGTATCTCTGTCCAGGTTCAACTAGGAACTAGGAGTAAATGTAAATTACAAGCAAAATGCTGCTAGTATTAAAGATTAATTGGTCAAGCACTTGGATTGAATGCGACGAGATGAAGTATTTCAGATCATACTCCGATCGATCTTTATAGACTACGTCAGCTATCTTATAGACAGAGCCCTAGTATAGGATGAATTATATTGAATTTAGCATAAGATACCCATATTATAATAAGTAACACCTAGATAAAGCAATGGAGAGAATCAACCTATGATTTTTCAAGATTTGGCTGGAAGCTCAAAAATATCTATACCACTGTGGCCTGGAAAGATGTTCATGTCAGGATTTAACCGGGCTGGGCTATCAGGCTTATTTTGATTTTATGTGAGATGAATTCATACATCGTATCGTATGTGCTATCCTCGCCTGCACGTCAATCTAATTTCTTCCTCTACAATTAAAATTACTTGCACCATGTCAAATTTCGTTAAATTGATCAACTGATATTGGTCATCCGACCCTTATCATAATATTTCAACTTTTAAACTTGAACACTGCTATTTCAACGGCCTAGATGACCCACAGATAAAAAAGGCCGTATTTTAGTTCAGTCCGGATTTTTTTGACACCCCTTATCCATCACAGCTCTCTCCATCTTCCTCGAAAAGTGAAGATGTACCGACCATTTGAAAACTACTAATAAATCGTGCAAACAATTCGAAACGTCGCTGTAGCAAATCGATTTCCCTAAAGATACGGACGCAATCGTGTAGATTTCAACAAGGCCGACAAGGAAAAGAGGAGCTCAACTGGAAACACGAGGGGACTTTCATTCCGGTCGATCATTCTTCTTCCATTTGACCTAAACTAGCGTAAAAAAATCAGCAGGGAAACGGACAACGTCATGCGAAATGAGATCCGACCGTATCTCTGCTCTAATCAAGAAACACCATCCCTTTCGAAATCAAGTAATAATCCAAACGCTAGTGATTTATTAATACACATTGGACATGGAGATACGGATGAGTTTACCCTAACAGATGCGCATAAGAGAGCGTTCTTCTCCGTTAAGTTTGGCATGAGGAGGCAATGATCCAAAAGGTCGAAAACAAGAAGAAGGATAGAAAATGAGGCATCATGTGGCGACCAGGTCAAATTAAGCAAATAATAGCCCGCCCGCTCTCAAGCCTTGCACGTTTCACAGAACTTCAATTTTTGATATATGAATCCTCCTCTCTCTCTCTCTCTCTCTCATGGCGAGTGTTGCCGGCAATGGCGATGTGGTGCAGTCAGCAGATGGCCTTCAGAATGGCGTTGATCGTCGAGATGAAAAGGAGGAGGAGGAGGAGAAGCTATCGACTAGAGTGTGGATCGAGACAAAGAAGCTATGGCAGGTAGCAGGCCCCGCTATCTTCACTCGGGTGGCAACGGACTCCATGAACGTCGTTACCCAAGCCTTCTCCGGCCACCTTGGGGAAGTTGAGCTTGCCGCCATGTCGATCGCCAACACCGTCATATTGGGCTTCAACCTCGGCCTCCTGGTAATTCATTGGACTCTTTAATTTTCATGCTTGTTTTGCTCGACGAGAATAGCTTTGTCACTCCATAGTATTTTATGATTATCTTGCATAATAGCTTCAAAATAAGGAAAAACATGACTTCATTACACTTGATTATCGAATTTATAAACAAATCAATGGTTTGAGTACACATGCTATATAAAATCTTCTAAGACTTGAGTGGGCAAGTAATGAAAATGAGAAAATACTATGTCTCAACTTGTATATAATAGGTTCAATGACTATTTGTATCACTTTCCCTGACAAATTTAATGGACTTCCCTCTTGGGCGTGGCGAAACTAATTAGATCGGCATGGCGAGCGCGCTAGAGACGCTCTGTGGTCAGGCCTTCGGCGCGAAGAGATACCAAATGCTCGGCATCTACATGCAGAGGTCGTGGATCGTGCTCCTCCTGTGCTGCTTCCTGTTGCTACCCATCTACATTTTCACGACGCCGCTCCTAAAGCTCCTAGGCCAAGCCGACGACGTCGCCAAGATGTCGGGCCTGTTGGCCCTGTGGTTCATCCCTCTTCACTTCAGCTTCGCCCTCGTTCTCCCGCTGGACAAGTTCTTGCAGAGCCAGCTGAAGACCGCGGTCACGGCATGGATCTCGCTGGCGGGACTCGTCATGAACGTGGTCGCGAGCTGGCTGGGCGTGTACGTCTTCGGCTTCGGCGTGGTGGGCCTGTGCGTCGTGCTGGATCTCTCTTGGTGGCTCATGCTCTTGGGGATGTACTTGTACTCGGCTTGCGGGGGTTGTCCGACGACATGGACCGGTTGGTCCGGGAGGCGTTCTCGGGGCTGTGGGAGTTCTTCAAATTATCTATTGCTTCGGGAGTCATGCTTTGGTACGTATCTTCCTTCTTTGATAATCATGAGAGATTCCGACACCTTAATAGATAAAGGCTGTCACGATTCAGCCTCTTCATTTTCATCGTAGCGACCATCTTTGAGGTAAGCATATTATCATAGTAGATTATTACGTGAATTCTAAAGGATTAATATCACAAAAAATCACAAAGTGGTATTACTCTGAAAAATTTACTTCAAATTAATTTTTTGACTATCAAAAACGTCAAATCGGTATAATTATGACAAATTTATCATTTATTAATTCTCATTAAATTGGATTAATAATATCAAAAATCACAAACTTGAATACTTGTGACAAATTGAGGTAAAATCTCAAACCGATACACTCGTCAATTGCCATGTACTATTCAACTTAGTAATTTGACGGTAACATTTAACGGAACTAACAAAGGGTAAATTTATTAGAAGTGTACCAAGTTTAAGATTTTTCGTGGTACTTAACCCAATTCTAAAGGATAACTTGTTTGTGCCTCCACGCAATTCTTTTTCTTATCTATTTAATAGGTTCGACATTAAATGGGCTACGCTAAATTGATTCATGTTTGAAATACATCCTATCTATCCTTTCTATTGTATTAAAAAAAAAAAAAAAGTACCTCCTATTTTTTAGAGATCTCAATAAGTTTTTCCCTAAATACCTTTAACTACTTATTTAATAGATATTGCGTCCATGGACAAATGTGTGAATTCATAATTTTATTTTATCTCTCAAAATAATTTTATCCTTCCATAAGTACATTTATTTGTATTGTGTATTTTATCAATAAATTTTATTCAATATTTTAATGATCTATATTTTATGTGACAAACTTAACTTTTAGAATGGCAATTTCTTGCACGTATGCAACTTTGTGTGTATATTGACTCGTACATAATATGCAAGCAATTGGTAATGGATTGAGACCTTAGAGCTTAGTTGTCATGTTTCACTAATTTTGCTTAGCTGGAAACGTGAGAGCTCCTCTCCCCCATCTCATAAAGCCATTTATTCATTGTCCCTCCTCCATCCTCTTTCTACTCATTATTTTACTATTTATTAGTAATCGTGACTTATTTGTATTCAATGATTTTAACATAATAACATAATAGTTTTTTCCCTATATTAGTTAGTAGACAAAGCATCTACCATTTTATATGCATTTGAGTTGTAGCATACATAATTCATGGAAAACATTACGGCATATTATTCTTCAGAGTTTTTTTAATACATATTAATTGCTTCAAACTTTCATAATCCGATGCTAGGCATACCTCTCATGATATGCTAAAGTTACGTCGAATTTATGCTTACATTTTTCACGCTTCGTCTTCAATTATCCTTTGCATGATAATCCGTGCAATAAGCGGGTGAACGTCTGGCATTAAAATGATGCGGTTTCCTCTTTCTTGGCACGCGATCAACCTGGAGTTTTCGTACTATAAGATAATGATACTTCTGACCGGTTATCTGCGGAACGCTACGGTCGCAGTGGACGCCCTTCGATCTGGTACGTGCAAAGTTTCCCTCGAGCGTGGGCGATTTTACGAGCATTGCCTGCTTATCACACTGCGAATGTTTCTTTCTGGTTTAAGACTTCTGATGTTCTATCCATTTCATTCTCGTTGTAGCATGAGCATCAACGGGTGGGAGATGATGATCCCTTTCGCCTTCCTTGCTGCCATCGTGGTTCTCTTTCTCTCTAATGCAATGCTTTTTAATCATTTTGAACTCATCACTACCTCACCTCACACTTCGGCTTGCACTGAGATTTCTGCAGAGTGAGAGTGGTAAATGAACTTGGAGCTGGAAACGCCAAGACTGCAAAGTTCGCGACCATCATGTCAGTGGTTCAATCGACTGCGATCGGCCTTGTCTTCTGTGTGCTCATAATGCTCTTGCACGACAAGTTTGCCTACATGTTCACGTCGTCCGCTCATGTTCTCGAAGAAGTGGACAGGCTCTCATATCTTTTAGGGGTCACCATCCTCCTCAATAGTGTCCAACCAATTTTATCGGGAGTTGCTATTGGATCAGGATGGCAAGTGTATGTTGCGTATATAAATTTGTGATGCTATTACATGGTCGGGCTTCCTCTTGGATTGCTCATGGGATGGGTATTTCACTTTGGTGTCATGGTGACGTATCCTAAGACTCCGATCATTTGCTTTCCATTCGATAATAAGTTGTTTCTCAATTATATCAATCATGGTTTGGAAAACATGGTAGGGCTTATGGGGTGGCATGGTCTTCGGCGGGACTATGATTCAAACATTGATACTTGCCCTAATAACAGTCAACTGTGATTGGGCAAAGGAGGTACATGACTCTAAACACTAAATAAAGCAGCATGTAGGGTCAATTTGTTTGAAGAAAAACTGTTTTCGAGCAATTATTTTGTGAGCTTCTCTGGATAGGTGTGTGCTTTATAAATTCAATCTTATCAATCACTGAAAAACCAAATGAATAAGCACTAGAAGGATGATCCGGTCCATAGCTAATTTTCACTTGGTATTGGCTATTGGCTTGGTGGTGTAACACTATGAATCTGATCGACCTACTCCATGCAATGCAGGCTGAGAAAGCTAAGGCACGGGTAGCAAAGTGGTCTGCTCCAGAACCTAAGCCTCTTGCTTCGGCCGATGGCTAGAACTCGCGTCTTCGACATTGGACCAGCCTCTATATCATAATGCCCAGTTGAGTTTTCTTGATACATATAAATATGTTCCTAAACTTAGGGGGCAAAAGTACTGATGAATTGGCTGCAGTGATTCGGATAAATCTCTCTGTGCGGTTCCAACTTTGAAGTTTGAAGTAGGACCAATCAAGACAAAGGATTCGTTTTTCCCCACAGTCAAGTCATTGGAGTCCAGTCGCTGGCGTTGGTCCTGCATGCCGCCTCATTACGAACAAAATGCTATAGATTTTTAATCGGTCAAACGCTTGGTTCGAACGCGACGGATGATGTATTCAGATCGTACGCACAGCATCTCTTATTCCGATCGATCTTCATAGACTACGTCTGCGATCTTATTGACGAAGCCTTAGACAGAGGATGTGTATTTTGAATTAGTGTAGTCTAAGATTAGATACCTAAAAATCACGAGAAGTAATGACATAGATTAGGCAATCGAGAGAGATGGTCGAAAAGTTTAGAGAGAGAGAGAGAGCAATTCTTGTATTATTGATGATAAACGACCTCCTTTATAATGGCTCGTGGCAAGCTTCAAGCTCGTAGATCTGGCGAGACTCAAATGCACCTGGAACTGGTCACTAAGCATCGCCATGGCCAGCGACGGGCCAAGGAAGAAGAAAAAAGAAAAAAAGAATATATAATAATTAAAATTTCAATTTTTTAAAATATTTTGTAAAAACAAACATTTCATTAACAAATGACCTGAGCCTGAGTGTTGAGAACTCATGCACAACCTTTGTGGACACAGACCTATGGGCAAGACCAAAGTTTGTATGTCAAGGACCCAAGCATGACCTTTATAAACCCAAGCTTGGGTGCTGGAGTATTAGTTATGGGCACTAAGGGCTCGGGCCTGACCTCAATAAATCCAAGCCTGATTACCGAAACATGGTCCTGAACTCCAAGACCCAAGAATCAATTTTAGAGTTTTCATGCCCATGTATAGAGTTTCGGATCCATACACTAATATCTAATCATATTTTAGAAAACATTTTTTGATTCTTTCGATGAGAAAATCATTTTTTGCAAATTGAAGCTTTGGTAGGAAAGTCTTTTCTGTCAACTAGGACAACATTTTCTATTAACTCATTTTTCTAAGCAAATCAAATGTTAAAAAACAAGGAAAATATTTTCCCAGAAAATGTTTTTCGCGAAATAAAACCGACCCTTAATTCAGCTTGAGTCAATAACGTTGCTGCCTTGCTGGTCAAAATAACGATTGCAAGTTACGATGACTGAAGTTCGAATAACGAGCTACGTACGATGTTTCTAACCCCTACTGTAATAGAGGAAAAGCTCTTGATTTTTGTAAATGATAATTGAGTTTGGATTGATAAACAGAATATCTGGAGTGGAATGACTGGCAGGAATGATTGGCAAGACTGTTGTTCAAACGACAATACTTGCCATACTAACAACGAGGTGCGCGTCCTTAGTATAATAGCAAATATGTACATTGAAAGTCCTTAATGTTTACGAATTATGCCATTGAGTCCCAAGCATCCAATTTGGATCTTGAGTCCCAAACATTTTGGGTATATGATTCAATTGACCGAAATTTAATCTCATAAGAGCTCGATTATATAATGACTAAACACTCAGGACTTTTGTTGTAATTATTTACCGATGAGAAAGATGCACCTGAATGCCGAAAAATCAAGTCCCCAATTATGACAAAATTTCCTTATTTTATGGTTGGTAACAATAATGCAGGCAAAGGAAAGCTAAAGCGCGAGTAAGGAAGTGGTAAAGTCCCAATGATGATGATGGTGAATCAGCAGTTCAGTAGCACTTGCAACCAACGTTTGTTGAAGATTGGGCCGAAAGCTTGAAAATACCCAAACCGCCGCGGCCCGGACAGACTTTTCGGGCCGGGATTTGACCGGGCTGGGCTATCGGGCCTATTTTCGATTCTTGTGTTGGACGAATTCATCCTTCGCACGTGCCATCCACGCCCGAGAAAGTGTCGTATGGATGTGCATCAAACAATTTGCACGGACAACGGTCCAGTTTCTTCTTCTATATTCTTTGTTCAATTAAAATTACTTGCGCTACATCAAATTTTGTCACATCTTATTTCCAACTTTTATCAAGTTTCAAACTTCCACTTACACACCAAGAAAAGTACTAAAAAAATTTCATAAATATATTGCATTAGTACCAATTCAATACTAAATCTTTTAATTTTGTCAATTTTATCCTAAACATTTTCACATTAATACCGATTCACTCCGTCCAACCTGGTCAAGACAAAAATTGTTAACATAAATGCAAGACGTCCTAAGTGAATTTTTTAATAATTTTTTGTGTTTTCTTTTCAGTTTATTTTTTCCTTCATTTTGGCCGATAAGGGCCAGCAATTTGTTTTTTTCTTTTCAGTTTATTTTTTCATTCATTTTGGCCGACAAGGGCCAGCAAGACCTCACTGCCCACAAGTGAGCTATGAGGCCCTTACCTAGATTTGTTGAGACCCTCGTCGGCCAAAATGAAGGAAAGAACAAAAAAATAATAATAATAAAGAATAGAAAAATAAAACATTATTAAAATATTCATATCAGCGATTTTTGACCTAAATTAGCCGTATTTATTGAATTGGTATTAATGTGAAAGGACTAAGTTATCACAATTAAAAGGTTTAAAATTAAATTTATACCAATGCAATAAATTTAATACTTTTTTATACTCTCTTTTTTCCGGCGCACATCACAATTGGATGACAAAAATAAAAGGCCGCATTTTCTTTTGACCGCTAAGTGAAAAAAAAATTTCTCCGATTAATATTAATCAGAGACAAAATCCTCTATGAGAAAATCTAGGAAATGAAATTTCACAATACCAATCAGAATAAGTACAAGATGATTTTACATAGGAACTATGAAGAACCCAATAAAAAAGAGCATAAAGAAACCGCAAAATTGCAGTTTTATTGGAAAACAAATCTAAGTTTGATCTCGAGAAATTATCTGTAAAATTGTTTAACTACAAAAATTATCTCCCTTGGTATTTTTGCTATACAAGAAGTTCCGGTCTTTTTATGTAAATAAAAGAATTACCAAATGTCCAAATGGGCAAATCTCCAGCTCAGCATCCACTTGTCCTCCACGGCATCATACACGTCATCACCCTACGGTCGGGACCGTTACAGGAACCAAGTCCAGCCCCCCGAATCCAGCGCCGCTCCCCGCCGCCGCCGGCGGGACCGCGTAGAGCTTCCCGGACTCGGTGAATCGTCCTATGAGCCGAGCCAGCTCCGCCGCGTCGACCTTCGTCTCCTTCTTCACCAGCCTCCACCCTTGTCTCCTTTCCTCCTCCGCCGCAGCCTTCGTCTTCAGCTCCGCGACGGTATCCCACAGCCCGTCGTTGTTCTTCCTGTTCCCGAACAGCGAAATCAGCCTGTCCTTGCAACCGTCCAGCCGGGTCAACACGCCCGCGAGCTCAGCCAACTCGGAGGAACTCATGCCGTCCACCCTCTCCCCGAGCCGGGCGAGCCGGGGCGAGATCTCCGACCGGGTCGCGCCGTAGTCCTCGCGGACCAACCTGACCACCTCGTGCACGAGGTCGTTCGTCCGGAGCTGCTCCGAGTGCTTGGGCGCCTCGACCACCCGCTCGAGAACGCTCGACAACACGTCGAGTTCGATCAACAACTCCGAGGCGGACGACGCCGAGACCTTCTCGTCCCTGTCCCCGGTCAATCCGGGGCGAGGCGAGCCGCCGCACAGATAGAACCCGACCCGCCGCGAGGCGATCAGGGTCTGCTCCAAGAATTCCGCGTACCACCGAGCCCACGACGACAATTCCCAGGCCTCCGGGTCCGAGTCGTCCCGGAACCTCGACAGGTTCAGGTAATTGCGACCGCCGCTGCCGGGGAAGAAGGACAGCTGGTCGCGGAGGAGGAATGTGCCCTGCGTGAGGACGCCGTGGAGCGCGACGAGGCACCGGAGGGCGACGACGGCGTCGGCGGCGCCCTGGAGGCGGTCGACGAGGGCCGCGACGCAGCAGCGCGCGGTGAGGAGGGACCCGCGGCCGAGGAGGAGGACGGCGGCGAGGCGGTCCTCGGGCGGGGGGCGGGGCCGGAGGCGGAGGCGGCGGTGGCGCGGAGGACGGAGAGGCGGACGGAGGAGGCGGCGGAGCGGCGGAGGGAGAGGGTGGCCTTGATGATGGAGACCTTGTCCCGGAGGATGCTCATGAGGACTCGGAGCTTTCGCTTCTGCGCCATTGATGGCGATTCGCAGAGAAAAGAGAGAGAGACGTTGTGTTTCTTTGACGGTTAATTAAAAAGGGCAGCGCCGATTTTTCTTTTTTCTTTTTTTTTTTTGGTCGGCAAAAAAAGAGAAAAGAAAAGAAAAGAAATACGGCGAAAAAAAGGGAAAATATTCAGAACGAAACACGTGTGCGGTGCGTGCTATACGATCAACGGGTCAACCCGACCAATTTTTGCCATTTTCCGTTTAACCGCCGGACGGAGGCCGAAAATACGGAAATTTTTCACATACGGTTTTTTTTTTTTCGGTTTTTTTTTTTTTGGGGGATGTCTTTTTTTCTTGAATTTACTCATTCATTTTTTTGGTAAGACTTCTGAAAATAGAAAGAAATGATGTAGATGAAGCGTTTTTCCTATGTTTAGGGAACCCGCATTTAAAATTACGAAATTTTGCTTCTTTGGTAAGTTCAATCCTTTCTATCGATTTTTGTCCCCAAATGTTCATCGATTTCTTTCTTGGGTAAGATCATGTTATTCCAATTTTCCTCAATTGGTTCATATGGGAATTCACCAAATCGCAATTGACGGAAAATATGGATTACGATCAATTTGTAAGAGTTCTCTTTTCTTTTGTGTTGTTTCAATAGTTTGTAAGAGTTTGAGTTTGTCAAATTAATTTATGATTTTAGTTACCAAATGTTTCAAAAGCTCTTTTGGGTGGGGGCTATTTTTGCCACCCCACTGACTTAATCCACCTCGTGTTCGTTAAAGAGACGACATTTCCCCTTTAAATTTAAAATATAAACCCTAAATTCGTTCACTTTAGTTCTTATTTTTTAGTTTTTATATTTCTAAAGGATGTAGTCGCCCTAATTTAGAATATCGTATGTGCTTGTTTTCCCTAATTTCTAAGTGGGTGTCACCGAGGGTTTTAAAAGCAATATGTTTTCTTTTTATGTTTTTAGAGGAAAATTTTTGAAGAAACTTAGTTCTTTTCCAGATTCTCGAACAAATGAATTAATTAATTATCCAGTACAATCCTAAAAAAAATTAAAATAAACAACTTCTTAACATAACCTTGTTGTGCATATCCCCACCAAATTCTTTCTTCTCTACTCTCTTTTTCATTAATGCAATGACCGGATGAAAATAGAAAAAAAAAACCATATTTTGGATTTGCCAAAATAAAACTACGATTCTCCGACGTGAAACTTTTAAGGAAGAAATTAAATCAAATCAAATCCTTCACATGATAAGAATAAAATTTAAAATGAAATATAAATTTCATTCATTATGTTTTTGTATTTGAAAAAATCACCTTGGAGTTGTGAATAAAAGACTTGATGATTTTTTCAGAAACTAATCACATAACAAATTCACTATTAAGTGAGTCTTTGAGGTAGGAAGGACTAATGATGGATGTGCTCCAATAAGAGCAGTCATTAAAAAGAGGCTGATCATTATTTTTCTAAACACCAAAATAAGTTTAACTTCAAAGGAAGTCCATAATAGGATAATAGGAATAATAGGAAAATAGCTTAATGAAGGAAACGAAGTATATATGGCAAAAATTAAAGGTTATTGTGTCCATTTAGTGGAAATAAAGGGTGAAAATAGCCCTATCTAACTTTCTTTACGACTATCAACAAATAGATTTTTATTTTTTACAAAAAAATTCGAGGAAATGATGCAAATGATCTATAAATTTTGGTTCAATATACAATGTCATCTATAGAATTTTAATTTATTCAATACGATCCCTAAACTTTAATCCAATATTCGATATAACCCTTCAACTTTTAGATATTTCCATATAATTTAAGGATTACATTATATATTGAACAAAAGTTTATGAATCACGCCACATAAATTACAAGTTCAAAGGCCGTATTATACATTGAACCATAGTTCAAGTACCATTCATGTTATAATTACCATAAAAGTATCGAGCCTTAGGTTTTCCAAGATGAATTCATTTTGTGTACGAGCCTCTACAGTTTAAAACAGAGCACCCTGCTCTCCCCAGAATAGATGTACCATCTCTTTAATCAATCGCCGGACAGTATCTTTAAAGTTTTTCCAAAGCCCGTAATCTACGGCGGCGCATCTCGCAATTCGGGAAAGTTAGCGGACGGATAAAGCGGAGGAGATGGAGGACCACAACTTTAAATTTATTGGATTCCGGACTTTTGCGGTGGCCCTTGGTGGGGGCCACAGGCATCATCAGCCTCGCCAACGGCTAGTTTCTCCCGGGCCCCTTGTTCGGACCCAAAGCTCCTTTAACGTAGGATTTCCTTGTCGGGATCAATCATCGACCGTGGGGATTGTGGGACCGGACAGGCGAAGGGGGCCCATAATCCACATGATGGGCCGGGCCCGAAACCCTAAGCCCCATGACCCGGGAATGGGCTTTCATCACTTGCCCCGAGAGCAGATGACTTTTGGGCCGAAGAGGCCCATCGTGGTGGTGTAGCTTGACTTACTCCGAGCAGCAACGAGAGCCCAAAAAAAAAATTCCTTTTTCAAATTTTCAGTACCATCGTACCATGGCATTACTGTCGACGGTCTTGATCGGGTACAAGAGTTTCGCAATGTGATGTCGTTGTCGTACTGACCGCGGATCGCCATCAATCTTTGGGCTGAGGGGATGGCGTTGTGATAGGCGCGTACGTGAGGTCGGCCAATGCCCAAGGGAGGGACACGTGTTATGGAATCCTGAGCAATTTAAAGTGAACTCATCAAAGTCTAAACACTAACTAGACCAGTCAAACGGGTTAGATCTAAATAAACTCATTTAACCTGTTTTGATCATTTTCTATATAATATAAATTTAATGATTTATACCCGACTAATTACATATCTAACTCATATCCGACTAAATTTATATTATTAAGATACTTATATATTTAATCGAATCTATGAAAATTCATAGCCAAATTAAAAATGAAGTGAGTGAGCAAAGATTAAGTTAAGGCAAAATAGATTGAAGAGAGTCATAGAAACGTTGTTGGGTCTAAATAATCGTAAACTCATTTATAACCCATTTAATATTCATATTGCAATTTAACCCACTTTTTTACCCATTTAATTGATATAATTAATCCATTTATAACTCGTTTAATACCCATATATGTTAAGAAATGGGTTTACTGTCTACGTTGTTGACAGGTCTAGAACTAACATAGGATTAAAACCATCCAAGGACATAGCATCACTAGAGGTTTGGTATGGCATAATCATCTTACTTACTTCATACAGTCGGCAAATTCAAGAGAAATTATTTTCAAATGTAGCTTTCTTTCTTTGATAGGTTTTGGACAGATTCTAATGCCATGATGCTTCACGATTTGTCTCCATTATTGGATGCTTAATTAATTAGGTGCTTGTTAATATTTTGGTGTGAATATAAACCTTCCATGTAATTTCGAAATGTCACATGCATCGCCTGTCGTGTACAATAAAAGATTACTCCACAACTTGCTAAATAATAAAGAGAAAAAAAAAGAAAGAAAAGGAAAGAGAGGCTGCTATCGTGTTATAAAATCTTTGAATTAGTTGTACTCATGCCATAATTATTCCTCCATTTACAGGTTTAACATTCCAGTGCTCCCCAATAATCTATAATCCCTAACATATGAAAAGAATCTTATCAATGACTATCTCTAAAACATTTATTAAGAATGAATGCTAGGAACAATATTTCAATTTTTGATGCATTCAAATGAGAAAAACATCATATAACATCATAAAATCATTTTATTTAATTACTTAATAAGCATCATGAAGACATTCCATGTATAATTTTCCCATTAAGCCATCCAAGGCCTCGAGCTGAGCGGGATTTGATTCATAATTAGGGATTGATCATGGACGCAAGATAATAATACTGTAGATTTCCTATACTCGGTAATAACATCCGTCATGAAACTATGCGATCCTACCACTTGACGAACAACGCGAAATCTTTTCCCCAACTTTATTAATTCTTTTTCATCGAGAATTAATCTACAAGAAACCCCCCAAAAAAAAAATGTACTTCCTATATTGAATATCAAGGAAGAAACACAGTTCACGGGGTCAGCAAGGCTTGTGAGGAAGCAAACCTAACTTTTAGTCCTTCAAATCGCGCCCACAACCACCGCAAGAATTGTTAGGTAGAGATCGTGTTAATTCATCGAAACATGATTTTGGGTCTTTTCCGCAGAATTTCTCGGCCACTTGTCCCAATAACGACGTGACAGCATTTGTTTCGACGGTGGCGTTGTTTCTCTCCCCGTTCCTCCTCCTGGTGCATCGACCAAAGAATTATTTATTCATGCATCAACTTATTTTCTAAAACAGTAGAAGGAAAAGGAACAGAAAACCTTGGTTGAGTCGAAGCAAGCCCCTGGTTTTTCTCAGGGCAGGAAGACCTGGTTTTGTCGACCAGGCATCGTCACCCGCTCGCAAAAGTACAAAGGCGCACAGCGCCTGATGAGCGAGGTCCTCCAACCTGTTGCTTGTTCCATTCGATTCCGACGAAACCCCTCCATGTCCATTCGAGCCCATGTTCCCTCCTCTCTCTCTCTCTCTCTCTCTCTCTCTCTCTCTCTCTCTCTCTCTGTGATGCTGACTCTCACCGTGTGCAGTGTATTCGCGTCAAAAGATCGACCATGTGAAGTGGTATCGTAATCCCTTTTTCTTGTTGGTCCGGAATGAAATAAGATGCATCTTCATCGTTGCATGAAAAAGGCCAAAAGATTGGAGGATGATACTCGGAACGGCTTTCATTCAAAAGCTTGAGCTGATAAGAATGGAGGCGATAAGCATGTGATGCTTGCTTCCACGCGATGAGACATATCCAATTAGGGGCGGCTTTCTTTAACACAATTCACGTGTGTAGATCGACAATGTCCTCACATGTGTGAGCTTCTAATGTAGGTATGCTCCATTTACCGGTGTAACATGTATCAACTTGAATCTCCACCTTATCACGTCAAAAGTACTACAACCACAGTGCCCACCATCTTCCCCAACCTCTTCTAATATGTTGCTTCCTTTATGCTATGCGACCCCATTACAACTCCCACCTTCGCCATTAGTCTCTTCCACCTGATCAAACCATAAGGACTTCTTAGAAAACACATTGATCAAGAGATTTATTTCTTAAAAAATTCACGAGATACTTATACATATTAGGATTTGTTATGATGTGCTACAAAAATTCGGTACCTTCACGTGTGTATAACAGCAGATAGATTTGTTGGTTCCATCGTTCTCGACAAGGCTAGGCCCTTTTCGTAGGGCCAAATATTGTCCCCGAATTAATGATTTATTCTGCAAATGTGTGATATTGACTGTTGTTGACAAAATTGAGGTTCATTCCTTTCAATCATTAACATGTATCATGTTAGAAAATTTTCTTTTTTCACATTTTTTTAAAGATGATGTATTTTCACAAAATAAATAAAAGAAGGGAAATTTAATTTTTTTCATATAATTCTTGCTAACCTAATAATCTTTTGAATAAGAACAATAACTCTCAGAATTTTTTTCCCTACATCAATAGTTATCGACTTTTTACGTTATTGATATATTAAAATACTTTCTAAAGAATCTATCATAATATGCCAATAGCGTGGAAATTATCCATGAATAGTTAATGTTACCAAAGTAGAACCTAATGGTAAAGTTCAATCATTCCATCTACCTGAAAGCATGGTTTCTCAAGTTTGGGTATAACAACTTTATGATTCCCGAAAGAGAGTTTTTTTTGTTAAAAGTTCCTATTGATATTTGCTTAAACTTAGGAATTTAAAGAAATTGCAAAATTTTGACGGAGCCTAGATTTTATGGATGAATATGTAAAATGTTTAAAAAAATAATAATTGAGCCCAAGCATAACTTTGAAAAGTTGGAGGTGCCCTCTTCCAGCCCCCTCTAAAATTCTATATTTGTTAGTCTGGTTTATCTTTCTTTACATTAACTTGTCTTGAAAACATCGCATAATTAGCTGTGTTTGTAATGTTGGAGGATGCTTTTAAGCTTCTATGCTGCATCTGATCAGTCACATTACCCAAAAAAAAAAAAAAATCTCATACTCCCCGTAAAGAAAACTCAGAGGAGGCTCGTGAAAGCACTGATATCGGGAAGCGTTATAGGTGCATCTCATTTTATAATGGACAAAATAATAAGTTTTTAATCATAAAGATCACATTTGCAATAATAAGGGTATGAAAAAGAACATGTGTAACCTACAAAATCGGCATAGTTAGGCGAGTTTCGAGGTAGCTAAGAGAAGTCAGAATCTAGATTTCGGGTTTCAAAATTTTAGAATCATCGAGTACAAGATAGGTTCTAAGGTTTAATCATTCTTTCCTTTTCTTTAGGACTTTCACATTTTAATTTGTGAAATGATGGGAAGCGGCAGATTTATTCTTTGTACTTAACTTTTCAGGTTATTATTTCTTAGAATTATGTTATTGCGAGCCATAAACAGGTGTTTTTCTTATGTACTCCATTTGTGTTTTTATTTTGAATGCTGAAGTTACAAAAGCGGCATTCTTACGGTTTTAAAACAAAATCAGGGAAATGAAGAATCACCCAGAATTTGTGGAACCAATGAGTTTCAATTCTATAGTAGTTCTCAGAAGACATAACAGACCTAATCATACGGTGGCCAGTGGATAGCCATGCTTAACCACTGGAATTTGTCCTAATAATCACTATTTTCACATGAGAATGGGGAAATGGGAGTTCGAATCCCCACTTTTTCAAAGAGTTTGGGGTGAAAGCAATTTAGCTTCAAGTGTGAGTTCATTTTCCACTCTATAAGAAGACATGGCTAAAGTCTGAATGTGAGAGTTAGAATAGAAGTAGAATAAAACCGACAAAAAAATAAAAAATATCTATGCCTCTCCTAAGCCACAAACTCTAAAAGATATCATTTGATGAACTTGGGTAATGGCATTTAGAGATAAAAGACCGACCTGGCCTAGCCTAAAGATTTGAATAGAGAGTATATATGGTGGGTGAGCTTGGGGAAAATTTTAGTTGATCTTAGAGCTCCTACTCCATGATGATCTCTATTTTCAAGATTGAGACATGGATCATTTATCCTACATAGTACTTTTATGGGTGCCTCAATAAATCTCATCCATTGATTCATTGAAATTCAAATTAATCAGTGGTTGTGATTTATTGAGGCACTACAAAGCAATATCATTTATCAAATCATCATCGGATGTGATGTACGACCAACAATTAATCACTTAAAATTAATTGATTGTAAAATTGATTTCACTTCATTTATTGCATGTGATAGTTGTTGCATGTTCTAAGTTAGGATGATTTGGGAGTGTACTATAGTGGGCGCAATTTAAAAAGGACAATGAACTTTGGAAAAAGGTGGTGGGATTTCTTTTATGGGGGCTTCTTCTTTGGTTAATTGACCTAATCCTAAAAAAGGTTACATTCCTCGTCGTAGAAAATGTTACAATCAGTTTGGACCGTCATGATTTAGCTTGTTGATCAGGGTGTCCATTGTTTTTAGTAAAAGCCACTTATACCTAGTAAACATATCTATTGTCTACTACATAGTGAACTATTCTTATTTGTGGTAAAATATTCCATTTGTAGCAAAAACACTCATTCACTGTAGAATATATTATTTCCAGTAATATCTCTTTTTTAGGAGAGCAATAGTAACAAAAATCAATCAACTGAACTAGATAATGGTTAATTATCACATTAAAAAAGAGCTAAAAACAAGATAAATAAGATTAAAAAGGAAATAAAAAAAGAGAAGGTTTAAAATTGGGTACTAAAAAAAATAAAAAGCAAGTGACAAGCAGCAAATAGGGATCACACGACGCTTACTTAGTCCACGACAAGGTTCAACCGTGACCTTGCCTGCCGAAACTGGAGAGGATCGCGTTGCCCTCTCTTTGGGGGCGGGCGAGGTTCAGTGACTTTGAACACTGGGCTGTGCCATTTCTCAGCCATCCTCCCTCTTTTTTTGTATGTTTCAATTTCTTCTTTTAAATTTAGTATAATATTAATAATAAAGATTATCATTTCATAAAACGATTATTTAAGTTATATCAAACGGAATGAAAAGGTTTACTGAGAACACAAAATCCTTAATACGAACGGGTAAAGTTTATTATCAATTGTTCAATAAGTATTTTAATTATTTCCTAGAAATAAAAAGATGTACTACGAACAAATAATTTGTACGGACTTAAGTTTTTCCTCGATGAATGTGTTTGTACCACTAAATAGTATACAGAGAATCTCATTTTCCTTTTAGAAAATAAAAAGAGAAGTGCCCAAAAAAAATAAATTCGATCTATTTACCTGAAGTGAATGACCTCACCTCCCCCGGTGAGATCACCGCGCAGACCCTCCTTGCATCCAAAGACGAAACACCTTTCCATGGCGTGGAAGCCGCTAGTTCTCTTTCCCTCCCTCTGACAAGGAAAGTCGGTTCGCAAGAATCGCCGTGCATGCTTCGTTCATTCTTCTTCATAAAGTTCTCACAGGCCCACGATATCGTCTCTCTATTATTACGTACCATTGCCCTCTCTCTCTCTCTCTCTCTCAAGCGAAGGAACTTCAGCTTTTAGTACGTTGTATGGCTTCGCTTCTTACGTGAAGGCTCGAATGTATCTCTCGACCATACGCAGATACGGGACCATGGAAGAGACTGTTCGAGGTTTAGCTTTACCGCTTTCATGCCATTAAGAGTTCATCTGCTTCCAAGGGGGACCCTAACAGCGTCACTGGTCCTGCCCTTTCCACCTCACGTTCGAGACTGTTTATGCAGGACAACTGACCTGTCACGGTTCGAGACTGTTTGATGCAGCAGTACATTTGCTTGTTCCGAGATCATCATGCTTCGAAATCCTAGACTTTGGCGGATGCATGATCGGTTAGATGATGGGCGCGTGCTTTGTTTGTCTTGCGTGCCACATCGGAAGGATAAAGGGGGTGCATCTGATGATGTACCGGGTCCTGGGCACTCATTAAGTCAGTCATCGTGCGCGAAGGGTTACCATTTCGGAAGAAAGCACAGGGAATCCGCAATTATTGAGGCAAATCTTCAGTGGATGCAATTATTTTCTGCTCCGAGAGCATCTAAGATTCCTGCAGGATCATGTCAATATATCCAAGAATTCTTTGACCAGGATAATTCCCTTGGCGTGTACGTTGCGTATGGATCACATCCTGCGCAACAATACAGTTCAGATAATCTTTCACGTCAAACATTTAGGCGGGTAGTCCTTCCCTTAACCTAATTTACGCTCTGTGAATGAGACAAGCCTCACTTTAGGGAATCAATAATTTCCAATTCAGTATGCTTTATGTCGGTAATGTCATTGGCACAACTCAATCGGACCCCTCCTCATGACGATCATGACATTCCATGCAAGGAAGATGAAACCTTCAACTTTAAAAAGTGCCAGAACGCTTGAATTAGTCGACGGGCCCCGACTGGAAAGATTGTGCCAAAATTGAACAGTGACCCCATTGGAACTAGGAACCGACCAGCGAATCTCAACTGTGAGTAAAATACAAAAGGAGTTCACAAGAGCATGGCTCCCCCAAGAACTAGAGGTCCACCAATCCTTTGTTTCCTGAACGAGTCAACAAAATCCTGCGGTTTCTTTTCTTTATTTCTGGCAGACATTCAACCGTTGATTAAGCTGAAAGAGATCAAACCTAAACCCAAGATTTGGATGTTAGTGATCTTCGCTTAAGATGATTACTAGTATGTTCAAGCTTTCTCATGGATTTGTTTTTCTCATTTCAGACATACTTTCCATTCAAGCTCCTCTGCGCTTGTGCCGTCTCAATTCAAATAGTATTTAGAGCTCGTCCCTATTCCAATTTTTCGCAATAGGGTTTCACCAGGAGCACGGCGTTCCGCTTATTATCCTAATATAGGGTTGAGAAAGCGAGATCGCCCAGTGATATAATTATTGGCGTACTCTAAAAAGCTTCAGAATACCGCGTTTCAGCACAGAGGAACAGCCCCTAATCCAGAACCTGTGATTATATTCGGATGGTCTAGGCATTGGAGTTCCTAATCTCAACCCCTTCCAATTTGCGATTAATTTACGGACCAACCTGCTCTCGGGGGCCACCACGAGTGGGTAGGCGTTAGGGTTTCTGGTACCGTACTTTGCGCTCGAAGCATGCACATGCTCATGAAGAAAGAGAGACCGATTGCTCCTGACTTAGCCCCGATTAATTAATAGTTTAATATCTTAATCATGGACCTGGTTTTGGTCTTTTCTGGGTCGATGAGTTGGGGTCGAGCGAGGACCCTCTCTAGGTGCAAACTGGATTCCACATGAGACGAACGAGGGCAGGGACGTGTGGGAGAGAGAGAGAGAGAGAGAGATTAGGAGGGCACTAGCTGGTGTTCCCACGTTGGTGAACAAACGGGGGTTATTTAATTCAGTCCAGATCTCATTAATACGCCGCGGGCTTCTTCCGTAGTTGCCTGGATGGCAACGCGACAAGTTTGATTAGATATCCTGCTTATCTTTAAGCCGCGGATTTGAAGCCTTTGGTGTTGTGTATCGGTCACGACTTAAAGAATTGATTGGTTCTGGAATACGTTCGTCTAAGTAATCATGTTGACGAGAGAAGGGGATGGGAGATAGAGTGTCCGCGTGGGCTAAACGTACAAAGCAAAAGAGTTTCTGCACGATAATTACTTTTACAACTTTTAATTCCACTTGACTTCTTCTAGCTAAGGAGTAAACCTATCAAACCGGCGGGTCAACCCAAATAGGCCTATTTTCATATAGTGCAAATTTAGTGTCATATTTGACTTGACCCATATTGTTAAAACACTTCCATATTTAACTCAATCTATAAAAACTCATACTCAAATTATGATGAGAGTGTGGAGTGAGTGAGCACAAGTGAGAATGAAATGAGAATCATGGAGGTAGATTTAGTCTAAATAAATTATAAACCTATATAACACTCATATTATGTTGGATTTTATCATTTTAAACCCATATAAATAAATCATATAATAGTTTGCTCATTATATATGGATTAAGAAATCGATCTATGACCTATTTTGACAGGTCTATTAAGGGGATGTTAGTGATATTTAGGAGATTCTCCATATCTCCTTTAATTCTTCATATCTCTCAGTATATATATAATTGATATTACAATGTCTTGCTACATTACAATAGAAATTTCACAATTCTCTATTCTGAATGTTCTTACTAATATCTCTAACCCTCCATATTCGAAATGGCTAATGACCCAAATTGAAATGAAAATGTTAGCGACTAAAAAGAAAAACTAGCTTGCGAAATTCATTACGGAAGCCATGCTATGCAATGGTCCTAGTTAGATATATTCCACTGGTTTAAAAACTCATTTATCATTTCCTTTGACAGAAAGTATTTTCGGACGTTAATTCATTAAGAGTAAAGTGCGTCGACTGGCTTGCCTCATGCACACAGGTCTGATGGTACGAGATTGCAGAAGTCTTGAGCCGTCTCAACACATGCATACAGCCAGTTGTCAGCATGTCATCAGGATCCAGCTGCCCAGAAATTGAAAAGGGCAAAAGGAAGTGGCCCTTATTTCCACGAGATTTCTGATATCCCTCGTTAGATTGCGCAACAAAACTTCAATGGCTTCATAATGAGAGAATATATATAATACAGGAGGAAACTTTCGAGCTGCTTCTTCTCAAAAACGGTGAAATCATTTATGAGCCCACTAAATATACCAAAATTGACTCAGTTTCTCGCCAAACATTTGATGTTGTATTTCAATTTGTATTCACACTTCACACATATCTGGAAACACACTATTTTCTGCTGAATGCTTGAAACATGGCCCATCATGCTCCCGAAAGGTATACTAAACATTTATAGCTATGATTACATCATATAAGAATATGTGGAAGAGAATTATATAATTTCTATGACATAAGGTATTTATCATCTTTACAGGATTATTACCTAAAGTAACAATATATTACAATATCAATTAGGATCAATTAGGATCAATTAAAGATATGCACAATTATGATAGAAATAGAGAATCAAGAAAGATATAGAGAATCCCCTAAATATATTTCTAATCTAACAACATTCATGATACATGGAGTTGTTCCAAAATTCTTATCATTGGAGAATTATAAGATTTATATTTCGTGTCTTAACATACGCTATCACGCAAGTTGATTTATATCGCGTCTTGATAGTCCATGAGCATATTGAGACTGATAGAGTGATGAAATCCAATAAATTATATTAACTAGTAACTTCAGCATACTTACTAAGCCAAGGATTATGTAAAATTTATAATTTTCATTATTTTTTTCCTCATGTTTTGTGATGTGTAATCATTGGTTTGAAAGGGAAATATTTCTACTAAAGCATGCACAAAAAGTGCCTCAACATACTCGTTAGCAAGATCCTTATATAATGCATGTTGCGTGATAAAATGTTTGAGCAAAGTAGTTTTATGAGGACCCACATTAGCATATGAAAAAAAAATCCACATTGTCATCATTGAATAGGATGATGTGCATGAGGCAATCCGATCTTATCATGTGACAATATACTCTTATGAACACGCATCTACCGGTGACAATTGTGCAAACTTCATGTCATGCTTTTTTAGAGGCCCAAAAACCAATCGAGTGGGATGAAGAAGTTAAAAGCACTAGAAATTCCGCTTGACGTAATACTAAATGGAGAAGCGAGCACTTGATTACTCAAATTACTATCAGATGAAAAGATAAGCTAAACAAATAAATAACCACGAAACGACACTTGATGATGTCCACACTTATGTACGTCAATTCCCAAGTGAATTATTAGCGACTTGGTAGGGAAATGATCGAGCTGATAATTGCTTTTTGCGTCACATCAACGAGCACTTCCAAACTTAGGCAATGGACAGAAGGAAAAGGAACATTTCTTATAATCATACTTTGCTAAAGTACAATTAATCAACGACCATAGATATAATTCAACCCGATTAAAGAAAGAAAGACTATACTATCAAATTCCACACCATAATAAGCTCTGGAGAGGAAGTGCCAAACTAGAGGATGCGCTATCGTAGCACGATACTGCCTATAGTGACCATGACTAAAGCCAACCAATATAGCAAAATAATATTGAAATTTGCCTATGGTTGGTGGACGTTGACCATACTCTAATCCGAGTTATGTACACATAATTCAAACAAAAATCCCACAGGATGAGCTAACTCGATTAGACAAGTTTAAACAAATGGCGCTAGGGGGCAAGTTGGGGGCGCGATCCCCCTTGAAGACTTAATTAGCCATCGAATCTCATAATCTAATGATTTTCCCAGGGCGATGTGACCGATGGAATGCCAGTTGGGTCTTCGGATTTCGACCAAGTTGTTTAATCACAACCATGGTAAAATAAATGTGCCCAAAAAGAATCACGGCTAGTCCCCGTACGACCAGAATGACATAACATACAAATACGTTATATTATTATTATTATACTATTGCCGTGAATTGTGATGTCGCGGTGTGTGTGCCAGGACAATATTCCGTCCAAGGAAGAGCCCAAGAAACGATGGGGCACGGCAAGAAACCCTAGAAAGAATGTCTTCCTATTTTAAGCGGGCATATGTACGAATTTCATACCGTGAAGGGGGGGCCTCGGAATATTGAAATGGGCACGAATGAAATTAGGGTAAAAGATCGAAATTCGAGAAATTAAGAATTGTTAAAAAAAGAAAAATGGGTGGGTGAAAAACGAAAATAGTGATAAGTCTTGGGAAGAGGGGAAGTTTACATCGGAGTATGATTACACAGGTGGCGGTTTGTGTGGTCACATGGATTCCTCTGTGCATGTCCGATGTCTGAACTGAAGTAAGCTTCTGCGTTCTAGTCCTTTTTTTGCGTTCATTTCTTCGTTGATTTCTTCGAAAAAAATTTCCCAATTTTTATTATCTCTCTCTCTCTTATTATTATTCTTATTATTATTATTATTATTATTATTATAAATCTCGTAGACAGAATCTCTGGGGGCGGGGGCATCATCAGCTTTTCGTCATCTTTCTCTTTTTCCCCGTCCAAGTGTCCGACCGCATTATTACCAAATGAAACCGCATGTCGCATCCGGCTAGGGTTAGGGCCCTCTCCTCTCTCTCTCTCTCTCTCTCTCTCTCTCTCTCTCTATTTCCGATATGGAGGAAAGAAATTATAGTTTATTCCCCCCGTCTAGTCCCTGTCACGAACTCTCGGTCTTTTCGCGAAGCTTGGTCTACCCTTTACATCATTGTTTGCCCTCCGGTCTTTAATGGCCATGATTGGCCATGAATCCGAGAGAGAGAGAGAGAGAGAGAGAGGAAACGACGACGTCGTCCTGATCTTCTACGAGGGTATCGGCTCTTGGTCCGGCCGACTTAAATCGGGCATGACTCTGATCGTCGGAGGTTGAATCCGGTCGAAGTGAGCGAAAGAAAGCGCTGATCCAGCTCTTAAACACGCAATGCGCAATTAGAGGGGAATTTCTCGGTTTCAATACCTCTTGGCTGGCTTCAAATCATCCTGAGCTAGCCTAGGGTTAGGGGTTTTTTTTTTTTTTTTCGGTTCTATTGAATTCACTTCCAATTTTTGGTGCTAACTACTAAATTTTGTCTCCAAAGAAAACAAAAATAGTCGGAGACGACTTGTGGGTGGACATGATTTCTCACTAATTGCACGATTAAACAAGTTAATTAATCAATTATATGATGGGGGGTTGGCTCAAGTTGCGGGATATGCAATCGAGCTCTACGCAACCAAACATGGGTAGTGGAGTAGGGTCCTCACCAACCAAACATCTTGGGTCCCAATCGGTTCCGAGGCTGTTCTTGGTTTCTCACCCTTTGTTAATTGTCCCATCCATACGTGGAGAGCAGGAGAGGCTAATCACCCATGCTCGTAGATACTCACTACCACCTTTTGTCATATACGTACGTATGCTGCGTTTATATTATTTGCCTGTTTCTTGATAAGTTCAAGCTTTTAGGGAAAAAAAAAGATTTAATTTCGACCTAGTATTCAAATACAACTTAACACATCAATTTAGCGATTCTTCCGTATTTCACTCTACTCATTCGTTGTCTCTTTTTTTTCAATATTTCTTGAATATCTTGCCAATGTGAGTGTATCCCATTTCCTATACATATACTCAAGTGTAAGGTTCAAATTATATACGAAGAGCGACTACCGAGGGAAAACAATTTGTCTAGCTAACATAATCACGAAACAAAAGTCGCAAGTTCGAATCATAGCATGTTCTAATTATGCAGTTCAGATTGCACCTAGTTATTTCTTTATGTTCCCGTATGTCTCGACCCTTCTTGTTTATGTTCATGTCGAGTATTCTTCAGGTGAAAAGAGGGTGCTGAAATATGGGTTTTACATTAAAAGAAAAGTTCATTTATATGATACCTAAGCAATTTGGTAAACAACTAATTTAGAGGAACAAGTAAATTAATTACTAATCTACAAACAAAGCCTCTCAAGATGCTTCTGCATAAGAGTATCTCTCTCTCTCTCTCTCTCTCTCTCTCTCACACACACAAGATCTCACGTGCGACATTCTGTAGCAATCTCACCTTACCTCTCCCCACTCCCTTTGATGAACTCCCAATTTAAAACCCCCTCACCGCATACTGCCTTTTCCTCCATCTCGAAGCTCCGCACCGAGAGAAAAAAGGCGTCTTTGTTTGTTCTTTCCGAGCAGCCTTGCGCCTTGGCTTCTTCTTCTTCTTCTTCTCTCTCTCTCTCTCTCTCTCTCTCTCTCTCTCTCTCTCTCTCTCTCTCTCTCTCTCTTTCTTCTGTTCGCTCCCCAAGAAAACACGAGAGAAAGAATGGCGCTTGAAACAGTGGTGTACCCACAAGACCCATTTGGCTACGGTCGAGATCAGTACTACGCTCTGGCCGGCGGCCTCCCGGAATTGGCCGACGAGAAGGCCTTCTTCGACGCTTTCAACGACGGCCCCAACGCCGCCGCCGACAATGGGTGCTGCTGGGACTACTACTCCTCTTCCTCGGCCACCACCTCGGCCATGCACGGCGTCAGCATCAGCAGCGGCGGCCAGTGGCCGGCCCTCGACCCCAACTCCTCCTCGCCGGAGACCACCTGCGCCACCGCCGCCCCCGAGGCCAGCAAAGGCCAGTGCTCCCCGTCCGCCGCAGCAGCTGGGGGCGGTGGTGGAGGGGGAGGGGGAGGAGGCGGGGGAGGAGGAAGAGGCGGAGGAGCCGGAGCAGCAAGAACAAGGAGGAGATTGAGAACCAGAGGATGACCCACATTGCGGTGGAGCGCAACCGCCGCAAGCAGATGAACGAGTACCTCACCGTCCTCCGCTCCCTCATGCCCCCTTCCTACAGCCAGCGGGTCAGTCCCTCCTCCTTTCCCTTCACAAAAACAAGGTCGTCGGAGCAAGTCAAGATCTCCTACTCCTCCCTCTTTTTTCTAGACCTAGCTGACGCTGCTGATAATCTTTTTCCGAGCTAGGGGTGTTGGTGGTGGGGGCTGCCTGGGTGAGGTCAAATCATCTTGAACGCCGCCCGCCCTCTACCTTTTTCCCCTTCTCCTCCTCCTCCTCCTCCTCCTCCTCCTTTCTCGTGATTGCCTTTTTCGCGATTGCCTCGGTGCTTTCACAGCTTTCCCCGTTTCCTCTTTTCTTGAAAAGATGATTCACGAAAATTTGCTAGTTCTGCGCCCGATTTCGAGATTCGCGACTGCTGCACTGCAAGTCTGCACCTTCGCTTTTTTATTTTTTATTTTTATTTTTTTTTTTTATTCGTTCGTTTCGAAACCCGGCGACGAATTCCCTCCTCAATATCTGACCTCAAGAATTCGCAAATCTACATGCATTCCGAATATATATTAGTATATAACTCGACATCTTCTTTTTTTTCTTTTTTTGTTTTCTCAGGGCGATCAGGCATCGATCATCGGAGGGGCGATCAATTTCGTGAAGGAGCTTGAGCAGCTCCTCCAGTCCATGCAGACGCACAAGTCCAAACCGAAACCGCCCCAAGATCTCGCCGTCACCGCCGCCACCGCTAACAACGACAGTAACAATGACGTCGCCTCGCCTTTCGCCGACTTCTTCAGCTTCCCGCAGTACTCGACCCGGCCGACCACGGCTCCGTGCGGCGGGCCGGCCGAGCCGGCCGGGGCTCTGGAGGACCTCGGCGGCGGCCACCACCCCCAGTGGGCGGTGGCGGACATCGAGGTGACGATGGTGGAGAGCCACGCCAACATGAAGATCCTCTCCAAGAAGAGGCCGCGGCAGCTGCTCCAGCTGGTGGCCGGGCTGCAGAGCCTCCGGCTCAGCGTGCTCCACCTCAACGTCACCACCGTCGACGACTCGGTCCTCTACTCGGTCAGCGTCAAGGTACAGTACATGCTCGCGCTCCTCCATCATGCGCCCACTTGTCTTTCTCGCTTGTTTTTACACCGTTCTCTTTGCCATGAAATGATACGCCCACGTGTTCTCTATTAGTTGGACTTGTCTTTTACTGCTCATGCGATATGCTTTCTGTCTCAGCTTTAATCATAATGTATTCCGAGGCGTTTAGGTCGGATGATATTGTCCGCAAATTGAGTTTACTCGTACTGTTGACTAAAATCTCACGGCCATTTAGGAGTGTACACCGTAATTCTACGTCGATTATAACGTGTCCTATATGCATGCAGTCGCCCTAGTCGCCGTCGCCTGATGACCTAAAATTTTAGGGTTGGATATTATAACAGGTAGTGCATTATGACATAAATTGAGATTTATAGTAAATTACAAATTTTCACGTGTTCTCTGTTCCTTTCTTTTTTTTTTTCTTTTCCTAGTGATTTTCCGACGAGGCATGATTAATTTTTTTATTTTATTTTTGGCTCGAATATGAGGGACCGTTTGGGTGGCGCTTAAAGTCCTCTAAACAGTAATCTTTCCACCAGGAAGAGAATATATTGTTGTTATATTTTTAACTCTTAAAAATTAATGGAAGTGTTCTAAACAACTTTTTATATTAATCTCCGCATTCTTTAATAGACTTTAAGATATACTTATGGCTAAATATAATAAAAACCACTTTTTCGATCTTTAAGAGTGAAATTAAAATGTCAACCATCGAAAGTAAAAGTCTCGTCAATCACACCATGTCGTTGTTTTTAGTGAAGTCATAGATTCATGTGTTTTAATTGTATAACTGTCAATTTGGTTAGGTCCACCAAGATTTACCTGCATGATTTAGTAGTTGAAAATTTCTTGTTGCGATCTTTTTCTGATCATTTTCTTATGGTGAAATGAGACAGGTGGAGGAAGGGTGCCACTTGAACACGGTGGATGAAATCGCGGCCGCTGTCCATGAATTGCTACGTAGAATCGAAGAGGGAGCCAGCACTTTCACCTAAACTCGATTTGGAAGACCCTAATTAACCCCCCTTTCCCTTTCGTAACTGTGTTCACAAACGCCTTTTTTCTTTTTCTTTTTCTTTTTTTCCCTTCTTTAATCTTGCTTAATTCCCACCCTTTTATATATCAAACGTTCTGTAATTACTCTCTCTCTCTCTCTCTCTCTCTCTCTCTCGCTAATTTTTCAATTTCTTTTAGGTTGTTCTGTGGAACTATGGTCTCAATTATGTTAGCTGGGATTCATTCTTAAATATTACATGAGCGTATAAACCACGAAGTAGCTCGTTTTGAACAACATGGGCGGGGTTGAAACTCTTGTTATTAGTTGAAAGTATATATGAAATTATGGTCGTTTTCTCTCAGTTGTCTAAAGTACGTAACCCATCAAAAGTTCAAGCGGAACGTGAAAAATTCCATATTTTTTAAACGAAGATCAAAGCATTATAGATCAAGAGAGCTTTTTGGACTTAATACCATCGCCTTGACTTGGATTTGAACCATCCATTCAACTTCAGGATACATCCAGCTCCTCTCAAACTCCCTTAAAAAGAATGAATAAGGATGGAACGAGAGAACATGTTCAAAAAATCTTGGTGCCATATGTAGTGAACAGACGCTTTGAGTAGGTATTGACAATTGGTAATTGCCAGTTGAATTTGAAACCAGCATCGACAGGTAATGACAGCTAGAAATGATCAACTAGCATCAAGGATTAGTCATTTGATTGTTGAATTTCAAATTTGAGTGTTGTGCAAACTCAAGGCTGATTAATGCCATGAAAAATCCTAAATCGGTATCACTTGGACACATGTACCCAAAACTTTTTTTTTTCATGTCATGAAATTCCCAAAGTGATACCACCGGCCCAAAATTTAGGATTCCATCCAATTTCAGTTGTGATACGTGCCATCTAACATTGTAGATGCATGTCATTTCTTCTAGAGTTATACCTTAGAAAATCATAAACTGATTATCTTTTATACTTATTGGCCCAAAAACTTTTTTTTGGTCTAAAACATTCTCAATTTCCTAAACTGGTTATTACTATTTTCTCCATGGTTACTTCCCTTTAAGACGTTTTTTTCTTTCTCTTATATAAAGCCTTCATCTTGAGTTGTTTTTCCACAAGGTGGAAACAATTTATATGCGAGTGCTAGGTTTATGATATAATTGTTAGAAGCACACAACAGAAATTTAATACATTTACTTGAGTAGGGAGCTTAAGTTTGAGTTCATCAATATATCAGGTTGGGCAAATCTTAGTTAAAAAGCTTAAGCCAATGCATTACAAACCAACTAAGATATATTAATTAATTTTTCCACACCACACAAAGTCGCTAATGTAAGACTTTTCTTTCTTTCTGATATCCACCAAAAATTGATACGCTTATATACAATTTAAATTTGATACCTTCACTTGGGGAGATCGCTAAGAGAGAGTTCAAGTCCAAATTGGTTAATATATTAGTTGAATCCACATTGACTCAAAATATTAAGCCTAAGATTAATGAGCCAACTAAGATGTATTATTTATTTCACAACACGTAAATTTTCTGATGTGGGACTTTTTCCAACACAACTTATATGTGCATCTCAACAATCCCCTCATGTGGGGAGCGGGGGACCATGAAGACTATCTAAAAACTTTGTCGTGCAATAGAAACCGATATCTTGACCAAGAGAGCCCAAGTCTGATCCTATTAATATATCTAGTGAACCCACATTCACTAAAAACTTAAACCAATGAATTATGAGCAAATTAGAATCTGCTAACTAATCTAATTCTCCGATGTAGAATTTTTTTAACACTACTCATACATGGTTGTCAACAATAATGCTTTATAAAAGAACGCATTAATGTACTCGAGGTTACTTTTCAATTATGAAATCAAATCTGCAAGTTCCACGTAAGGGTAACGAGAAGGAGAAGGAGAAGGAGAAGGAGAAAGAGAAGGAGAAGGAGGGTACAGATATTTTTGTTTAATCGGTAACATTATTATATTAAGCGGGATCGCTCTGTCAATTTCTTTTCGTCTTCCTTAGTGGGAGAAAGCGAATAAGATGATTCTAGAAAAGCTATTGACCCATGGTGGTCCAGAGAGTTGTCGTTTACATCAGATATTCGTATATATTAAGCGGGATGGCCTTTTCACTCTCCTTTTCATCTTCCTGGATACGAGAAACCTTACCAAGATGACTCTAGAAAAGCTCTCTTTCTTTTTGCTCATGGTGGTAGCTTTTCAGGCAAAAGGCAAAAACCTAAAAGCCTTTCTCCTTTTTCTCCTTTCTGGGAGGCAACCGTCTGCTGCCACCTTAATCCAGACAAAGAAAAATGCTTTTGGTGTGCATAAAAAGGCCTTTACAATTTTCTTGATCGGAACATTGCGCAACCAATTGGACTTATTTTAAGTTGGGGGACTAAAATAAAATTGTTTTTTTATTATTAGATGTCAATTGAGAGAAGAAAAAGTGTTTGGTTGGTTTCATTTTGGGCATTTAGTAGTACTAGATTGCAATAATCACGTGATGTTGCTCAAGCTATTCTTGGAAAGTGATTATTGGTTTGGACATACTACTTTATAGATATTTCAGCAATTTGAAGCTACAAAGAAATTAGAGAAAAAGCATTTATGGATTTCACTGGTGTATAACAATTTGTACATAACATATTTATTTTATGGAAGCACGTATATAACATTCACATTCATAAGTAATGATGAGTTCAGGGTGTGCCCTACCTTAACCTCGAGCAAATTTCACAAGTCGATCTTGCACGAACATGGTTGATTAACAATCTGCTTTTACACCATTTTGAGCCCATAGTCAGAGTATAATCACATAAATGAACTCCACCCACGTATCACAACCTAAGACTCTTCTGTTTTTACATGAAACGGTGAAAATGACGCTCTAGGATGGCTTTTCTCTCATGGCATTCCCAACAAGTAAGAGATAAGATTGTTGAGGATGTTAGGAAGGAAATTGAGATGAGATAGAGCTTTATATCTCCTCAAATTCCATCACTAATCCAGACTCCAAATCAGATAACAATCATCTATGTGTTTCATTGAGTTGGATCAGGTCGACCCCTCATAAGTGCCCCCACAAATGCTAACCAAGTCCAACAATTTCCTAGTAGGATTGTTCTGAACTAATGCAATGTGATTTGCAAATGTGTAGTTGACCGAGCGCTCATCTTGTAACTACAATATACTGCCGTAGAAGTTTGCACAGTGAAAACAACATGATTTTGATGGCCCATTCGAATGGGAATGATTACCTTAATGTCTCCTAGATCTAGGTTGGAGGAAAATATAGCCCCCTTTTTTTCCATCTTACGTAGCTTGGGCATGGGACATGGTGCTTCGCTGCCCCATGGTAGTGGGCCCTGAACGGGGAGCAGGCCAAAGAGCGGGAAAGCTGGGCCGGGCCAATATAGATTTTGCCCTGCCCCGCTAGATATACTTATTGTACTTTTATTTGTATATGCAAAAGGCACATATTTATTTAGTTTCTTATAGATATTATATCTATGTTTGTTATTGAAAGCTCATACAATTGGAAATGGAAATTGGAAACACGCAAGTGTTGGGCTAGAAAAAATTGGAGGAGAGCCGTATGTCTTCTAGAAGATAGATTAGCCCACAATCTTTTATCGGGCCCAGAATGACCTGGCCCAATCCCTGATTCATCGAAATTGTGGGTCTATCTCCCCCCTCTGCCCATCTTCTCAGCCCACGTTGGTTGACATGAGAACCATCCATTGAATTGACCGATTAGAAAATCACCAATTTAGTTGCCGATTCAACTATGCCAGAATTTGGTAGGGCCAAGTTCCTAATTCTACCTAAAAAAATTAGACCACGTAAACCACGAGTCCATTTTTCATCGATTCAATTTGAATATGAGGTGACATAATCACTAGTAATTTGAAACTAACACGACCTCCTATATTCCTCTTTTACTATTTTTTTTATAGCAAAGAAATTTCAATCACATTGAACCAAGTTCAGAAATCATCATAGCAATAACATACTCATTGGGAATTGACATCGAGCATATCATGAATTTCCATCTTAGTTAATAATATAGCGAAATTCACAATGATGTAATGCCTCCGACCTTCGTTTTTTTATTGTGATAAAATGTGGGGAGAGGCATACAGTACAGCTACTTCATAAGGATCACACGCACGTACTCTACTGAATGTCCAGTTCGAGCCGAACTGCTCGGTTCTCCAGCACATCTACAATTCCATCATCGCAATTCGTGATGTAGAAAAATACTCAATGTCCTAAGGATCTTACCCAACTCGACCCACTCTTAGGTATATGATTCCGTCATCGCGGTTTATGATGATGTAGATGTATACTCAAGGCACAAATCGGCCTGCGGTTTATTCACATGAACAACTCGAATTTGATACTCAAATAGGACATCTTCGCAAAGTATTGTGCCGTAGACTCGCTCTATTCGATTAAGCCAGTTACATTTTAAGAATCAGTGAAACATACATCGGGTTTTATTAAAGAACACAAGTTCCTGTACAATAACCGCACCGTTGACTCTATGTACAACTCTTTCTCGGGCCAAGTTCCACCCTTGGCTTCAAGGTCCTTTCATCTCAAAAACCTGCAGTTCTACATGGCGATGATCTTTCGCAGAATCGCCATCGATCACTTCCTTGGAAGTTTTTAGTCAAGAAATCACTTCGATACTTTGACGCACGGTACTAGATCCAAACTACATGTATCCTAGGAATCAAGAGAGAGAGAGAGAGAGAGAGAGACAAAGTTCTACTTGATGGTACTTATTGTGCGCTTGATGTTACCTTCAAGATGACTCCATGATCATAGCAGTTTGACGCTTTCCTCTTCTGCAACAGTGTTTCCGGATTTCTGCTGCACGAGCCATTTGGGCCCCCTAACCGAGCAGAAATCCATACTTAAAACACTTTGAGCAGAAATCTATACTTAAAACACTTTGATCTGACGCCCGTTTCATCAGAAAGGGAAGAATTTATCGAGAGTATGTTAGGATAATTGAGCTGAATCACAGCAGCTCCGACTGCCTCTTGATAGGAGGAACCCTTCGCTGCACGAATGCGATCTCGTCATGGCCACCGAACTTGGATTGTTCAGAAACTGCGCAATTGAAGAACCACCCATTCTACCATCAGACACCTTCTGATCTTCATCAACCGTCCCCTGCGAACCAGCCGCTTGATCTTTGGCACTGCGGGACTTCCTCATGACAGAAAAGGGTGAAAGAGTTCCTAAAGAATCCGTGGAAGCAGATCCTTTAACTGCTTCTTGATCGTTAGCAGGGTCTCCGTCGAATTCTGCATCGACCTTCAAGATCACTTGACCATCAGCAGCTGCTACTTCATCTTCATCCTCTGTTTCCGTTCTGGTTTCCAGAGCACCGTATCTGTCATGGCTGCCTCCCAACTCCACGTTCTGTGCAGAATTCTCCATCCGGGCATCTCCGTTGAGTCCCATCATCTCCAAAGTTGGCCCAGGGGGATTGAGATTCGCTGTGCTGGAGATGATGCTTGCGCGGCAGAGTGGGCAATTCGTGTGAGACCTCAACCAGGTATCAATGCAGTGAGTATGGAAAGCGTGGCTGCACTTGGGCAACAGCCTCAAAGTTTCGCCTTCTTGGAACTCGTTCAAGCACACAGAGCAATCACTGCCTTCTATCAACCCCTCGCCTTTCCTGTACTTGCAAATCGTTATCGAGTTTATGATCGACTGCTGCAGGCCCACGGTGGTGATGAACCATATGGGGTGGTCGATGCGATTCTCATCGACGAAATCTTCATCGTCATCGCCATCTGCCGCAGCTGCAGCTGCAGGGTTTGGTGGATTTCTCCTGGACGGCCACCAGGATGAGGACTTTGCTATGATGAGGCCGACGAGAAGGAAAAACCCAGAGAGCAATGCGACTATGATGATCAAAGATGGAGGGATGCGGCTGTCTTGGCTGGGATGATCAGAGGCCGAGAGCGGCAGAGGCTGTGGTGGAGGCGGCGGTGGTGGTGCTGGCGGCGGTGGGAAGAAGAAGAAGTCGGGGCAGTTGTAGGGGCATGTCGGGTCGCAGAAGTCGGGACAGTTGATCGTCTCATTGGTGTTGCTGAGAGCCGGGAAGAGTTTCCTGTTTCTTATTGCCATGGAAGAAAGAACCGATCCAACCGAGGAGGAGATGGAGCTATGAATGTTGAGGAGGGGTATGAAAGTCTGGGATGGAATTGCTTTTTCCTTGTTTGAATTGGAAGACAAGAAAGCATGAAAATCAAAGGAAGAAAGTCTCTTTCAAGGTTAAGTGAAGTTGTTACTCAGCCTAGAAAACAATTGAAAGAGAGAGAGAGAGAGAGGGAGGGAGGGAGAGAGAGAAGAGGCCTTTGGAAAGTAATGGGTGGAGTGAAGAGGAGAACAGGTTTCTTTTCATATTGAGCAAAGGTTGAGTGAAGGGAGAGCTGTGCATTTTCCCCCTCTTTGACAAAATTCAGGGTTCGGGTTCTCGGAAACGCGCCGTTCCTCGACCTCACTTGGTGCGCAAATGTCGAAGCGATTTGCGTGTCTCGACGGATTTTATCGACTCGTTGATCACGAGAAGAAACGAAACCGAAGTAATGGAGTGTGAGAACGACGATGGCTTTGATGAATGACGGCACATCGCCTTACAAAGGCGATGGACGAACCCCTGAGAGGGCATTGCACCAACTAAAATCTGAGCTATCATATTCCGAATGGCATGATTAAAAGAATTTTCGAATAGAGAGCGATCAGCCTTTATTCATTCCCTTTAGCAAAGTTAGGCATTTCATTGACGAAAGCGAGCTTTCCACTTGTGATCTTTTGTGATTTTCTTAATGGATATTATTGTTTGTAGGTGTTTGGAGGAGCCATTCGTGTCTGCTCCCACGTCCCGATCGAGGTACGACGATAAGGATAATTTAAATATCGTGAAAGGCAGGTTTAGGATGAGTGGCATCACGCTTAAGGTGGTAAATACCTTTCAAAGCGAAACTGATCTTCCACCAAAGCCTCATCTGTTTCACCCACTCTTCTTCCTCTTCGCTTTCTACCCCCATACAACACTGAACAGCTGCCACTAGTTTTTACCTAAAACCTCAACAATAACCAAGAACCGGAGAATCGGATCGATGGGTTTAGTCCGGTTCCCGGTTCAAGCCAAACCACCAGCTCCCGATTCCCGGTTCCTATAGAAATCGGAACCAGTCGGGAACTTGACCCCGTAACCTAAACCCTAAAATAGTCATGAATTTGGTATTGAACTTCTGAAATTGTTGTCCAACAATCTTTCTTTAACATTAAAGACTTTGAAGTTTAACTTGATGGGTCTTTTTGTTCCCCCCTCTTTGCGGATTACATAACTTTATAGATGAAAAAATCTGCTTTCAATTTTTTGACAAATTTCCATAATACTATTCAACAAATGCATATGGACACTCTTTCTTAGGTAATCCATAATAAAATTATTATTCATTTTTATTGTTATGCTTATTTTTGTATTACTAAAGTAAAAAAAAAAAAAAAAAAAAAAAAGGAACCCGTTAACCAGGGTAAGTTCCACATTTTAGGTTCCAATGGGTAAGTTCTAAGTTACAAAAAATGAGGAACATATTTTCGGGGTAGATTCCAAGTTCTAAGCTTAACCTATAAGGAATCTTGAACCGCTTATTCCTAAATAGAAAAGCATCTACTCAAGAAGAAGAAGAGGCGGGGTTGTTCAAGATTGCCAAAATCTCCCTGGATTGGTGATTTTGCATCTCAAATTTCTTGACTATTTGTTTATTTCTCAACTAGTAATCATTCCTTTGTATTTACTAATCATTATTTTATTTTGCAATGACATCCTCTGATATTGTCAAGAACGATGGTCCAATATAAGACTAGAGCTATTTTAATGTTAACTAGTCAATGGAATTCTAAGTATCCGAGTCTAAGTGAGTCTCTAAATATGTAGTTGTTCAATCCCATCTGAGAACAAACGCTCGTTTCTTTTGGTAGGAGTCACACCTTATACCAAGTTTTTTTATGGAGAAATAACGTCATAATATTTTTCGTTAATCTAATTTTTTAAGTGGGAAGTGGGCATGTTTGGGCTAAGGATTTCTAGCATATGATATCATCTCATTCAAAAAAAGAAAAGAAAAAAGGGGGGAAAAAAAAAAAAAAAAAGGATCAAGCAAACATCCCTTTGCCTAAAGGGCATTTTCGTCTTTTCATTTTTTCCTTTTTTTTTTTCCCTTTTTGTTTCCTCTTCCCTCTACCAAAGTTACCGTTTTTTATGGTACAAAAAAATTCAAGGTATGGGTATCAACATGAGGGAAGTTGGAATCGAAAAGGGTCATTCTCCATGCCATCTTAGAAACTCTTCTCCTAATGTAAGTTTTATGTTCTTCTAGTCATGTAATGCAGAAGCACGAGTATAATAGGTCTATGGAGAAATCGTTCTAGGTGCTAATTTCAATATTTTAAATTAATGAATAGAATATAAAACTGAAAGTGCACTTTATACATGTAAAGGAATTTGTTATAGTATAGTAACGATTCACTTAATAGTTGACTAAATTCACAGTCGGCCCAATGGCTTAAAATTAGGGTGTACATGCAACGTTTTTTCATAACTAGACCAATAGACATTCAATCGAGCACCGACCACCCCTCTTTTGGGATTCATATCCTCGGGCCAATCAAGTCAAAATTCATTGTAATTGTTGAGAAAACCTCCTAATATATTTTGAAATTGACAAATCTATCTATAGTTTATAGTAATCTTGACAAATGCAAGTAGTGTTTATGTTTCAGGTGATACTCATGCTAAAAAGATTCACTATGAGTAAAAGTAAAAAGCATGGCAAGTCTAGAGGAATGAGAAGTTTGTATTAACTTGGACATGGCAAGTTTTTATATCTACATCACTACCATTGACTAGAATGGATGATCATATCCAAGAAGCAAAAAGCAATGGACTGCATGAATATCTGCTTGAATATCAACAAGGCTACCTATTGAATATCAACAAGGCTACTATGTGAATATATCAAAGATTACATTCGAATATCAACAAGGCTACTCAATGAATATCAACTGATCTATTACATGAATAATATCAAGGATCACATCTAAATATCACCAAGGCAAACGCTAGATATTAGCAAAGCAATATCTACAACAACAATCATGTTCAAATTTTCAAGACTTTAATTTCACCCCTTGATAACTTGTAATTTGGTATGGATTCTATTTTTAGAAGATATCAATTTACTTTCTTTATTAAAATTGACCTTGCAATATATTTAACCAGCAAGAAATTTTAATTGATTGGCAATCATCCCAAGATGAAATTCCTTCCTCAATTGAAAAACTTCACTTATGAAATTAATATTTGATTGTACAATCAACCAAATCAATAAATCCTATATTGTTCTATCGCAATGCTCCCCTAATCTTCTCATCAATTGTTGAATGGGAATTTTTGGATACCAAGGAGTATAAAAGAAAACTAAGTCACTAAAGAGAGAGATGGATTAAGAGAAAACAATTCTAAGAGAGCTCCACAATTTTTTTATTGTCTTCAAAGAGCTTACTATTGTAATCATTTGAGAAGTGTTGGCAAAAATGTGAGTGTGCAATAGTGAGTCATATTAGCTTGTGTATAAGTAGCACCAATTTCGAGGAGAATTACTGTGAATAAGCAGCACTCACTATTGTAATTTCTCTTTGATTTACTACTGGAATATAACTAGTAGGCTACCAACGTGGGAGAGTTGACGAAGGATTACTCTAAACCAAATCACTATACATTTTTGTATGCAAAGTCTTCTAGCTCTCTGCTAATATTCACTTATTATTCAATAGAAGTTTCTAAGTTGCTGAATATTTTTGAAACACTAGTTAATCAACACTCTATTTCTTATAGTCACACTTTTATCTACTCAAACTAATTTCATATTTATTTATCAAGTTTGTTTTAAATCACCTATTCACCCCCTCTAGGTGAAATACTAGCCACCTCCCTAATAATGGTGATAGAGATCTATATCCTTCTAAACCCGATAAAGGTTACTTTTAAAGAGAAACAAAGATATAAGAGGTTTCCAAACTTATTTGATCATTACAATGTCTCATTTACAACCTCAACCCATTGCTTCATGCTTGTGTGAGCATGCAATTGGTACAAGGTATAGTTTAAGAATAAATCAGAAAGATTTATAAACTGTTATCCCAAATACAAATATAGGCTCCATTTTTTTTGCCAAAAACATTTTTGAGAAGATATTTCCTTCATTTTTCAACATTTAGATCGTTTAGGATAATGATTTAACAAAAAATGGTGTTTGGTCTTTAGAAAACACAAGTTTAAATTCTCGAAAATGATTTACTCTTTAAAAATTTAGAAATCATTTTCTAAAATATGACTAGATATTAGCGTTTGAATTAGAAACTCAATGATTAGGCACAAGAATTGCAAGGCTCATTCCTAAGCTCTTGGTAGTGAATTAGGGTCTAGAGGCTAAAGTCGATCCACTGAGGTTTGTTGAGGTCAAGCATAGGTCCAAAGAGATTGGGTCTATGTCCAAGGTTGAGCTCAGGACATCGACACTTGGGTGAAGGGTCTGATGCCTTTACATGGTTCCCCATGCCCAAGCCTAGTCCAAAAAGGTCAAACTAAAGCCTCGGTACCCTTGCTCGATTCCCTACACCTCGGCTTGAGTCCAAATAGGCTAGGCCTAAGTCCATAAAGGCTAAGCTTAGGATATCAATGCCTGCGTGGGGGATTTTAGCGCCTTTTCATAGTTCCCCAACACCCAAGCCCGGTCTACAACAGTTGGGCTTAAGGCTCCGATACCCTTGATCGACTCCGTAGCACCTCAGCTTGGGTCCATAGAGGCCAAGCCCTAGACCCTAATGCCCGTGTTTAGACCCCTCGTGCTCAAACCTAAGTCTATTGAGGCTGAGCTTATATCTATGGAGGTTGGGCCCAAGACCTCAAAACTACACCCCAAGTCTCGCTGCTTGTGCCCGAGTCCCTAGTGCTCATACCTCAATTTATAAAGGCTTCATAGAGGCTAGGCTTAGAACCTAGAGCCCATGCTTGGATCCTCAGCAAATGGGCTTGGGCATTGGCGCCTAAGCCTGAGTTTGAGTCCATCAAGGTTTGGGCTCGAGACCTAGTGCCCATGCTTAGGTCTTGGGCACCATGGCTCAAGATCCCATTTTTGTGTTCAAATCTCCTATGCCCGAACTCAAGTCCATCTAGGCTAAGGCTAGGAACCTTGTGCTTATGTTTGAGCTCATTGAGGTTGAGCTTGGGACCCAAGCACCCATGCTTGAATTGCCGCACATGGGGTTAAGTTCTCAACGCCTGAGCCAAAGTCCATTAACACGGGCCCTAGGACCTCGCTACTTGTGCCCTTGTCAATCGAGGCCGAGCTCGAGACCCTTATGCCAATGCCCACATTTTTAACACTCAAGCCCATGTCCATCAAGGTTGAGCTAAGGACTCAGTCAAGGGCATCGGACCCTTGATCAGTGTCTATACATTAGCTTAGGACCCAGGTTCCCATATCCAAGTCATGGTCCATCAAGGCCAAACTTAAGACCTTAGTGTTTGTACCTAATTCCTCGACTGACTCAATTATATATGTCTATTTAGGAAAATCAAATTAGATTTTATTTTTCAAACAATAAAAAATATTTTCTGATTCTTTTTCAAATTTTAGTTTATATACCGAAATATGTTGTAATCCTCCTTAAAAATGATTTTCCATAAAACATTTTCTGCAAAAGAATAAGTCATAAATAAAATCAAAGTTCAAGATAAATGATGTCATCTTAGGGGCTTAAACCATCGTCTCCTTTAATCAAGATATCCCATCTCTCCTTATCCAAGGTGATGTTCTAGATTTTTGTGTAGCTAGTGAGTTGTGGCCACCCTCAACAACACCAATGATGGTTTCTCTAAACTTTGTCCAAACATCCGTTTGTTCCATAGATCATGCCGCACCTTCATTTGTCATCATTTTTCTCCATATACACCAAGTAGAGCTCAAGCCTCTCCATTTCCATAAATCTATCGCCATCCCCATGATGCGCACTGCTTTATAATTTCAAAGAGAGCATCTCTCAACGAGTCGTTAGAGAAAGAGCGAAGGCGATGGCAAAGGAGGAAGGGAGGGGAGAGATGGGAGTGAGGGGTGAAGGCAAAGGAGAAGCAAGAGAGAAGGGAGGTGAGGATGAGCTGGGAGCAACATGTGAGCAACGGCATTTAGGGTTTCGGTGGTGTCATTGTAAAGGTATATGTTGTTGTCACTATAGAAGTAAAAGATAAATTGCAAACCGCAGCCACTCTCAACGTCACTGATGATGGCTTCTTTGAATTTTGTCCAAACAACCATTTGTCCGGTAGATCATGTTGTATCTTGATATGTCATCATTTTTTCTCCATATACACCAATCGGTGCTTTAACCTCTCCATCTCTATCGAATTTCTAGTCATTCCCACGATGTGCATTACTTCATAATGTTGAGAATGGCATCTCTCAACAAGTCATCAAAGAAAGGGTAGAGACGATGACAGAAGGACGGGAGGGCGAGAGAGGAGCTAGAGGCAATGGCAAAAAGGGAGGGAGAGAGGAGAGGAGAGGATAAGGTGGGAGTAGCCTATGAGCGGTAACATTTAGGGTTTTTATGGTATGACCATAAGGGTGTATGTCGTTGTCGTTGTCGCTGTAGAAGTAGAAAGTGAACCGCGAGCCACAGTCACCCTTAATAACACCAATGATGACTTCTCAAAATTTTGTCCAAATGGCCATTTGTTCTATAGATCATGTTGTATCTTGATCGGTCATCATTTTTCTCCATATACACCAATCAATGCTCTAGCCTTTCCATCTCCATACGATCTCCCACCATCCCCACGATGTGCAATGTTTCATAATATTGAGGATAGCATCTCTCGATGAGTCATTAGAAAAGGTGTGGAGGTAGTAGCAGAAGAAGGAAGAGAGGGAGAAAAGAGAGTGAGGAGAGAAGGTGGAGAAGTAGCGAGAGAGGAGGGAGGTGAGGATGAGGTGGGAGCAATGTGTGAACGGCGCCATTTAGGATTTATGTGGTGTCACCATGAAGGCTTATGTCACTACCACTATAGAAGTAAAGGTAAATAACAAGCTGTGGCCACCCTTAACACTACCAATGATGCTTCTTAGAACATTGTCTAACAGCTAGTGATTCCGTAGATCATCTTGTATCTTGATTTGTCACCATTTTTCTCCATATATATTAATCGATGCTCTAGCCTCTCCATCTCCATCGAATCTCTCGCCATCCCCACAATGTATACTACTTCATAATGTTCAACATGGCATCTCTTCGACAAGTCATCAAAGAAAAGGCAAAGGCAATGGTAGAGGAGGGAAAAGAGAGAGAGAGAGAGAGAGAGGGAAGCGAGGGGCAAAAGCAAAGGAGCAAGAGAGGAGGGAGGCAAGGATGAGCTAGGAGTAGTGTGTGAGCAATGGTATTTAGGGTTAATGTGATGTCACCGTAATGATTTCAATCGCTATCTTTGTAGAAGCAGTAAGTAAATCACCAACCACAACCACCCTCAACACCACTGATGATGGCTTCTCTAAACTTTGTCCAAATAGCCGTTTGTTCCGTAAATCATGTTGTATCTTGATATGTTGTAATTTTCTTCATATACACCAATTGGTGCTCTAGTTTTTCCATCTCTGTTGAATCTTTCACTATCCTACAATGTGCACCACTTCATAATATCGAAAATGGAATCTCTCGACAAGTTGTCAGAGAAGGTACGGAGATGATATCAAAAGAGGGAAGGGAGAGAAAGAGGGAAGTGAGGGGCAAAGAAGGAAGAAAAGGGGTGAGAGTGGAGGGAGGCGAGGATGAGCTAGGAGTAGCATGCGAGTGGCGGTATTTAAGGTTTCCATGATGTCACCATAAAGATTTCTATCAATACCATTGTAAAAGTAGAAAGTAAATCACAAGACATGACCACCCTCAACACCACCGACGATGGCTTCTTGAAACTTTGTATAAACAATCATTTGTTCCATACATCATGTTGTATATGGATTTGTCGTCTTTTTCTCCATATATGCTATTAGTATTCCAAGCTTCTCCATCTCCATTGAATCTCTTGCCATCCTTGCGAAGCGAATTGCTTCGTAATGTTGAGGATATCATCTCTCGACAAGTCATCAAAAAACGGGCGTAGATGATGGCGGAGTAGGGAAGGGAGGGAGAGAGGGGAGCAAGGGTGAAAGCGGAAGAAGGAATGAGAGAGCTAGCTCTATGATTTTCGATTGAGAACATGAGTTTCTACCTTGCCATCGCTATGAATAGGATTTGTAGAGTTTTGAGTCAACATTAGTGCTACCGATGCATTTGGAGCTCATTGTTTTCTCATGATTAACAGCTTATATGACCTGGGAGTGGTGACATAAGTTGAAATTTGGTTAGGATAAGTTAAGACGACTTCAATTAATCTATTTCAACAAAGAATTCCTCCAAGTATTTGCAATTGCATTGGAGAAGCTCTTTAGTTCTGCTTGCAATTTTCAAAATAATACTATAAAACCTACATTTGTATTTTTCATGCATTTTTGCCATTGATGGATGTAATATTTCCAAGCCAGATTAGGAATAGGATAGCCATGAACTCTCCTTTAAATTAATGTTGTGACAATTTGAAATATTTTGCTATGCTTTCTTTGGGGACACTATAGAACTGGTGGACATTGTCTCAAGCATTGTGTTTGGTGGTAAGTGGGATAAACTAGTTGAAATTATGGTTTGATTTCTAGTTCAATTCGGCTCATTTCTTTCGCTATTGATTCTTTTCCTTCAACTTTCTATGCTATGCATGCTAAACTGTCTTTATTTCTTTGTCATTTCAAACTTCATACTACTACATAATTAACTTCAGACTACAATCCACCACAACTTTTAAATGATCATTTAAAAGAACTTCTTATATGTTACCCTAAGGTGCAACAATGCAAAGTTCAAACTTCTTGTAATTTATGTTTGGAAGTCCACGTGCCAATTTCTTAGAAGATAGTTTAGAGATTTGATTCATGCTAACATGTCCTAACTTGATGCCATAAATTTGCTTTGTCTTGAACAAAAATAAGACATTGAGCAAAATCAAGATTTATATCCAGAAAATATATGTTGTCATGTCTTCAACTAGTAAATGATTAAGAGAAGTCTTGACTTCTTCCAAAACATATATTCTCTTGAAAATTGATTCTAAATCTAGTATCACATAGTTGACTAATGCTTAGTAAATCATAATTGAGGCCTTTGACTAGGGACAGGTTGATGATAAGACTTCTAATCTTCATTGTTCCTAGTCCAACAATTCTTCCTTTGTTATTTCCACGGAAAAGAAACCGTTCCTTCTTTCATCTTTTCAAGTCTAATAAAGATGCTTGAGTCTCCAATCATATATCTTGAACATCCACTATTCAAATACAATTTTCTTTTCCTCTTGAAGGTTACTTGCAATCAAAAAATAATCTCAAACTTTCTTTTCTCCAAAAAAGTTAGTGTTATGGGTTGTTTTTACCATATCTTTCTTCACACGTCTCCAGACTTTGGGACATTCATTCTCAAAATTTTCTTATCTCCACATTTAGAACATTTGAATTGCTTTGACTAACAGGTTTTATAATATTCTTTTGGAAATGTTTTTTTAAGCAAGTCTAGGAGGTCTTTATCTGAGTCTCTCATTGATTTTGCAAAATCTTTTAAAATATTACTTTCCTTATTGAAACCAAGTCTAGACTTATTGTAATAAGGAATTTGTATGAAAAGTATATGCTCTAAGGTTTTTGAACCATTTGAAAATTTTGTTGTGATTTTTAAAAATTCATTTTTCAAAGATTCATTTTCTTGGATAAGTAAATCACGACTTTCCATAATATCCATAATATCTTTTTGCAAATTTTCAAATTTTTTTTTTTGAGAAATATCATGTTGTCTCAGTCGAGAATTCACTTTTTAGCTCAGAGATCCTTTTAAGAGTAGGCTTGAGATTTAAACAAAACTCATTAATATATTTGAATACTTTGGTAGAAATTTTAAGATGGATTACCTCAATTTCCTTATTTGATTTTAAGTCTGTATCAATGTCTATTCCATAATCTGAGTTTAAGTATGCCAATAAGCAAATATTTGCATATTCATCATCACTCTCTTCACATTTTGTATCATTCACCTCTAACCTTTCAAGGCCTTCTTGTACTTCTTGTATTTTCCTTTCTTTTTCTTTAACAAAGGGCAATTTGGTTTGATATGTCCATTTTTCCTACATTGAAAACAGATCACATCCTTACCCGGTTCTTCTCCTTCCATTATTCTCTTTGTTGGGAGCGCGCAACAGAAGTCTAATACCTTCACCTAGGGAGATCTCCAAAGGGGGCCTGGGCTCGAGTCTATCAATATATTAAGTTGGATTCACCTTAACTCAAAAGCTTAAGCTAATGAGTTATAAGCCAACTATGATATATTAACTGCTCCACACAACATCGATTCTTCAATGTGAGACTACTTCTCTAACACAACTCATACGTGTATCTTAACAATCTCCCACTCACATATGAGCTCTAGTGTTAGGTCTACTTCCCCTTAAATCAGATATCATTTTAACACAACATCATCCTCACGGGCTTGCGTTGTTACACCACAACGTCCATCTGGGCCAATCCTCACGGGCCCACGTTGTTACACCACAATGTCCACATGTCCGGAAACCATAACCATCGGCTCTTATATTAGTTGTTGGGAGCGCGTAGCAAAAGTTTGATATCTTCACATAGGGAGATCTCCAAGAGAGAATCTCGAGCCCGAGCTCGAACCCATCAATATATCCAATTTGACCCACATTAACTCAAAGCTTAAGCTAGTGAGTTATAGGCCAACTATATATATATTAACTACTCAACACCACATCAATTCTCTAATGTGAGATTATTTCTCTAACACAACTCACATATATCATAACACTCTTCTACCCATTTTGTTTGAATTGTCTCTTCCCATTGAACTTTCTTCCTTTCCTGTTTAACTTTTTAATTTCTTGATCATGAAAGCAAGTTCTTTATTGTCCATGTCATCTTCTGAATATTTATTATCAGAATAAACATTAGATTTAAGTACAATGGACTTCTTACATTTTGAATCGTTTTCATCGTCAAGTTGTTCTTTTTCATGGGATTGCAGTGTTCCAATGAGATTGCCAACAGATAAAGGTGAGGCTTTCAAAATCTCTCTAATCGAGGTCTTGATGTTGTTCCAGTCCTTTTAGTAGTTTGTTGACTTTCATGGGTCCAAAAATTAGTTACCCTTGATATGCTAGACTATTCATTATTTTAGTGAATCCGGCAAACATATCTCCAATAGATTCTCTTGGTTTTATCTTGAAAGACTCATATTATCCCAGTATTATGTTGACATTTGTTTCTTTCACCCCATATATTCATTCATATGTAACATGCAACCTATCCTGGGCTTCTTTTGTTGTTTCACAAGAAAATATTATATTATATTCAGTAGGTGACAAAGCACAATAAAGTGAATAAATGGCTTTTGCATCCAAAGCTGCTCTTTTTGCCAATTTTTCCTTAGATAGAATGGTAGAAGTTTCTAGTGATTTGCCATCTTCCTTCTTTGCAGCAGTCCCAGAACTAGCACTAGGATCAATTCCTTTTTTAACGACATCCCATTCCAAAGGATCCTTGAATATGAGGAAAGTCTTCATTCCGTGCTTCCAGATACTATACTCTTTTCCTTGAAATAGGGTAGTCTAGTGTTGCTTTGACCTTCAACAAGATTTGATGCCAAAATACTACCCATAGAAAATTTTTAGTTCATAAGTAATAATACTTTAGTAAAACAAGCACAAGGCTCTGATACCAATTGAAAAGGCTAATACAGTCACTTATAGGAGGATGAATAGATGATAATATAAAAATTGAAATTGAAATTAATGTGAAATAAAATAAGTTAAGAATTAAAGTTTAAATGAGGATTAGATTCTAAAGTCATGTTTAGAATATATTATGTGATGAAATAGACTTCTGAAATAACCTATGTATGAGCAACAGACTTAGATAAAAGAGATAAGGGATAAAAAGATTGCACACGAATTTTATAGTGGTTTGGCTTAAATTAAGTTTACATCCACTCTCCCACACTGACAGCCCACCAGCTAGATTCCACTATATAATCAATAAATGATTACAACTCTTGAGTATAAATATTCAATGATAGATCATACTATCTCACTAAGTCACTTTTATGTGTAATTCACTCATGATTACAATGTTTTTGGCTCACAAAAAATAAGCAAGTATTGAGAACAATTTCAAACTTTGGAATTTTGATTCATGCCTTATTTCTCCAAGCGATGCAACTTCCTTAAATACTCCTCCATATCTCACTAGCCATTAGCCAATATTTTCAAGAATTACCTTTCAATATACTCATTGGACAAATCAATTTAAGGAGATCTCATAACCATTAAAGATAAAGAATGAATCTCTATTAATTATATTCGCCCATACAAGAGAAATTTAGGTTTCCATGAGTGTACCATCCTCATTTAGATTTTGTCTTCATGATTGATTTTGTCAATTAGTTGGATTGACTCAATCAATATATAATTGGAAAGTGAAATCCTTAACTAGATTACTAGTCATTGCAAATCAAATCCGTCTTCGTTCTGGTCTTGATCTTCATTTTAGACTTGTCAAAGTGGGATATGCATCTCCTTTATAGAGTCTGCATAAGTCTTTCTGGAATAGAGTAGACTTTGTTGATAGTGTTTGACCGATGCTCAAACTTAAGTACTCTTGTTCCAATAGGATCATTAGACCTAAAAAGTTTTGTTAACATCAAAGCCAGGACGGAGTTTTCTCAACAATTCTCTACTCATATTCACTTATTATTTGATAGAAGTTTCTGAGCTATGGATATTATTGAAACACTGATCAATCAATAACTCCGTTTCTCATGTCAAAATTTTATCTACTCAACTCTTTTAATTTTAAATTTATTTATCAAATTGGTTTTAAATCACATATTCACCTTCTCTAGATGAAATACTAGCCACTTCATTAATGATGGTGATAGAGATCCATTCCTTTTAAAACCGATAAAGGATACTTCTAGAGAAAATAAAGATGTAGGAGGTTTCCAAACTTTCTCGATCATTATAATGGCTCACTTACAACCTTGACCCACCACTTCATGCTTGTTCGAGCATGCGGTTGGTACAAGGTAATAGCATTGGATGCTCAGCTACTTACTTGAATAGATAAATGTATAGTTTAAAAATAAATGGAAAATATTTTAGGACCTTCTGTGAACTTTTATCTCAAATACAAATTATAGGCTCTGTTTGTTTTGCCAAAAACATTTTCAAGAAAATATTTTCCTCATTTTTCAACATTTAGATCGTTTAAGAAAATGAGTTAACAAAAAATGGTGTTCTAGTCTATAAAAAACATATGTTTAAATTACGAAAATGATTCTCTCTTTAAAAAAATTGGAAATCATTTTCTAAAATATGACTACATGTTAGCGCTTGAATAAAAAACTCAATGATTAGGAACAAGAACCCCAATGCTCATTCCAAAGCTCTTAGTAGCATATTGGGGTTTAGAGGCTGAGATCGGTCTATCGAGGTTTATCGAGGTCAAACCTAGGTCCAAAGAGACTAGGCCTAGGTCAATTAAGGTTGAGCTCGGGGCATTGACACTCATGTCAAGGGTCTCCGCGCTCGTGCATGGTTCCCCACACCTAAGCCCAATCCACAATGGTCAGGCCTAAGGCCTCAGTACCCTTGCTCGATTCCCTACACCTCGGCTTGAGTCCAAAGAGACTAGGCCTAAGTCCACAAAGGTTGAAAATCAAGACATCAACACACATGTGGGGAATTTCAATGCCCATTTACAATTCCTCAACGCCCGAACCCTATCTACAAAGGTCGGATTTAGGGCCTGGTACCCTTGTTCGACTCCTTGGGACCTTGGCTTAGGTCCATTGAGGTCAAGCCTTAGACCCTAATGCCCATGCTTGGACTCCTTGCACCAAGCCTAAGTCTATTGAGGCTGAGCTTAAATCCATTGAGGTTGGGCCTAAGACCTCAATACTTATGCCCCAAGTTACGCCCAAGTTTTAGGATTTGTGCCTAAGTCCCTGATGCTCATTTTTAGTCCATAGAGGCTTTATAGAGGTTGGGCTTGGGACCCATAACCCGTGCCTCGATCCTCGGCAGCTGGGCTTAGGCATTGCACTTAAGCCTAAGTTTGAGTCCATCGAGGTTTGGACCCAAGACTTAGTGCCCATGCTTGGGTCCTCTACACCATGGTTCAAGATCTCATTGCTTGTGTTTGGATCTCCCATGCTCAAACTTGGGTCCATCGTAGTTGAGGCTAGGGACCTCCTTTTTGTCAATGGATGCTCATATTACACTTGTAGTCTCTGAAGGATGAGAATTAGCTATGTAGCATCTACATAAAGAATTCAAGTATTACATGCATCATTAATCCAATCCTTTGTAGTCACAACCCATAAAACAAACTTACAAAATAGATATGTTTATCATAAAATGGATTCATTGTTCCGACCCCGTTTTACCTTAATTGTTATTTGAACAAGCAAAAGTTATGTCTCAGTCCAAGTGGGGATAGCATTTTTCTTCTGGATGTCCATGGAGTTTTGAAAATTCCAAACATCTTAAAGATAGATAAAAAGGTAGGAATTTATCAAATGCTTATGCCTGAGCTTATCAAGGTTGAACTTGGGACCTAAGTGCCCATGCTTGAATTGTCGACATATGGGACTACATCCTCAATGCCCGAGCCAAAGACCATTAACGCTAGCCCTAGGACCCTACTACTTGTGCCCTGGTCCATCGAGATTGAGCCCAAGACTCAATGCCAACGCCTACATCCCTAGCACTCAAGCCCATGATCATCGAGACTAGGCTAAGGACTCAAGTAAGGGCATCAACGTTTAGGGCATGGCCTTTGTGGACCCTTGACCAATGCCCATGCTCTTGCTCTTGCTTGGGACCCAAGTTCCCATATCAGGGTCATGGTCCATTAAGGCCAAACTTAGGACTCCACTGTCTATACCTAATTCCCTAGTTAACTTAATTATATATGTCCATTTAGGAAAATCAAATTAAAATTTCTTTTTCAAACAATGAAAAATATTTTCTGATTCTTTTTCAAATTTAAGTTTATATATCAAAATATGTTGTATTCCTCCTTTAAAATGATTTTCCATAAAATAAAATAAAAAATCGCAAAAGAAACAAGTCATAAATAAAATCAAAATTCAGGACCAACGACGTCGTCTTAGGGGCTTTAACCTTCCTCTTCTTCAATCGAGATACTCCCATCTCTCCTTATCCAAATGATGTTTCGGATCGACAGATTTTTGAGCAGCTCGCGAATTGCGGCCACTCTCAACCCCACTCACGATGGCTTCTCTGCTCCGCCACCCTCAATGCTTTCCCTCGACCTCGCCATTTTCCGCCGACGCCTCCTCTTCCGCTCCCGCCTACCCATTACACTCTCGAGCCTCTCTGTCTCTTCCCCTACCGAAGTCCCCATCCTCTTCTCTTCTCTGCCACTCTCTCGTATCCAAGTCGAGAAGGCGTTCCCCCCTTTTCCGTTTCTCTTGCGCTTCTCCGGCGACCTCGACTGTGCTTGTCGAAACGCAGTCGTCCGAGAATGACGACGGCGGCGCCCGAGTAGAAAAAGAAGAAGAGGAAGAAGAGTTCTCGACGACCAGGTTGATTGCCCAGAACATCCCCTGGACTTGTACTGCCGAGGATGTTCGGTCGTTGTTCGAGAAGCACGGGACGGTCGTCGAAGTTGAGGTTTGTGTGTTTGCATGGATGAATTGCCGGTTTTTCCATGGAACAAGAAATTCGTGGGGTGATGATGGGTTGTGCATGTTGTTATTCTGTTCCAGCTTTCAATGTATAACAAGATGAGGAACAGGGGTCTAGCTTTCGTTGAGATGGGTTCAGCTGAGGAGGCTCTCACTGCTCTCAACAGTCTCGAATCGTCCGTAAGCATATCTCTCTCTCTTGTTTATGCGCCTGTTGTAGTGAGGTGTTGAATATTCCTTCTTTAGTAATGGTTTTGGTGCCTGATGTTTTATGGTATTGTAAGAGTAATTTGAAGTTAATTTGACCAGTGATCGAGTGGAAGTTGAACCTATATGCAGCGTCAATGTAATTCATTTGTGTATATCTGGCTTTTCAGTTCCTTATTGCCATCTAGTTACATTAGTGTAAGAGTGATTTGAAGTTAATTTGACTACTGATCGAGTGGAAGTTGAACCTATATGCAGCGTCAATGTAATTCATTAGTGTATATCTGGCTTTTCAGTTCCTTGTTGCCATCAGTTACATTTGAACCCTTATAAGATGAAATCAGGTGGTGCCAGATGTGAAACAAGTGTATTGTCGTGGACATGTTTTATCCCGGTCTAAAATTTCAATTCTTTTATGAATATTTTCTAGGAATTTGAGGGTAGAGTGTTGAGAGTCAACTATGCGAAACTGCGGAAGAAGAAATCTCCCCCTCCTGCGCAACCCAGACCAATCGCAACATTCAACTTGTTTGTAGCTAACCTTTCGTATGAGGCTAGAGCTAAAGACCTGAGGGAGTTTTTCGATGCGGGAAGTGGTAGGGTTGCCTCAGCAGAAGTCATATTTCATGACAATCCAAGAAGGTCTTCTGGATATGGATTTGTTTCCTTCAAATCCAAGAAAGAGGCTGAGGCAGCCTTGATAAACTTTCAGGGGAAGGTGACTAAATTGTGTCCATACACACTTAATTCTTTAGCTATTGATTTGTATATAGATGTAAGCAGCATATTTTAACATGTATTTTGGCTGAATCACTTCAGGATTTCATGGGGAGACCATTAAGAGTGGCACAAAGTAAGCAATTTCTGAAGCTCCAAACTAAAGAAAGCTTGCAGTCCAATGCTGCATTGGACGATTCGATTCCTGATGCTGAGCAGGTGGATGAAGCTCAGTAGAACCAAAATTGGAAACACAGAGACACTTCCTGTTTTTGGCTATAGTCAGTGAGATCTCTTTAACACAGGAGCTTAGTTTTCATTTTATAAAGCTCTCTCTCTCTCTCTTTAACACAGGAGCTTAGTTTTCATTTTATAAAGCTGGTGTCTGTAACTTTGCAATGTGCACTTTTGTCATAACATTGGAAACCATTACACAAGCTGAATGAAACAGTTATAGTGGAAGGTGTAATCCCTCATCGGTATCTCCAATAAGGGAGAGCATGTACATGTGTAAGTAACTTTGCATGTCATATAACTAACTCCATGGTAAAAGATGAACATGTATGGAAAGAGTGCTTTTTCTGGCCGATTAGTCATTGTCTGTACAGATTTCTTTGCTTGAACCATACCCAGAGCTTATTACCTCTTTTTAGGATCTGCATGATTCATGCACTAGATATGGAGTTAGTATTCGGCAATTGATTCTTTCCCATTAAAGAGCTTTGTGTTAAAGGGAATGTTAGAACTGAACAGGGATCAAGGAGCTTTGTTTACTTTTATCCTCGTGGGTGATTGTACCTCTTGCTTCAGTCTTCAGTCTTGTGTTCTCTCTTGCTTTTCCTTATGGTATCTTCTCTGCATATTTGGTTGCTTCCTTGTGGTTCCAAGGTAGCAGTGGGGTGTCCGGCTGTTCCTTGCATGTAGTAGTTCATTTTTTCTTCTCTACATTTTTGTTGGTAAGAACAGAAGTATTTTTGATTCATAGTTACAAGTGTAAGTCTGTCTGAAAATTTTGACCAATGTTTTGAAGAGCAAATTTAATGTGAAGAATAAGAACTTTCCTGTAGCTAATCATGTTTCTCGTATATTCCTTAATCTATTATTTTGCATCTACAAATTTGCGAATAATTATTTTCATTATCGGTGAAATTAGCTCTACCTTATTTGCCTTATTATTGTATATTATATTTATGCTTCCTTTCCTTTTTAATTACAACTATCAATTGGAAGTTGTTTGCTAGTGTCTGTGAGTTTGTATAATGTAGGATGGAATGCCAATGAGATAACCATCTGATTACTTTTCACTATTAGCATAATTTGGTACCACTTAAGATGTGATTTAGGTAGCTTGTGTTTTCTTTTCAATCCATGATCTTTCTTAGGTGATCCTAAACAAGAAGCTTATGCTTCCATAGAGTTGAATTTTTATTTTGCCTCTCCTACCTTGGTTCTATATTCTTTGGTATGATGGCTTAATTTCTGTCTGTTAGCCTATCTTAGCAAATCGATCCAACTGAACTGATCAAGGCCCTTGATCTTTGTCTTGAAGTTCCACAGGAATTAATTATCACTTTAGCCAGCTGTTTGCTTCTTGGAAGCTTTTGCTTCACTAGAATAAGTTCTTTTGCGTGGGTGACAATTTAGAAAATCTATATCAAATTCCAATAAATCTCTTTCTGAGTCCTATATTTTATATCCTTTTTTTTTGGCTTCCCCACCTTCATTCTGCACTAGGATGTGTGTGTGTGATGAATCTTGCACTGCTTGTAAGGTCTCTTCTGTTCCTCTTTTCCCTCTTTTACGAGTCCTATATGCTCATCCCAAGTATTTTAAGTTTCTGTGACTAATTTGGAACTCCTATCTGACCATATCACAATTATGTTGCTACTTTTTTTCGTACAAATACACTTCAGTGTTAGGTGATCTTGGAGAATCTATTAAGTTCATTCCACTAAGGCAGTTTACTACTCCAGCTCAACTCCTTTTGAATTGTGCGAGGGCTTGATACTTATTTTAAGTTCGATGGAGCTTTTCTTCCTTTGCTAAAGCTAGACTGAGAATCAATGAAAAGTTTTATGAGCTTAAGCACTTTAAAGGTCAACCTGATTCATTGTCAGATGTCCAGTAGAGCAACAGACTTTACTATGGAAACTTGATCTCAATTCGGTTTAAATTTGAGTTCAAGCTAGCTCAAACTCGAAGGTAAATTTTTATTTGAGCTTGAGCTGAAACAAGATTTTCTTTTTCATTTGAAATGTTGCTCTATAAGTACTTATGGTATTTAGAAATGTTTAATTATAATTAGACTATGAGAAAAATTATCTGCTCAGCTATGCTCTCGAGCCACTTGAAGTCTAACATAACTTTGTTCTTTTAATAATTGTGTCTAGTATATTCAACTTTGAGCTCAATAAGTGTTCAAGCTACTCAAATTCAACTTGATTTTGAAAATAATCGAGCTGACTTCAAATGGTCCATGAGTGGAGCTCAAGCGACTCATGAGAAGCTCTGACTTATTCAACTTAATCTATGGTGGCTTCATGCTTCATTCTCTCTGCTAGTTAGGTGGCATTAAGTGGCATATTCCTCCCTGCTGTTGGAGTGCTCATCTAGTCTGAGGAGCTTGTAGGGCTATGAACAGGGGCATTGATTTTGATTGGCTCTCATATCATTATACGAAAATAGAGAGTTGCTGAATCATTTGAACCGCCTGCTTACTTTTGTTGGAATGCTTAGCTGTCTGATGGGTTGATATATACTGGTAGATGTATGATTTTCAGCTTTTCAGCTTGTTACAGTATACCATCAGCATCAAGAAAATTTTGCAGAATTCAGCAGTATTATTATTGAATGCATTGTCAGTTGAATCCGGTACTGTCTGTGTATAGTTATCGTAAATGGAAAGATCTAACCAATATTGACGTTTCACCAAGATGAAGGGTTCAGCCTTGTGGTTTGTCATGTGCTTTTCCATTGTTTGTTCTGACTAAGCCGGAATTGTATCAATGTCCTATTAAATTTTAAATGCTTCGTTTCTCTTTCCTGAACTTAATCTGATGCCCTGAGCCAGCTCTTGCCTACGGCTATGACTCGCTGGGTCATGTTCATCACAGAGGCCTGCCAAATTTAATGGCTCATTTTATGGGGTTCACATAAGTTGGGTGCAAACAAATATAATTCAATGAAATGGTTAGTCTTCTTCATATTTCTCACACTCAAATTAGGTCTGCTACGGAAAGTTATATAACTTGCCCATGTCTCTCACCGTTGAATGGGGATCTGGTGTTCATGATTTGCTAATTACTTTGGCCCTCCTGAAACAAACCCTTCAATATTCAAAGAATAATTCATGTGAATTGTTCTCTTCTTGCTTAGAAAAATGCATGCTTTCATAGAGAGTTAGTATAAACAAATGAAGGGCCAACAACTTGTGATCTAATTGATGTCGATAGGCTTCCCATGTTTATGAAGAATGAGTGTTTCGTCGGGTCAGAAGACAAAAAGAATTGATTAGCTCAGGCTTTGTGGCAGGCCAACGACCAATTCAAGGTCGCTCAGTTATTGCTCAAGACGTATAAAATTGCTTTATAGAGAGACATGTCGAGCGCATCCGTGCATCGTTAACCGCAAAGAACATTAACAACAACAATTTGTCCCATGATTGGGGAAGGAACTATCCAGCTTTCGTCTCTTAAGATGCGAATTGCGATCATCTGTTGTTACCCACTTTCCCTTGGCAACCTTCAAGATCAAACTCTCCTGGCTTTTCCTACGCATGTTCCGAATACGACAAGAATCACTCCCAACCAAAAGATATTCATGAAAAGGTACAAGCAGCAAAAGTTTCTCTCTCTCTCTCCCTCCCTATTAAAAATCAAAATGCAGAAGGGTCACAACTCATCATTCCTCATATAGAACCACCCTTTCTAGAAAGCAAATGGGTGGCGTATGTATACATGTCTTTGAGACAGATTCCCACGTAAAAGAGTGAGTGAGCAGTTGGCCAAATCGACCGGACCCCTCCGCACAATTATGCGCTCCACCAACCCCTAAGTCATCACCAAACCCCCTCCTCCATCCTCATCCGATCCTGATCGAAAGCGACCATCATCGGTATGCTCTCGCTTTTCGCAGAGATTGGCATGTGGGTGTTACCCGTTTCGTCCGTAATCCCTGTCTCGGCTCGGTTCTTGCACCGCCCATTGCAGGTGAAAATCGATGTCCATGACGACCCCTTTTATCGCCTTTTAGGTGGAGGGTTGTGATCGTAGTTTGGTGGAAAAAAAGTGGGATCAAATCAAGCCACATGATCCCGCTATCGACATGTGGTAGTAATGTTTTCCCCCGTTTGTCTAAACTCTGATGTCAAGATCGTGTAATTCGATGCTTCAAACTGAAGCGATCAGATCCAGTGCGTCCCCCTCATCATGCCCCTCGAGAAGGATTGATCCGCTTGTCGGCATTTACCTACTTGGTTTTGATTTTCAATTTCCAACTTATTGGAGCGTAGCGCGAAATTCCCTGAGCACTTGATGACAATTTAAGCAACGTCCTGCAGTGCTCGCTAATCAAAGATGTAATCCGGAGAACTCGGAATTAAGCCGCTTGATCTGTTGACGAGGCAGGCCGTTTCCCCGACATTTTAAGACGCAAGACATGTTAAAGAATGTTCTTACGGTAGTTCTTAGGACTTTTCAAATGTGTTTGCATCCAAGAACGAGTAATTCGTGTCTAGTTTTGAGATGGGTAGTTCTCTTCTAATGTGCATCAATATATCCAGGACACAATTAGTATCGATTTCATTAACCTCAAACAGTAATAGTACCGATGGCATAGCATCCCTCTTATGGAATGAGCCCCTTTCCCAAATGCTCAGCAGCTCACCTGTTTACTCAATCCAACATTCCCAAAAATAATAGTAATAATTCAAACGAAGAAAAGCTCACCAGTTCATTTACCTTGATTGTTACCTTGAGTAGAATTTAAGTACTCGTGCAACATAATGACAAGGTTGGAACTGGGGAGCTTACCAGTGTCGAATTGCTTTCGTAATAATGACGAATGGGTTGGTTCTTATGTGTCGAGAAAATTAGTGATATATGTTTACTTTAAGTCTGTGAGCATCCTCCGGTAATAATTGGGATCTGTAGATTGTTTAGCCAATGGAAATGGACAGGACATCATCATATAATCTGAGAACAGAGGCTAAAGAAAGAGACAAAGCCCATCTGCTTTTGGCCAAGGGGCATTAGGTGAGAAAGCAATGAGGAGTTCCTTTCGAAAAATGCACCATCATGATGAGATTAAGTAGACCAAACATTACCAACTCCGGCGCCAATTCCTTCGTACCATCTTCTTTTATATAAGATCAGAACCCGAACACCGTTTCATTCATACTCACCAATTACTCTCTCTCCCTCTCAAAAGACAACATAAGATGGCAGGAGCTGGTCTTGTGATGCTTTGTGCCACTGCACTGTTGCAGCTGGTGTTGCCAAGTTCGGCGACGGTTTACACGGTGGGTGACACGACGGGTTGGGTGATGGGGACGGACTACACCACTTGGACGAGTGGCAAGACCTTCTCGGTCGGCGACAGCCTCGGTTAGTGCTCTAGAATTCCCAAGACTTGATGATTTTTTTTTTGCTCTTCTTGTTGCTAAATATGATGATCAAGGTTGGCCCAAAATTAGTGCATGCCTCTTCTCACATTGTGGCTAATTCATCCGGACAGCGTTCAACTACGGAGGAGGCCACACCGTGGACGAGGTGAGCAAGAGCGACTACGACACGTGCACCGTCGGGAACGCCATCACCACCGACAGCAGCGGCGCCACCACCATTCCCCTCAAGACCACCGGAACCCACTACTTCATCTGTGGGGCCGCTGGCCACTGCAGCAGCGGCATGAAGCTCGCCGTTAGCGTGAAGGCTGGGACATCGCCGACCACCACGCCTTCGACCTCCGGGGGCTCCCCGGCTGCCACCACCACCACCTCTTCGCCGCCTTCCACCACCACCACGACCCCCACCACTCCACTCCCACCACCACCACCACTTCCGTCACACCGAAGTCCAGCTCCGGAAGCGTCATGTCGCCAGTCGGGGCATTGGTGATGGCTAGTTTGGCCTGTTTGTATGGGTTGGCTTTCCTTTCATGATTTGCCAGGATAGGGGCAGTGCACTTTGTCATCGCATTGTATTATTTATGGTTCCCTCACTTTTAATTTCATCGGATTTTATTATTAGATATGTTGACTTTCCCTTATTGCAATTGCAATTCATCATTTACTAGTGATCATACAAGATGAGAATTTAAGGCGTGCACATATCATAAATTATTCGATTGGTATCAGAAACACACATGAGAATCACCAACCCAAATCACAACGGAAACATACACCTTAAAATCGAACTACAAAAAACACTTGACCAACTTTACGGATCTTGTCTCCAGTCACGAATTACACGTTACATTCGAAGTTGTACTAGATACAAAGGCAACTGCACTAGTGCAAAAGTTAGAGCTGGCTCAAAAGCAAGTGCAAGATCAAAAGCAAACTCTTGATGCTCTTTGATAATGATTGCTTAGATGCTAGAAGTTCTGACAGTTGTGATAAATTTGTATGCTAAATTTTCTCCCATGTAGGCCCGTGATTGACAGATCCCAGCCCCATCACCTTTGATACGAAGATTTGGACACCCAGGAAGATCTCAAATATTTCACTAAATGAGCCCTTTTAAAAAGATGACCAATTGCTTTTCGAAATTCATCTCAACCATTGTTTTTTTACCCGGAGATACTTATCAGATAGTCGATTAAGAAGACTTTACCCGAAGGACAACCTGCTAAGTAATGGGGTCTTCACCCACACCTTCTCACCACAAACACAAGAGGCTACTATACATTCTTACTTAGCAATAGCCAAAACCAAAATCTTAACGTGGAGTGTACCTTCCCCACCAAAGGCCCCATAATTCTCAGTCAATCTTTTTCTTCCCAACTGAGAGAAAATACAAAGGATGACATTGCGAGGTCTCTCGCCCCAGAATATAAGGGTGAGCATAGTGGACCGCCCAAACCAAGACCGGACCATATCAAACCGACTGGTTTGGTCTCGTTCCTAGAGGCATTGATGTGGTTCCTAGTTCCCAATTCCAGGGAGAATCGACTGGACTAGACTAACTTTTTTTTTTTTTTTTAAAATATATTTTTTAATGTCTTAAAAATAGCAATAAATCATCAAATAAATTATTTTATTTCTTAAACACATATATATAAACTTAAACACAAGTGGAGTTTGATTTCTTAGCACGTGGGAACATATGCGATCGGTTTTATTGGAACCACCCGAGAATCGAATCAGATCAATCGGTCCAGAGCATGGCCACTCTTTAGTGGAAAAAAATAGTTGATTTCATCAAACCGAATTGGACCAAAATCAACGGTTTGGTCCGATTCCCAATCCAAGGATCAAATGGTCCGATCCCTACTTTCCAAAATGAGGAATTGATCCTCCCAATCCTGTTCCAAGTTCTACTTTGAAACTTAACCGAACTGGGAATTGATCACCCCTATCAAGATGGTTCTTCCACCTATTTCTTCATCTTTAAACCTTTTAAAATCTTACTGAGGTCCATTTCAATGCCTTTGATATGAAGATTTGAAGATCTCAAATATTTCACTAAATGAGCCCTTTTAAAAAGATGATCAATTGCTTTCCGAAATCCATCTCAATCATTGTCCTTTTAATTGATAAAATAAATCTTTCATCACATGCAATCGAGTATTTGATTCGGATTTTCTGAGTGAGGTAGCTAATTATTCTTTTCTTAGAATATTTGGTCGCATCTTATGTTCCAACGATTGATGTTAAACTTGATGAAATAAAAAAAGTTCATTTCTCTAGATTATGCCCAAAAGGAGCAAGATTTCAAGTGTAGTGTTCGAAATTAAATTCTTTGGATATCATCAAAACAGTTACATTTGACGAGTCTCCACTATTCCTAAATAAAAGTAGTATTCAGATCAAGGTAGAGCTGTAACAAGAAATTCTAGAGATAGTGGATGTTAACACCATAATTGACACGTAAGGTGCTCATGGTGTGATCTAGTTTGCAAATCCAATGATTGTTGTAGCTGTCATGTGACAGGTATGGTTATGACACTGGTTTTGCTTTATTCATAGTAGAGGATGCCGTGTCTAAAAAGCCTTGTCCAGTAGCTAAAAGTGTAGCTGGAATTGGTGTTCTGTCGAGGTTCACGTCTATGATGAAGATTCAGTGCGACTCGAACTTGGAAGATATCTCTAGGATTGAGGAGTCAATGAGAGGTTGTGGGAGGATGGCAGTGACAAGTTTAGCTTTTAGAGAAGTGATTGTCACTCGGATCAAACGTCGAGCTAAATTTGAGATTTATTAGAAACTGTCTCCGGTTTGTGCCAATCGGATGAAACAGGAGACGAAATAAAGCGTGTGGAGGCCTCACCTGCAATCAATTTTCCTAGAGGAGACTGCTGTAGCATTTGGCCCTTGGACCTCGGAACGTGGGACGAGGCCTTCCCGTAGCATCATGCAATGGGCCTAGCCTAAGCATGGGAATGACACTGAAGACGAACGAGGTGGTCTTGCCAGGTTCAGATCTCCTATCGTTGCAATTTTCACAACTCATGAAAAGACGAAATATTTATGAACGAAGATTTTGTGTTGTTAGTAAAATGATCTGACGTGACTGCAATGAATTTAGAGTGTAATGGTCGAGGTCAAGACCCATTATTCGTTGGAGAATTCGAGGCTGAACCATGCATAATTTTTGGAATTGGATGTTTTGTTTTTTCTGGTCGGTTGGATTTAGATGTAAGTCGATGTCAATTTGTAAGGTTTTTCCTGAGGTTTTCAGAACCATGTTGCCAACTTTGCTTAACTATACAGAGACTATTCACCTTGGACACCCGATACGGTTATAAGTACAAACAGATGTGGACAGCACTCGGTCCTCTAGATTTTTGAGAGCCGCCAAGGGTGCACAAGACACCAAACACCATGCGATTAACAGTACTCTTCCGTCTGGTTGGGCCATTTTCAGGGTGGGCAAACAAGAAATTGATTTCAAATTAAAAGCGAAAATGGAAGCAAGAAACTTAGAAATTTTGGTGGAAAGCGGAGGAGAATGACCTGAGTATTGAAGAATCATCCAAATTTGCAATTTTATTTTGTTTCTGACGTGGTACCGGAGAATTATCCAAGTTTATAATTTTATTAGCTTTATTTGGATATTTTAGGTGATGCCATTTCTTTTTCAATAATTACTTGATTAGGTTTTAGATACTTTCTCTATGATTCAATAGAATTACTTTTACTTTTTTTTAAGGAGTTGTTCGATTGGGTATTTTGCTTAGGGTTATTATAGCGTTTATTAATTATCTTTTCATCGAATTGGAACATTAATTTTAATGGTGAAATTAATGAGAGAGTTTTCTCATAATGGCACTTATGAGCGTGATTTACCCCACTCCCTACAAGTCTCATGAATGGTTCCAATCCATCCACCTAGCCTATGCAAATGATACTGACTTAAAGTAATTTACACGCAATTGATAAAATTTATACGAATGACACTTACTTCTTAAGCTGAAAATCTTCCGACACTCCCAATCAATTACGCCAATCACGGGGTTCTAACTGCTTTTTATCTTTGCGTATTATGTTCAAACAAGTAGTTCTAAATGATATTTTTCCAGGGTTTTTTGATCGGACTGATGAAAACGCCAAAAATTGGTCTGTTAGCCAATCTAAGGATGACAAAGAAAAAAGTGTCAGCAATGAATTCCTCTTGGAAGTTTATTATAGAAGCCTTGCGCTTCAACTTATCCCTTTTTTCATCCTTTATCGAGTCACAAAGCAATTGGCTGGCCTACTACCACTTTTCAGCACTTTCTAGAGATGACCACCCGACAACGTGGATCGCACTTATGAGGAATCTGATTCCAGATTCCTCAATTCACTCAAAAAATAAAAGAAAAAGAATATGCCCTTCACTCCATTTTGATATGATGGTTTGCAAAGGTTAGGAAATTTCTTCGACTATCATTTTCGGCCCTTAATAACGAGGATCGCGAGACTTTTTCAATGGCGCAATTAATTTCGATGAGGCCACAACATGTACATCTGGATTCTCGAAAATTATTTCGAGAGAAAGTAAAAACATAATAATTCAAACTCAAATTAAAATAGAAAGCATGTGAATTTAAATCAAGTACCCGATAAATTATTCCGCCCTAATAATGTGAGCTTTGGAACGGTGCAAAACGGGATTTGGGACCCTCCACAGACATGATTGTGAGCCTACAAAGCTCGAAGGACAATGGAGCAGGTAGAAGAGAATGAATCCTTCTCGGCCCCGAGCTCGTCTACATACATCCACTCATCCTATGAAGAGAAAACGCGTTCTCAATTATCGGGTGAAGTTTGGATAAAGACTTTCAAGCTAAACACACTACCTGCCCTTCCCAACCTCATCCTCTCTTATCAAGTCTAACGTGGAGAACGATGTGAAATTTATCTAGCAGGCTGCTAAGATCATGACGAATTATGACCCTACCACGACCATCGCACGTGCAATAATTCCTCCCTACATAGGAGGTGCAATAAAGCCAAAATTGATCGGGACAAGTTGTCGAATTGATTTTCTTCTCAAGCTCGACTGGGACCAAGATCACCTAAATACTCAAAACTCGACTAACGTATACATGAGCTAAATCTCATCGAGACAAAAGAGTAGTGTTGAAACCGGATATTCCCATGTCTACTTACTTTTTATAACTATTAAGTATTTTCCAGGAATAATTATATAAAAAAAAAAAGCTCGATTAGTCAAGCTCGTGTTTTCGAAATTAAGCGAACTTGCATTCCGAATGCCAAGAACTATTTAAGTCCTTCAACCCACTCCGCCAGGTCAACTGATCCCTCGTTTCAACTTAATCCCTCTCTCTCTCTCTCTCTCTCTCTCTCTCTCTCTCTCTCTCTCACTCTCGCGTACGTCACGATCACATGGACCGCCTGGCAGAGGCAGACAACCATGTGCTCCACCTCCTTACACTTACAGTTGGTAATCACGTGACCCCCGCCTCTTTTTCCCCCATCCACTTTAACAAAAAGAAACCCCAAAAAAAAAAATTAATTCTAAATAATAATTATAAATTAGCTGGCCCCCAAAAAAAGAAGAACCAACATGGTAGAGACAGAGAGAGAGACGGCGTCGCAGCAACATCCCCCTTTTCCACCCCCGTCCCCCTCTAAAAAGAGGCTCCCCAAACAGCTGTCCTCAACATCCAACAAAAAAACCCCCACCCCAACCCCCCCCCCCCCAAGAAAAGACGAAAACGTCCCTCGATCGCCCACCGATTTTCCCTCACGCTCACACTCTCCTAAGTCCCACACTAATAATCAAGAAGCTTTCGAGCATATCTCCAAACTCTATCGCTAATCGATCACGAAGCTTCCGAACACTCGAGAGCCGCATCGATCACTTTGACGAAATGAATCATATCCATCATCACTCAAGTTCGACGAACAGCGAAACAAGGATATCGCATCAGATTCAAGATTTGCAATAAAGCAAAGATCATCATCATCATCATCATCATCATCATCATCGAGTAACCAAGGGAAACAAACAAAAAATCAATCCGAGGTGATCATAATAATCGTAGAAACAGTGAAAAATACAAACAATCAAATCTCCCAAAGTCTCCTGATGAAATCGTCGCCTCCACCACAAAGTTTAAAACAGGCAATAAATGAGAACAAATACAAAAGGCTAACAAAATCAAAGAACTAAACCCTGCCTAAAGCACCTATTTATCTCCAAATCAGAGCCGATCTCCCCAATCTACATCCTACATCAACAGAGCTCCGGCCATCACCGCGGCGGCCACGGATCCGGCGATCGCGACTCTGTCCAGAGCAGCCGGGCCGTTGTTGCCAGGAGTTTGTCCGGTCGGCGCAGGCACACCAGAGGAGTCGCGGCGGGAGTTCCTGCGGGAACCGAGGTCGGAGGAGCCGGCGGGGACGCGGAGGGAGCCGAGGACGGAGACGGAGACGGAGCCTTCCCGGTCGAGGGAGCGGGAGCCGGGGTCGGCGTCGCGTGGACGGGAGAGGGCGTGGGGGCCGGCGGGGTCGCCACCGGGGACGGGGCCGGGGCGGACGCCGGGGGTGACTTGGTCGGGGAAGCCGCGGGGGACTTCGACGGGGCAGCCCCCGGGGCCTGAGCGAGAGCGGAGGCGGCCAGCAGGGCGAAGAGCAAGACGTACGCGAAGCGCGAGCTGGCCATTTCTTGCACGAGTTATCCCACTCACTGAGTCGGGTTTCTGCTACAGGTCAAGTGAAGAAGAGAAGGAGCGATGATGGTGCCAAAGTAGGGTTAACAGCACTCCAGCTGAAGAGTATAAATATATATATATAGCGAGACAAGAGAGAGAAAGAGTAGAGAGAGAGTACGGATTTTGGTGAGTCGGTTCCAGAGAGAGAGAGAGACCGGAAGCTGAGGGGAAGGGAAGTCAGTCTACCTGACCCTTTGGCACTTTTCTGTGTATTTACATTCCGCTCCCTCCCGATATTTTTCCTTTTTCTCCGAAGCCCACGCGGTTTGGAAATTTCAATTCAATTGAGGACACCAATCAGATTATTGTTATAAGGTGGAATGGTCATGATTCCTTGAAATACCTGACTAATCTAATACCGGTCCATTTTCAGGTTTTTTTGATAGCCTAGGAGGAATGTTTTTATGCTGTGCTAACTATTCTTTAAATTCAAAAATAAAAATTACATATTATATTATTTATTTATTAAGTAAAGATTAAATTACGTCGAAAGTTGACTCGTAGGTGAAACGTATCATGTGATTTCAGCACGGGCGGAGATCAAGTTGAATCTCCCTACTAATTATATCCTCAAATGACATCGAATTGCACCTTATTAGAAATTGTTAAGAGTAATTAAATATAAAGATCATGACTTCAATTAACAATTTATACTTTTAAAACAGTTTATAATTTTCTCACAAAATCTCACCAATGACTGAACCTCAAATTATCAATAATGATGATAATAATAATAGGAGGTGCCAGCGGAATAACACCTAAGTAGAGGGACGGGGTGTGGGACATATTTGGCAAATTGCGGAATTGATCCCGTGATGGCGGATAAGCTAATAATTGGAGTTTTGTTTTTTTAAATTTTGCCCACCGCGATGGAGTTGGAGCCGCGTATTAGCTGGGGATGCGCAGGGCTGTTGAATGGACGTTGGGGCGGCGGTCCTCCGCCCGACCTAATTCCCAACTGTGCCCGGGACGCACAAAACGCCGCGACTCGGGATTCTCGCGTGCTCGCGATTCGTTTCGTTCGTTCGGCGACCGTCGACCGAGGGATCGTAGCCCGTCCAGCCGGACGGAAGCTGGAAGGGGCTGGCATGGAGTCGCGTGCGTGAGAAGGGTGGAGACAATGACATTCAGATGAGGCAGGACATGTGTCTGAACCAGTTGTCCAACCGTAACTGACTGACTGGCCTGCCTGACTGACTGACTGTCCATGTCGTGAGGACGACGGTGCCGGATAAAAGTCGGAATGGGCTTCCAGACATCGTGTTCTGCTCCATGTTTCTAAGTGGTGGGGAGTGCGAAAACGTTCTGGCGTCCATTTGTGCATTTCGTCAAACACCCGCGCGTGTGTGAGTGCCCCAGGCATGATGAGTTATTGTCTTGAGGGGATCGAAAGCCTTAGATTCCATCTAGATTTCACTTGAGATATATTTATTTTCATAATTTTTTGAAATTGGAATTTATCATGCATACTTAAGAATCTAGAACCCATTTTGTCACAAATTTCTCGATTTTAAGATTTACCTAGATTCCACATATACTCTTAATTGAATGACTACGGTGAATTATATTTTTAATGACCACCATTCGCTACAATCCATTGATGAAAACTCATATTTAGACATGTAAAAATTTCAGTCATGAATATGCCCAAAAATAGAAGTTTACACTGACAGCTTCATATTACACATTTATTATTAGATGCCATGAAATGCTACAAGATTGCATAAAAACATAGAATAAGAAAAAGTTCTCCAATCCCGATTCCACTTGGAATCTGAAACTTGGAACCTACTCATCAAAATAAATTATTTAATTTTTGGAACTTGGAACCTAATATGCATATTTTAAAATCTAGAACCAGTCCAGTTCTCAGGCTTCTAGTTCTATCCTAAAATCAAGCTCACTCCTACTAATTCTTAGGTCAAATGAGAGTCATTTTGATCGATGTCAAACCCCTCATGATTGATGAGCCTCGTGGCCGAGGAAGTTTTGTGAACCGTGGAATTAATGCGTTGGCCATTTCAACCAGCGTGCAATGTGTATATGCACGAGCAGGCTGCGAGCATTAATTGTGCAAGTAGGCAAGGATTACACCATGCACTGTGTCAAATCATTCTAAGCGTGGCTTAATGTCACGCTCCAATTACATCGTTTTATATCATGTTCATTTTATGAAGTTCGATTTTGTGACGGTTAAGTAGCGTGCTTTCACATGAATTTGGGTGCACTGCATGGTCAATGCAAAAACACTCAACAACATCACTAGAGGCAACCATCGCATGATAATTGCCATTTACATCAGTATTAATAAGGATATATTTATCACGAATCCAATCGTCTAGTGATTTGTGATATTTCAACACTACGTTTGCTATTCATCGTTGCCTTCTTCTTTTTTCAAGAAAAACAAAATTCACCCCTAATGTGCTCCAACATCTGTAAAGTTTATTTTTGTTACCCTGTCCAAGCACCGTCTGCTCTTTAAGAAGTCACATTGATTTATGTCGCAACTTGCAAATAATGTTGCACATATGACATCATCTTGGCTCGAAAATTCACATTGCACATGAAGCTGTTGGAACTCAAAGCCCAAAGAAGGCCGAAACACCCTGTCACGCATCAAACCCAATTCTTTACAGAAATATAGCCGTTATGCTAAGTCAAAACCAGTCTCTTAGATAATATTATCGCCTGAATTAAATTAGTAATATAAATTTGAAAAATAGCGTCATTCTAGCCAGCACAAACCAACAAAAATAATACGAGATCCAAAGGGTTTTGATATATCCGATCAGTTTAATCTGCACATATATTTTTTTTAATGTACAGTCAATAATCATTATCATTTTAGTCCCACTTCTCCGTCACCCATATATTTTATTCGTAACGGCATTAGAATAATGTCTACGATTACAAAGTTCGAGGCCCTAGATCGTACGATTAAAAACGCGTTTATCGTCGCGTACCGTTACGATCAGGCACATTAGGCTTAGGGAGTGAGTGTGGGGGTTGGTGATTGCAATTTGGGTAATTAAAGAAAGTGGACTATAGTGGTCATTATAAAGAAAATGCGTGGGGGTGTCCAAATGGCTTTATTTCTATTGCTTTGCTCATGTGCTATGACATGTGGAGCACTTTGGATTCCGAAAGCGATTGCACCACTTTGGTATATGAATAATTACTTGAACTTTCCACGGTTTTGTTGAAAATCGTACCGCCACCTCCCCCGAACGAGACGTTGAGATGAGGAAATAATTTATTAATTGTTTGATAAAGACATCATATAAGAATAAAAGGGGAAAGAAAGAAAAAATAAAAAAGCAAAATGCTTTTGAGGTTAATTAATTTCTTTCGGTCGTCGTCTTCGAGTTGCGAATTTTGAAATCCAAATCCGGAGAGTGGCGACAAAACGTATGTGGTCGTGGTTTGTGGGGGAGGACTAGGTGTGTCCAAAAGCTATCGAGTGGGAACCCAAAGGATGGTCCTCAGGAAAATGAGTGGTGCTTTACAGAAGCTTTAACCAAAGACTAGGGAGCATCGTGAAATTGAGCGTAGGAACCTTTGCGCGAGAACGGAATGTTTTGTCGCACTCGAGTTAGATGAATTGAGCCGATCGAAATTGTCGGGGTGCTTCCAAGAAATAGAAATTCGCATGGATAGGAACAAGAGTGAATATGAAACTAGAAAGGTGGAAGGGAAACTTAATATCAAAGGCAAGAAAGGAAATTCTAATAAAAACTAAGGTACGAGCTCTCCCCCAAACTACGCCAGCTAATTTCTAGTGGAAAAATAGTGAATCGAGGTCCGGTCTTCATGGGAAGAGATGGGAAGTGCTTAAAATTAGAAAAGATAAAGAAGGAATGGGCTTTAGCAAAAAAGTATGAAGATTAGCACAAAATCAAGAATCTTCATGGATCCAAGTTTTAAAAGGAATTTACTTTCTCAGTAGATCATTTTGGCAAAGCATTTTAATGGGCAGAAAATCAATACGGAAGTCATCTGTTTGGTCAGTTGGAACAGGAGAGAACATCAGAACTATTGAGGGCCAACTAACTCAAGCATTCCTACCACAGAAGTTGACGTGATTTGACGTGAGGATGACAAGTGAGATGAACAATTGCTCGGAAGTTTCTTTGACGAACAGATAGTGAGCGAAACTGCAGCCCTGCCTTTACACACTAGAATCTGCTCGGTGAAGAGGAAAACAAACGGAACACGTCCCCAGCCTCATCTTCCTATCAGCTACCCCCAGCAAGTAAGTGGGGTCTGATTGTAATTCCGAGCTCGAGGAATAGCTTCCGGTTCATCATGAAAGAAATTCGTGTCCATTTTGCTTTTGTTTTTATTGCTATATTTACGTGCAGTGTCACGTAAAGCACTTCGGATTCTGAAAACGATTGCTCGATGGCCACGACTTATGTGGAGGGGTTAGGTGTGTCAAAGCCAATGAGGGGAACCCGAAGGATGCTCTAGGAAAATGCCAGTTGCTTTACAAAAAGCTTGCCATGACAGGGAAGGATCCGAAAATTAACCATAACAACCTTTACGAGAGAATGAAATATTTGAAATGAACAGAGCCAATCGAAATTGTTGGATTGTCTTACTCGAACTCACGTTGCGAAACATGTGGGGACAAGTGTAAGACAAATCCACTAGAAGGAACGTTTATCGGTAATTTGTGGGATGGAGAATGTATGGTTCGGGATACTGATACATATATCTATCGTCATTTTTTTCTTAAAAGTACATTAAAAAATTCGAACGTTACTAGAATAGAATCATTAAATGATACATCAATCGCATTATATAGAAAGAAGGAATGCTTACATGTAATCATAGGACTATTTAAGCTACATGATTCTATAGAAATGTCAAATCTAATAATTGAATTTCATTACAAATTCATGTTATCTAACTAGAATCACAAGAATATTACATTAATTCTTCCATAAGAAAAATAATTATCATTTAAGCACTTGTGAAGGATTCTTGAGCTGTTAATTGACAAAAGAAAAACAATTAATAATTACAAAATCGAAGTCTTTTTACCCAAGTATAATAGGCGTGTATTTAATGCGTGTATAGTCCAGTTAACTCCAAAAGAACGAGTCTGTGAGTTCGGCAAATGTGGAAGAGACAAAAGTTTTATACAAAATCATTAATATTCATGGGGATTTTCAAGCAACATAGTGCAAATCATGCCTAAGAGAAACAAAAGAGAGAACTTGCTGCGTAAGTTACGGAAAGACCAACATATTATTAAGGGAAGCATCTAGTATCGACTAACTCTTCCAATTTTATGTCCTCCAATGCGCTCATCGGGATCGAATCACATGCTGATATCTCTTGAGACACTTGTTGCATGCTTGGACGATGCTCCTGTTTTGCACTTAAGCACGAAAATGCCGTCTTCACAATGAAAGCTACTTTCCCTAGTACACCACTTTCTGGTATGGAATTCTTTGATCTAAAACCTGTTTTAGTGGCTAACGTAAAGCCGTTGAATTGCTTGATGATGATGCAGATGAGGATGCCAATGCCGATATGAGATCACCTAGACGTCTCCCTATGATTATTTTCAACATCGCCGTTCCAAAGCTATAAACATCACACTTCTCCTTCACCTCCATTGTGTATGCAAGCTCTGCAAAGAGAAAACATCAAAAAAAAATTATATTTCTTATTCATGCTATCTTTTGTTGGCCAAATCTTAGTAATACTATTTAATTGATTTTTTTTTTTTATTGAAGAAACCAACTAACCTGGAGTTGCATATCCAAAGGTGCCTGCAAAGTTAGTCCAATTGGATGACCAAGGTTCTAAAACCTTAGCTGTGCCAAAATTAGAGACGTGAGCTTCATATTGATCATCCAGTAAAATGTTCTTGCTTGATACGTCTCGATGAATTATTGGAGGAGAGCATTCATAATGCAAATAAGACAAAGCATAAGCCACAGCTTCAACAACATTCACTCTCTTATTCCAATGAAATGCTGTTATCTTTTCTTCATTGTTCAATACATCCTTCAAGCTACCAGATTTCAAGAACTCATAAACCAAAAATGAATGTCAAGAACTCAAGCAAAAACCATAGAGCTTGACAATATTCCGATGCCGAGCTTCCATCAAAGCATGAATCTCCCTTTCAAATGCTTTTCGACTAGTGATTTTGACTTCCGCTACTTCCTTAAATTTCTTTACTGCAATAATCTCTCCTGTTTGCAATTGAGCTTTGTAAACACTCCCATGTCCTCCCACCCCGATGCAATATTTGGCATCAAACTCCTCCGTGGCTTCGATAATGCTCTCATAGACAATTCTTCCGTCAAAACTCAATATTGCGCACAAGTTTTCACTGCTTTCGTCATTTGAACTACCCTCGATTTTCCTTACTCTTCGGCATACAATATTTGAAGCTCCCACAACAAGAAGCAAGGAAAGTAAACAACCTAAAGTAGGAATCAATATTAGCAGCAACTTTTTGCTTTTGTTCTTGTCTTTTAATAGTTTTCCTGGACAAGGGTCGAGGCCAGCAATAATTCCACACAAGCCTTTGTTCCCCTTAAGAACTTCAATTGTATTATTTTGAAAGACTGGAACATTTGGTAAAGGACCCTCTAACTCATTATATGATATGTCGATGGATGTCAAGCTTACCATATCATCAAAGGTTGACGCAATTGAACCCAAGAACCGATTGTGTGAGAGATTGAACATTTCCAATCTATGCAATAACCCAAGTTGTCCAGGTATTACTCCTGTAAGCAAATTATGGCTTAGATCGAGAAGTTGAAGAGATTGAAGATTGCTGATCTCTATGGGAATGCTTTCGTCAAGATTATTTCTGCTTAAATTCAAAAACTGAAGCTTCAAACACTCCCCAAGTTGTCTAGGAATTGAGCCACTTCGGTTATTTCCAGCAATGTTAATTCTTGATAGACTGGACCTTCCAAGTTCTTGGGGTACGTAGCCTACAAGATGATTGTCATTGAGTGAAAGCTCTAGAAGAGACTTGAGTTTTCCCAAGTCTTTTGGAATTTCCCCAACAAGACTATTTGAAAGAGGTCAAGTATCTGTAATTGATTCATCTTGCCAATTTCAAGGGGTATAATGCCTGAAATTTGATTGCTTTTCAAGCTCGTCAAATTTCTACATTGACCCAATGCCGGTGGTAGCTCACCATAAAGTTCATTGTTGCTCAACTCAAGGTAACACAAGGAGGGGTACAAGCCCAAAGCATCGGTTATATTTCCCTTAAGCGAGTTGTTTTGGAGTCTAAATCTATATAAACTTGAACAATTTATCAAGCTTCTTGAGATGGGTCCAGTGAAGTGATTGTTTGATGCGCCAAAATATACAAGAGCTTGGCTACTGCATATTTCTTGTGGCAATTGACCAACAAAGTTGTTATCGGATAGCTGTAAGTTTCTGAGGGATGTGAGATTATTCATCTCGGTGGGAAGAAAGCCCCCAAGATTATCTCATGTAGAAGCAGTTGACTGGGTCTCAGTCTTCCTATCTCTTTTGGAATAGAGCCTGACAAGTCATTTTTGTACAAGTTTAATTGGATGAGCATGCTTAAGTTTCCTATACTGGAAGGAATAGAGCTAGAGATATTGTTCTCCCTGAGAAGAAACATAGCCAAATTTCCCAACTTTCCCATTGAATCAGGTATAGGACCGGAAAGTTCATTGCTGTCGAGGCCAAGAGCAACCAAATTGCTCGAGTTACCTACGGTGGATGGGATAGCACCAGAATGTTTATTGCTTTCAAGGTTAAGAGCATATAGATTGCTCAATTTCCCTATGGATGACAGGATAGCACCCGTCAACTCGTTCCACATCATATGGAAATGTACGAGGGATCTCATTCCTCCAACTTCCGAAGGTATGGAACCGGAAAGTTGGTTTTGATACAAGTAAAGGTATTCTAACTCACTCAAATTTCCTAAAGTTCTAGGGGTGGAACAATTGAGATAATTTCTTGATAAATCAAGTTCACGGAGAGATCCCAACATTCCTATTGACTTTGGAATGGAGCCGACAAGTTCATTGTGGAAGAGCCGTACATTCCACAGGCTACTCATATTTCCAATGGAAGAGGGAATTGGACCAATGATGAGATTGTTCATCACGTAGAGGTAGAGGTGTTAAAATGGGTCATAAACCCATATTATGACCCACTTTTAGTTAAATTGGTCAAATATGAGTCAAGTGAAAGGTAAATATTGATCAAATATAGGTCAAGTAAAAGTTAAAAATGTGTTAAATATGGGTTGAATTGGTTATTTAACTTAGAGCTTAAAGTGAGTTTGAGTTTATCTACAATAATAATAGCTTTTCACTAGTTGTCGGCGAGGTGTGGGGTTCCATAGGTCATCAAAAAAAAACAATACGGGTTGGGTCGGGTCGGGTCGGGTGTAAGTCGGGTCAGGTATGAGTCACTAGATTTACATTACATGAATTTGGGTCAAAACGGGTTAAATGGATCAATATGGGTTAGACCATTTTCGACCCGACCCGACCCGACCCACCCATTTGACGGGTTTAGGTAGAGATAATTGAGAGATTTGAGCATTCCTATTTTTAGGGATGAAACCATTTGAAAGGAATAGGCTCGACAAGTTGGTCAAACGACCTATCTGGCTGGGAATTGAGCTGGTGAAATTATTATCCCGCAAATCAAGAACTTTCAAAGATCGCAACAACCCGACTTGAGTTGGAATGTTTCCGAAAGGTTGTTTCGAGACAAGTCTAGATGAGTGAGCTTGGCAAGGTTACCAATGCTCGGAGGGATGTACTCAAAGAGTAAGTTGTTGGCAAGCTTAAGAGTGACCAAGTTCGGTAATTGGGAGAAATTGAGATAATGAAGCGTACCACATATGGCAGAATCTGAGAGGTTCAAGCTCGCGATGCTACCGAGAGGATGACAATTGATTCCGCGCCATGGACAAGGGTTGCTTCCATTCCACGAAGACAAAGCATAACGACTCTGGCTGTCTAGCGTAGACTTCCATGTCAGGAGTGCTTCCACTTCCTCATTTCTACTTTGGTTACCAGCACCCACAAGGGCTATTGGAGAAGAGCTTCGAGGTGAAGCAAGACAATGGATTTCTTGCATGAACATGAGAAGGACATGAGCGAGAAACAACAATACTGAGGGTCGTGTGGGAGACGAGGCCATGACAAGTCGTTTGGGGCTTTTCTTTGTTTCTTGCATGAGCATAAGAAGAACAACCGAGACGTAATTATAGAAGAAAATTGGGATCATCAAGTCAATAAGCATGGCGACATTGCCTCCTCATTGCCAAAGCCTTCAATTACTCTAAAAATGGTTTGAACTTTTGTCATGGTCGCATAATTACAAGAAGGTTTGGAGCTAGTCAAGAAGGTTTATCTTGGGTGACGGTGAATTTTGTATGTTAGAGAAGATTCTCTCCACTCGTGAAATACGGCACCCCACAGAAGGTTTGGAGCTAGTCCAGAAGGTTTGATTCTGGGGATAGTGCTTGAACTTTGAAGGGACAAAAAGGAAGCACGAAAAAATGCAAAAAAAAACAATACTATCTATTCTTTTCTAGTTCAACTACAATACCATCTATTCAGAATGTAAATTTAGTGCCCTTTCTTTTTCCCATTCTCAAATAAATAGGAAATATTCTTCAACCACACTGCTTTAATCAATCCCACTTTCTTGATTTCGTACGTAATATGGCAAGCTCATTTGAACCACTAATCATGTATACTTTCATATAGGTATGATAAGAAGAGATAATACATAAGTGATAAACCAAGTCAAGTAACCCTACAAGAAGTATATTGAATGGATCTCCGCTCAAAATCTATCGCATTAGAAGAGGCAACTGTAAAAATACTAACTCGAGTTTATTGGCCGTCAAGGTCGGTTTGACCACTACTTTTCATCTCATGACATAGCGCCACCCATCATATTTTTTTTTATAAAGAAATAATATAAGAATAAAAGAGAAAAAAAAAACAAATGCTTTTTATGTCAATTTCCTCGGTCCTTGTCTTCAAGTTGCCAATTTTGAAATCCAAATCTGAAGAATAGTTCTTTTTTTTTTTTTTTTGGGGGAGGGGTGGATTAGGTGTGTCAAAAAGCTATAGAGTGGAACCAAAGTATGGTCTGGGAGAATGCATGGTACTTTACAAAAGCTTTACCATGATGAGGGAGGATCATGAAATTAAGCATAAAAACTTTTGCGCAAGGACAGAATGTTTTGTCGAACTCGAGTAACGTGAACTGAGCCGATCAAAATGCCTCTGAGAAACAATTATTTGCATGGATATTAACAAGAGTAAATATGAAACTAGAGAAGTGGAAAGAAAATTTAACATAAAAGGCGAGAAAGGAAAATCTAATAAAAACCGTGGAATAAGCTCTCCCACAATACACTGCGTCTATCTTTAAAATTCCAATCTTAATATGCCAATCCAATCCATAGAAAAGAAGGTTGCTAATTTCTAGTGGAAAAATAGTGAATCAAGGTCCAATCTTCATTGGAAAAAAAATGGGAGGTGCTTAAAAACATAACACATAAAGGAGGAATGGGTTTCAAGGACTCGATATCCTTCAATAGAATTATGCTCGACAAACAAGCATGGAGATTAGCACAAAACCAAGAATCTTTATGGAGCCATATTTTAAAAGGAATTTACTTTCCTAATGGATCCTTTTGGCGAGCAAACAAGGGGTCTCGCCCCTCCTGGGGTTGACAAAGCATTTTGATGGGTAAAGAATCTATACAAAGTCAGTTATGTGGTCAGTTGGGACAGGAGAGAACAGCAGAATCCGCAAAGATAGACAGCTTAAGAGAGGAACTATTGGAGAGAGCTAACTTAAGCGATCCAACTGTAGTAGCTGATGTGATTTCACATGAGGAGGACGAGTGAAATGAAAAATTTCTCAGAAGTCGTTTTGACGAATAGATAGTAAGCGAAATTCTAGCTGTGCCTTTTGAGGACTCGTTTTACACAAGAAAAATTGGTGCGGTGGGTTCCAGGTCGAGAGAGTATTCGGTCAAAAGTGCATACAATTTGCTCCGTGAAGAGGAAAAACAAACCGAACACATCCCAGGCCTCACCTTCTTATCAGCCACCCTATAAAGACTAGAGTAATTGGTGGTCCGATTGTAATTCAGGGTGCAATCGTTTCATGGAAAACTCAAGATTTGAAGAATATTTTTCCAAAAAAAAATGATTGGTTACATCGTTTACAATTAGTTAACGAAAAATACTTTCATCATCAATAATAATGTATGCCTAAGCATTTATATGGGTAATGAAAATATTTTGCATCGATTCATCTTATAAGTGATATAAATTATCGTTTTTTGGAAAATAAAAAAATATTTTCCAAATCTTTTAAGTTCTCACGAAACAAACACATTGAGGAATAGCATTTTGTGCCCATTTGTTTTAGTTTCATTGCTACATTCACGTGCTTTGGATTCTGAAAACGATTGTCCAATGGCCACAACTTATGTGGAGGGGTTAGGCGTGTCGAAGCTGCTGAGCGGAACCTAAAAGGATGGTCTAGGAAAATGGCAGGTGCTTTCTAAAAGCTTTGCCAAGATTAGGGAGGATCCTAGAAATGAAGCACAGCAACCTTTACGCAAGAACGGAATGTTTGGTCATACTTGAGTTACATGAACCAAGCCAATCAAAATCGTCATATCGCCATACATGAACCCATATCGCGAGGCATGACGATATCGACTGTGACAAAAGTCCAAACCCGGTCATCAAATTTCAAAAGGTTTGGAGCTCGTCGAGAAGGTTTACCTCTGTGAAGTTGAACATCTGTAATTAAGAGAAGATTCTCTCCACTCGCGAAACCCCCGACTAAGGTTTGGAGATGTTGTACCTGGTTTTCCTATGGGACACAGCTTGAATTCTGATGGAAGAAAAGGGGAGGAGGAAAAAATGCAAAAACGACAACATTATCTATTTAACTTTCCTACTTATACAGTATTGAATTCTAAAATTGGTTGGTAAAAAATTTAAGGTGATGTGAACAAACACTTATAAAAGTTTGCCGACAGTAAAATAATCGAATAAATGCCTGTACATAACTGGAGTGGTATTGCTAATCCAATACTAGATTGTTGAAGAAAAGTCGATGAATCATATACTAATGTGTTGGTAATCTCTAAAAAGAATTAGATGGATGAGATTGTTAAGTAAGACCAATAAATTTCATAACGCAATATAAAAATTGGTAAACGAAAAAATTAAAAATTGGCAAGCAACTCAAATGAGTAATATTAAAAAAAAAACTAATTGATAATTTAAAATGGCGAAACTTAATAAATTGCTCTAATACATATTTGAAATACCATATAAGAGTTTGTAATTCTAAAGCATTAGTAAGTTATGCAATTAAAAGTTGATAAATTATTACGAGAATTGTTAAAATGCAAACTACAGAAGAATGGTAATTTTATAAAAATATTGAAAAGTTACCAACAAGTTGCCCAAAAACAAGTGTTAATTTATTTCTTTATCTAATCAACAATTTTTTTTTGACACTTACAAACACTTATTCAAATTTACCAGCATGGAAAAGAATCCGTACTTTTGGACAACGATAGAATTCTGCTTTACTGCTAAGTAGTACAGTAGTGTACACCGTACATCATACTACATAATACAAGAACTGACATCATATTTCATACCAACTGAATTACATTGTACTCTACAAATACGAACGGAACTTTTGAGTTAAGACAGACGTACGGCATTTTGGGGGTAGGATTGCAGACCTCCATGCTCCAACACTCGGCTTCACCCCATAAGGAAAAGACGAAAGCAAATGCACTCATCCTTGGGCAAGTTTGCACATCATAGCTTCGCTTTGAGTAGAATAGACGAGTACGGAACTACATTATATGTGCTTCCTATGCCAGGGACGCCTTCAGAGACAAAGTCATCAGGCGATTCAAGGTTTGTGTCTACCTGCACGGTTTAGATGCGGGATTGTCTAATTATGACACGAAACATAGGGATTAAGTCCTTTCAAATTCTTCCAGGCAACAGGCATCAAATGACACTGATAGCAGTACTAGCATTAATGGTAATATAGTCATAGAAGTGAACAAACTGCCCTTTTTCATTTCACAATTTTTCATAGAAACGCCGCACTGCCTGTGTATAAAATCATTTCCAGGTAAAGAGTATCAAATCTAACAAATGAAGAGTATTGACACAGTGAGTTAAACGAAAGATCAGCACCTGCACCGAAGCAATTCTCACCCAATCAATACTATAATCTTCGTTTTTAAAGACCTACATTTCCATCAAAAATAATATACTACTGCGACTCCTGTAGAGAATTTTTTTTCCTGAAAGTAAGTTTACACAAGGCAGAGAGTTAGTATAGAGGCAGAGAAAACAAGAACTTACCACACGAAACCAGCGCCTATTCTTTGGTGGAGGTGGTATTGCGACTTGGACCAAAAAGTCATGGGCATTAAAGGCTAAATAGATGTCTCCTCCATTTTTATCGTGAAGCCTATATAGGTAAAACCATCGTCAGATATGCAACTATGATTCTAAAGCAAAACAAGAAATGAAAGACAAGTTTCTTGTTGATATACTTAAAACTGAATCCAGATATACCTCAGTTGACTATATGCATCTGATCTATTAACAAATTCCATATAATTTGTCCAAACACATTTTACACTTCTCTAGGAAGAAAGATAAAGTACCTGATGACCCAATCTTTGAAAGTCATGATAATGCCAGGTATGATAAGAACAGCAATGACGTGCGTACATGTGTGCAGGTATGTGCACACGCGCATGCATGAGAGAGAGAGAGAGAGAGAGAGAGAGTTCCCAAGACATCATGATCTAACAAGCAACAGCAGCATTGATGCCCCAATTGAAAAAATTGAGCGTTGCCATAATGTTTGTACCAAACAATCATTCAGATGAAGCTGCTTCCAAATCGAATAATTTCTTACGTGAATGCAAGAAACTTGCTTTCCAGATTGTCCCAATTGTCCTCATGCCAGGTCACATCATTCTGCCAAGCATTTAAGAGCTCATGAACCTCGAGAAAGAAAATACTACAAAATGATAGAAGTTGCAGGAGAGAATAATACTTTGCTAAGAAAATCTTCATGACAAAACTGAGGATGCATTCGCCGGAATTTTATCACCTCCGAGAAGAACCTGAAATGGTTTTTCCTTCTTGCATCCAACTGCATGGAACAAATTCAGTCCACCCCATTAGTAACTTTGTCATAATCATGAAAAGTAAAACTGTAAGTAAAAACTGACCTGTGTCCATAGAAAATGGTTAAGAGAAGTATCATGTCCATAACTGTTGTTATTTCCATAGCGTGAATGCTCATATTCATCTCCCATTAGCATCATTGGGGCTCCCTGAATTCATTTACCAACACAAACACGAGTAAATCTTTTTCCTATGCACACATAGTTCAAGACTGACAAACAAAATCAGAAAATGATCAACAGCAGTTGGCACGGGCATTATCCAAAATAAGACCTGTTCTTTTACCTTTTCATTACTTTTTTCTTTTTCTTTTTTTTCTCTGAAATGAAACTTTATTGTCAGAAGACATTGCCGAGTGGATGCTTGATGTATATACCTGAGAAACCATAAGTGCCAAATGGAAGTTTTTCATTTGTCTGGAACGCAAGGCCTTGACTTTTACATCATCGGTTTCTCCTATGAAAAGGAGCAAAAAAGGGACCATACTTCTATGAGAACTTTCCTCCAAGATTTTCTGCTTGCATTTCACATTCTAACAAAGTAATTTAGCAGAAGACACAGCTAAGGCAACATCTACATAGCAATCAACAGCATCATCACGAAGAAAGGACAATCGTAAGCTTGAAGAATAACACAATTTGATTTCCAAAAGACACCGTCACAAACTTCTCAACTTTGATATCTCAAGCTTCAAGCTTTGCAGTACAACTAGTATGACAGTTTTGTGTGGCATATTAGGAATAGAGCAAGTGAAGATTTATTTTCGGGTCTCACCTTCAAAACCACAGTTCCAACTTAAGTTATCATTGCTTCCATCATTTCCACCTTCCCCATTTGCATCATTGTGCTGTAAAACCGCCAACTAATGGGAAACTGTTGCTTCATGTATAATTTGAAAATAAGCTCATGGCTGTTTACCTTAAAGTTATATGATACGAGATCATACAGTGTAAATCCATCGTGTGCAATGACAAAATTGACACTATGATAGGGCTTGCGCTTATTGACCTGCAGAAGATGGGACAAGTCATACAAGGATTCGTATTTGCTTTCAGCCCAAAATCAAGCATTGATAAGTACCTTTTCTTTCTGCACTTGTTCATTTTTTATGGAGTAGATACTTTGTTCAATCAGATGTTCTTATTCATCTAAAGGTACCTTTACCTTCTTGCTACATCAATAATTACAGGAACAAATAGATGTTGAACCCACATATTACGCCTTGTTTCTTGTTCTCTGGGGCCAAGCATTGAAATATTTTTTAGAAGGAATCACTTCATTCCATTTTAATTGAAAACCAGGCTGAAAATGTAATTAAAAGATGAAGAAGAAGAAAATCAAGCTGTGTGTTCAAGATAGTTAAGCATTAGACTAGCAGGTAACTACAAAACCCATTATCAGTGAATTAGGTATCTGGTTATCAACATAGGAAAAACTGAAATATGAAGCATCCGGCATATTAGATAGAACATGCCAAATAGATCGAGATTAGGATCATACTCTATATAAGTCAGCAGATCCAGCAAGTCGAGTGGCGAAGCTCCCCTTCAAACCAGGGTCACCCTAACATCAAACAAGTTTGAAAACAGAAATAGAAATTTCAACATCCCTATTAAGAAAAAAATTTAAGAGAACAAGCAAGATATGCACTATTCAGAAACAAAATCTGCTTATGCATAATTAGGCATTATATGTGGAAGAAAAGCAATGCATAAGAGGATGTTCTAACCTCTGAAATTATTTTCAAATTGGACCTTGTACATATGTAGTTCAAAGTACACATGCCGAACCCACATCCACTGGACTCTCCATGCATGCACACACATAGAGGAAAATAAAAAATATATCCAACTATCTAGAGTTACATCCACCAAATGTTCATATTGTTCAGAACCCTTCCGTGCAAAAAATCAATGCTAAAACACAAGTAGTATGCATAAAGAAAGCTAGGCCCAATCTGTAATCTTCCTTAGGTGCTCATCTGACTTAAGTCTGTCAACTAGCAAAAAAGCCCATGTGAAGCTAAGACAAACCATATTTGACCACAGCCCATTCTGAGAGTCAAGCATGAAACAAAATGCAGCACTCTGTTATATTTGATGACAGGAATGAGTCAGTTATTTGACATAAATCCACCACACTTTAACATGTGTGGCAGTTTCTTCATTTTCCTTTTCCTTTTTCTTTTTCAGCCCAATATGTACTTGAATATCAGAACAGGGCTAACAGAGTTTCTTCTGCTTTCTCACCTTGATAAATCGTCTTATATCATCACGATACTTTCCATTCCATTCAGCCCATCTGCATCAAAAATATCACATGCATAAATGAAGCATGATCTCTAGCTATTTGATACCCCTACTTGTTATCCTCCCTGACTGAGTTATTGCAGAATAGATGCTAGCATATAAATGTGCTCCATCCAAAGAAAACTACCATTGAGCAAAAATGCTGACTAAATTTTAGCAGATGCAAATCTTTTGAGAAATAGCTACTACTTTATCAGTGAGATAGGAAATAATCAATACCTGTCCCAGTTTGGGAACTTCCCAACAAGATAAAGGCCTCCACAATCCCATGGTTCAGCAATAATTTTACACCTCGATAATGTAGCATCTTTTGCAATCGCCTAGATATTCAACATAAAATGAGAAACTTCAACACATTTTCAACCCTCACTCTAGTAAATCAATGACTAGGCAACATATCTCCTGCATTTTTACCTTCCTTTGTTCAAACGGATAACCTATAACTACATACAAAATAAACTAAAGAAAAATGAAATAAAAAATGTTAAAGTTGAGTGCACAACCATTCATTTTTAAAAGCATAATTTCTTTGATGAATATGTGGTCTATATATTTAGGGGAAAGTACCAAAAAAATACTAGACTTTTCATATCAATGCCAGAAACATCCCTTTATTTTACAAACTACAAGTTTGCACCTTTTGACCTAACTGCAGTTTTAATCTAACTGAATGGGGTTATTAAAATGCCATTCTGCTCTTATATCTGAAATTCATATTTCTCTGACTATTCCATCTTTCTCAGCCTTACAATTCTTTTTTCCACATAAACTCTTTATCAGTGATGTGACATGCCTTTCTCCTCTCCTGCTCTTGGTCTTGCAAATCTCTTCTCGCAGTTGCTTCCCACTTTCTGATTTCAATGCCCACATTTTAAATTGAAGGCCAAATAGAGGAGGAAAACAATCACCCTTTGGTATGTTTTCATCCCCAATCTTGCAGCCTTAGAGCTGCATAACAGTTTCTGTGTGAATTTGTTGTTTGAATTGAGTGAATAAATGTCTGAATAACTTGGATTAGGACACCGAATTTGATAACTTTACCAAATTTGATAACTTAAAAAGTGAGAAGATTATGCAAGTTAAAACATTCATTTTCCTTATACGTGACCGCATATTGGAATAAAAGGCACAAAAGAAAAGGGTTAAGGAAAAGGATTATGAATATAAGATGGCCAACATCTTTTTCAGAAGTCAAAAGCGAGAAATTGCTGAGCTTAAACTTAAGGATAAAGCAGTATTTTTGGAACAAGAAAGCAAATTTGGTAAGTGTCATGACTACATTAACCAGAGTTAACCACTATTAGTTAACAGCAAGGTGCAAAGTGGAACCAAACAATAAAACACAAGGTGCAAACTTGTAGTTTGAAAGTAGAGGTATGTTTTTGGTATTTTCCCTATATTTAGATACTTTAACATCTATGCTCCATGTTTTGACTCAGATAATTTGTAAAATTTACATATATAAACATCTGTTCTCAAGTATATATAATCCTTCTTTAAACAGCGACTGGGACATAGGTTATCCCTCCCAAACCCAAAGAAAATGTCCTGAAATGGGCATCCAAGTGCAAATAGAAAAAATCAAGACAATAACCTTATCTGACCAAGTACTGTCATAGGTACTTACCCTAATTAGCGGAGGTGCATTAAGGGGAGAACCATCTGTTCCTCGACAAAGGACATTAGCGAGATCAAATCGGAATCCATCCACATGATACTCAGTAACCCTGGATTTTGATATAAGACCACAAACAGAATCATTACAGGATTCCATGATACAAAGTTAAGCAGCCAGATTTGCAGCACGTGAAATTTAAAAGTATATGAAATTAAATCAGCTGTACTTGCAAAGATAGCAGGTGCATTTCTTTAGGACTTTACACCCAACCAAAGTTCAAACATCGGAGATTGTAGCAAATTTAAGGTCTGTAGATATTTCAAAAAATTTAAATGATAAATTTAACTCTGCATAGGGAGAGACTACATTAACATTGATCCTTCAGCTTCTCAAGCTCTCAAAATATATGAAGTTCATCATTGAGATGCATCACTGTCATTTCATATCAGCAGAAATATTTGAAAATTCATGCAAAGAAGGATAATATTTGAACTAGAGCATGCGTTAGTGCCTTTACAAAGCCCAAACGTATATGTTCTTAATTTCAGGAAATTAAACTCACCAATGCCTTAGGCTATCAAGAATTAGTTCCATGACCACAGGATGATTGCAGTTTAACGTGTTTCCTGTAAATGAACAAAACTAATGTAACTGAGGATAAAATGATGTTATGATAAGTACCAAAAGTCATCAAAGACAATTTTGAATAGCCATTAAGACAGAATTACAGTGCTCCATGCAGATCAGGGGAAAGGAGTGACAAATACAATGTTGATGTGTTATTCTGACAGCCAAAGACTTTGTATCTCCAGGGAAGATTCAAACTTCTAATCCAAAAAGATGTACTATAAAATATCACAAAAAAATCTAGTAGCATTTTGGCACCACATACAGTAGGGAACAATGCTTTGCCAGCACAAAGAAAAGCTGTTGAAAAAGAATATCCCCCAAATTCACATTTCTTTCTTGTATTTCCATTTTTATCAATTATTTTGTATTCAACCATCATTTATTCCAATAAACCAATTTAAAAAAATGTACTTAAGACTCACCTGCAAAGTTACAGCCAAAAAGAGAGTTGGGACATCTAAACAAAAAGCTAGGCAACCACACCAATGAGCACCAATTTGCTCTAAAGTAACAATGTCAACGAACTGCTGGGATCTCTTCACAATAAATTTTGTGCAAAGCCACTCAATATGTATGATCACAGACTCATAAGAAGCCCATCTTTCAGAGAGTATAAAGACATGGACCAAGCCAACCATTGAGCACTCCCCAGGAGGATCCACGACCAGCAGAGATAATTAAATGCACCAAGGAGCTTTCAGTTATAAATCAGGAAAATTAAGCTGACAACACCCTCTGCATTGTAGGTAATGTCTAGTGGCCTGAACTAGCAAAGTGCACTTCTTGGCTCTTAGAGATTCAAATTCTGTTAGGGATGGTATTTTGAATGTTACCATGGACAGTAACAGGTTGAGTATTCTTGAAAAAAGCTATGCCAGGTTATCCCCAAAAAAAGGCGGTAGAAGAAAAAAAACAACCACACTAAAGAATGTGATGGTCTGGAAGTTCCATTTCAACTTAAAATAATTCCAGAAGGCACAGCACACACACAGCCACTGATCATGTGGAATTTCTACTTATACAACTGTTCAATCTGAAAAGGTATCATCAAGAGTCTTTTTCTCCCTCTTTCTTGCTCATCAATAGAACTCTCTGAACCATTTTAAAGTTTGGATCTATTAGCAACTAAGGAAAAATCGAGAAAGAAAAGCAGTGGCACTGAAAAGTCAAATTTGCATCCGCAACGAACAGTTTGAAGCTAGAAATGCTATACACACAGACATAGAATTTAAGAAGGAAAGAAAGAGTGACATATTGCAAACATTTATCTCCCTAGTATCTGGACTGAAGCAACACAAGTAAAGGAAGAAAAAAAAAAAAGTAGAAATCAGTAAGGCCAACAAATTACCACATCCAGAGAAGTTCAGCAAATGGCCATTTGAATCCAACATGTAATAAACCTGTCCACAATTAATGATAATTCTAAGGAGCTGGGAAACATATGTTAAAAAACATTGTCTATGATGCTTACAATTATACTGCATAAGTATGAGAAAAGGAAAAACCAGTTGAACACCACAAAGTAGGTCATCCTTAGAGCTATGATTAGGGGCCTTGATGTGATCACCACTCCCAGATAATGCCCATCATCTCACTCTTTCCTTGGCAATCAGTTGCAAAGAGCCTTAACGATATTCAGAGACATTTCTTTAAAGAAATGTAAAAGTTCATTAATTGCCATTGCTAAATCTAAAGTTGATCCTGCTAAAGAGCCTCTTCCCAGTGGCTTCAAATGTTTTTGGAAGAGATCACACTCAGAATTTTACGGTTTGCTTGAGTTTTTTGCAAGCAAATTAGCACAGATCCACATGATGATATATTACTTATCTGGTACAAGTTCGATGGGAGCTTCCCAGTAAGGTATAACTTCAGAATTTTTTTTTTTTTCCTTTTAAAATTGACCATCGCCTTATTCAAGAAAATGTCCTCCTACAACACTATGGTGAGATTTTTTTCCTCCTCTAGCTCAAAAAACTTTCCCCATCCCTTACAGCACCAACATTCTTCAGGTATGAATAGATAAAAACTATACCCACTAAAGCAGTCTCAAAAATTGCATGGCATAACTAAATTATTTTCTAAATTCAGTTGTTTGTAAATCGTTCTACTGCTGACAAATCATACTGTTAGAATAATTAAATAATAAACCACACCTTGATCTAACAACTTAAGGTTTTAGAACAATTGACTATGATCCCACCAAATCTCACATGGTATCAAAGCTTAAGGTCTTGAGTTTGAATCTTTTCAAGCCCCACTAGCCTCCCCAAATAAATTTCCACACCTAGTACTAGGCAAAAGACCGGACTAAACATGAGGGTAAGTGTTAAAATAATTAAATAATAAACCATGCCTTCGTCTAACAACTTCAACTTTTAGAACAGTTAGCTATGATCCCACCAAATCTCACACATGCATAGAAAATGGCAGAGTATCAACCGTAACTGCAGCTGAAAATTGCACATCCGTGTAAAAGCTTCAAGAGAACATGCACAATAATCACCTTATTATCAATCCCACGAAAAGAAGTTGTATAAGGATTCTTATCATCAGCCTCATTAGTGTGATTGTACACAACATCCAGAATGACCTGCAAAGATGATAGCTCAGAGAGAAAGTCACTTAGACCTCCAAAAAGCAAATAGAATGAACAAAGAAAACCACCGAGAACATGCAATTTTGTACTTAGGCAAAAGGAGTATCATCTACCTCAATGCCAGCACCATGCAAAGCTTTGACCATTTCCTTGAATTCCCGAGAAGCATTAACAGGTCCTCCACCACCACTAGCATAACGACTCATGGGAGAGAAGAAATTTATGGTAGAGTATCCCCATGTATTAATCTTGGAAATTCATGCATCATGAACCAGATCATTTATTAAGTGAGACAGGGATGTAAGAACACAACAGTTCACAGAAATTTTAGCATAAGAGAACAGAAGCTTTTGAAAGCAAAGGGAAACAATACATGGCAGCAAAATCCTGCGAACAAATAAAATCCCACCCATCCCACCCAGGTTACATGGTAGCAAAGGAAGTTTGCTTCTCTGTGCTATAACAAGCCTTGCTATGTAACATCTGAAAAAAGACTTGGCCCAACAATGGGGAAGTTGTATTTCAAAGTTTTCTGGATGAAAAGATCATTTTTCTATTCAGGGTAGGAAATAATAATTCAGTAACCTAGACAATTATCACGGAAGAAATAACAAAAAGCTTACATAGCTCTAGCAGATATATGATGTGGCACTTTTATCTACTGCCACAAATAACATTCATTTACTTGTAAAACCTCCTTAGGCAAATACATTCTCTACAAATATGTGGATAGCAGTAGTAGTAAAGTAACAACTCAAGAATAAGCTATCATATACTTGAAATGCACATGACATTTGTTCACTCATCATATACAAGAAAGTTATACTTCATGGATCAATTGATTATTATATTACCATGTGATCTCTTGGATTTCTTCGCCTTTGAAACTCAAATTCGTCGAACTCAAAAACGGGCAACAACTCCACAGCGTTTACTCCAAGCTCCAAAAGATGGGGTATCTGTAGACACCAAAAAAATATACAGTCAGAAAGATCATGGAAACATGACGATGATACTTAAAAAGTTAAACATTTAAAGTTCATACAAAGATATTGCTCAGGATATTTATAGGAGAGTGGTGAGATGAGAAGGAAACCTCAAACCACCCATTGAAAGTTTCCTTTGGGAGGAAAATATAAGGCAGAAAGCCCCAAGTATTATCCATGTCTTACTACACCAAATTTATAGCATACAAAAGCATAAAAAACCATAGAAGCATCTAAAATTCCTTTTTTATAGTTTCAAATATAGGCAAATTCTTGATAATTAATAGCAGATACAAGTACAGTTGACAGCTCCATCACGCATGTCATATTTCCAGCTCCATGTTTTCGCTTATTTTTACAATACTGAGATTGAATCACAGTTTTCATCCCAGCACTTACCACTTAAACAGCAGTTTGCTTCAGTATTTACCTTTTCAATAACTCCAAGATAGCTTCCACGTAGATCAGAATCTAGCCCGCTAGACTCATCAGCTGTAAATGCACGAACGTTCATTTCATATATAACAAGATCTTTCTGCAAGAAACAAGTATCAGAACAGAGATATTGAGATGTAAAGTGACGGAGCAAACAACTGCTAAAAGTTTAACCTCTCCATCATCTATTTTGATAAAATCTCCTACAGCTACATAAGAGACGTGAGATGTTTTGAATCAGTTTATGCTCATGAACCACAGGTTGCAAAGCAGGATAGACATAAGACAGAAGAAAGAAGAAATAGTGTGAAAATAAACTTAAGGTGTCAGATGATTTATACTCACAACACCATACAAGCAACCAATGTACCTCAGGTATATTAGGAAGCTTGTAGTCCTTCCCCCAATTGAAAGGCAAACTATCAAATTCATAAGTTCCAAGAAATTTCGATAGCTTATGGTTGGTATCTCCAAAAAACCGACGACCTTCTATGAGTTTTGCATAAGGATCTATAAGCACGATATTGCGGTCAAATCGATGTCCTTCATTAAACCCTCGTGGACCATCCATGCGATAGCCATAAAGGACATTGCTACGAGGCACACCCTGTTTGGTAACGTCAGCAGTTTGAAATTGTTCAGTATAGATAAAATGGAAAATGCCTCCAGTAATTAAGCACAATAATAGGTTCTTATGTATGCAGCAAACCAAAAAACTTATGCCCATAAATTATATGATATGTAAACACAACATTTTTTTTCAACCAAGGAACAAAAATCCTTGGAAAGTTCATAGTTGTGCAGATACCCCCTCCATTCATCTTTACTTAGAAACCCTGACAGAAGATGATGTGATCTAATCAGAGATAGCCACATGATAGTTCCATTACAAAATTTTGACGTCTGCAAATGAATTTGCATGCAAATACAAATGACACAAGAACTAAATTTCCAAAAGGGATGCTATACAAGTATGACATTAACGAGATTGAAAATGTTTAAATTTAGGACAAAACGTCCAATTACATAACCCCTAGGAATCCCATAATGGCAGAAGACAATCTATTTACTCAAGTCAATGCACTGTAAAGAGAGAAACTCGATAAAGCAGCATAGCAAGGACTACCTCAATGCATATATGCCAAATATCTCCAGTTTTGTTGTCGTGAGGATCCAAAGTTAGCTCAATAAGTTCCTGATCCACTCTGCCAGCCTCCCCACTGACAAGACCAACCAGAAGCACTAAGTATGGCAAACCAATTATGACTGAATGAGAAACGATCACTTGTAAAGACATATTTCAGACAAATGGCAAGATCTAGTTCAGTCAGAAATTACAAGATTTGTGATTAGAGTTTCTTTCATTCTTCCCTTTCGATAGGAAAGAAGAAGTAACATAATTCACCTCACATCAAAACAAGACAGACTCTCTGAAGTTGAATCGAAAGCAAATTGTATACAAGATAATAAATCAGTCTATAAAGACGGATGAATCAGAGAGTTGAGGAGACTATATGCAACTATTAAGTCTAGCTATTGACAAAGAATATGCTAAAAATTATGAGGCCTTGCCCAAAGAGAAAAGCAAAATTGAAGGAACAAGTTACCGAAAGTTATTGATAGATCATGTAATGGAATTATCTTTCCAGTGGAATGTATATCTGAGAAATCATATAATTGTAAGGAAACGTTAAATTGCATGGGGAAGACGTAAGTGCCTTCCCACTCACCTCTGGGGAAGTGATAAGCAAAGTGTTACTGCAGTTGCATTCTGTGAAAATATAGCAAAGTTGATTCCATTATCAACTTCTGATACCCCCAATGGAAATGCCTGGCCTGGGAAAACTCTGAATGGGCTTTGAGTCTCTGATACTTCCGGGACTTCTTCCTAAAAATCCAAGACCGCGAATGTAGCAAATTACAATAAACCACAAGAGAATGCATATAGCCTTGGCAACCTAAATCGGAAAAAATTATAAATTCAAGATGTCAAAAGCTGATGCAGCCAAAATCATTAGAGATGATATTTGTTCCAACATTGGCATTTCTACAACGCATCAATTCACAAATCATATAACAGCCCTAAAGGATTAGGATTCTTCTCACAGGTAAATTCGTCATATTACATCTTTTAGGATTTGATTCTTAGGAGGATTTTATCAAGTTTCCTGTTTCTATTATGTTTCTTGCTTAGAAGTTTCTTATTCCAACTAGGAGTAAAAATTTTAGAAAGCCTATTTATATGGTTGTAATTCTCTCTTTTCAATAGAGCTGATGATTATTGAATTTTGCAAGTATTTGCTTTGGGAGTGTGTGATGCAATTTTTCGCTTAGGTGCAATGAGAGCTTTGGCTGTGAAGCTTAAAGATTTGCTCTTTGTTGTGGGACTTGTTGTCCTACATCAGTTTTTGGTATTAGAGCCAAAGTTTAGTTATCACAAGGAGTTTGATCAGGAGTTTTTCTCAAAGCATGCTGTTATTGAACTTCTTCAGCCACGGGGGAAAAACTCTGTGGATGAAGCTGATGAATTAAATTGTTCAACACTTCTAAACTCGAGGACAAGTTTTCTGCAAACAGGGGAGAATGATGCAGCCAACAAAATCACGCAAGATGATATATGTACTGTTGACGTTTCTACCAAGTTGTGGCGAAGATCAACCATTGCATTAATTCACAAATCAAATAAGAGTCCTAGGACAAGGATTCTTCCCATAGATAATTTTAGTAGTATTTAATTCTTATTTCTGTCTTATCAATTTTGTATTTTCTGTTATGTTTCTTGCTTAGAAGCTTCCTCCTATTGCAACTGAGAGTGGAACTTTTAGAGAGTCTATTTATGTGGTTGTAATTCTTTTTTTTTCACTGGAGTTGATGATTATGTGCGATGCAATTCTTCTCTTAGGTGTGATGCTTAAAACAAGTCCGATGCTTAGGAAGCTTATGGTGCTAAGCCCAAAAGTTTATTTTTTGTTGCGGGACTCAGCATCCTACGTCAAAACCTCTCTTAAATGAAAATTAGTTCTACACCTTCTATTTGGGATAAACTGAAGTTATTCTCTAAAGAGAATGAATCCAGATTAATAACTTAAATGACATTCAGCCAAAAGCATACAAAAAACACCACCCACAAGTCAGATTGCCTATTTGGTCAGTAACATGCCTATCTATCAGATCCTTACAACAAAATAATGTAGAGGACATGTGGAGGGGTAATTCATATTAAAACAACAACTAATTGCATTAGCACAGACATCAGAAATGAGTAAAGTGCAGCACAAGAATGAAATTGCTATTCATAAAAAAGTTAAACTAACTTAATCGATAGGATGAAAGCTAAAAGTAAGTGCTTCAAGTTCGACAAGCTCTGCAATGTGGAAAGAAGTCCGGTGAAAATTGTTTCTTGAGCTATTCATAAGTATTGTATGTTTCCCTTAAGTTTTCAATCATACTGTGAAGAATAGAGATATCATCCCATAACAGAGCAACCTTTCGAAACTGGCAGGCTAAGTTTTGGAGTCTAGCCAAGGAAAAAAAAAATAATGGCGCCTCCCACAATTTTCATTTACAAAATGCAGCAAACAGAATAAAAGAACTTCAAGCAAGTTCTTACGAAATTCAAGTTATCACTATTCTTTTCCAGCTGTAGAACTCACATCAAATCCCAAGTAAGCTGAAAAATTCACAAAGCCTCCCAACTTTTATGTTTATGTACATGTATCAACTTCAACAATAGCAGCCTGAAAATGCAGGTAAAAGCTGTAGATTTGCAGAATTTTAATGGATAATCACCTCAAGCACACGTTCTTGAGCCTGACGCCCATAAACTTTAGCCTTTCCTCGTTGTGCACCCTCCCTTGTCTGACCTATGCAAAATGCTTCCGAATGAAACACAGAACGATGAATATCAAACCAGAAAATGTATGTTAATAAAAAGAAATGAAATTCTGATGTATGCCTTTCTGGAAAGACTTCCCCCACTGCCCCCGGATGAGCTTTTGCTCAGTTTCAATCTGGTAAGACATCAACAAAAATTAAAAACAGATCGAGCAATAGAGTTCAGGTTAGCACTGCTCACATTTTAGAAAACTCACGCTTTTAGGCAGATACTACGTGAATATGTGTGTATAGACCATCACAGGACAATGTGAACAGAGTGAAATCATGAGATGATTTCCGATCTTACCTCATTCTAATAATTGAGGCACTGTCGTTCACTTAACTTAATCCCATCAAACTGGACAACTTAAACAATGAAAAACTACGCTCAGACTACCGGAAGAAGGAAAACTCACAAGCATAAGGGGGACTCATAATGCCAGAGTACCCATCAAGAACACATAGGACAAAGCAAAACAAACATGAAAAGAAAGATAAAGGGAGATGAACTACCCCATTTCAAGCCCGCGCGAAGCTCCAACGCCCGAACAAGAAGACGAAGCCAAAGGAGCGAACTTGGCAGCAAAAGCAGAATCAGACTCGCAGGGAGGCGGGCAGTGCATTTTCAGCAGCTGCTGCGAATAAAGAAAGGTTCCCATGAACGGAAAGAACGAGTGAGGACCCCAAACGGCGAGGGGAACCGAATCTGACTGGAGGGTATCAAGAAAAGGCAAGAAACGAGAGGAGGAGAACGAAAAGGCGATCTTTTTAGAAGGCTAGCGAGGAAGCAGAGAGAACTTAGAAGTTGGGAAGAGTTGCTTTTTCGTCTTGGGAGTGTGTGTCTTTCTGTAAGTCTTTCCCCGGGTTGAATTGGGATTCGAGAGACGCATCGAAGTCCGAAGCTCTGCTTCGACTGTCTGCCACGTGAACGGTGAACGCGGTAGCTTTTCGATCTTCTCGGATATCCCATGAAAGCAATCCATTTGATATTTATTGTATCGCATGCATCGTTCCGCCTTCTGCGACGACAAAATATCCTGCAAAAAGTCTCTCTTTTTCCCCCTGAAATCTTTTCCCTTTCCTTCCGTCGTCGAGTGCTGACGCGACCCTTCGCCAGTCGAGAGAGTACTGAGCAGCGCCACGTTGGTGGTGGACGCGTGGCGACCTGTGAACATATCGATCGACGACACCGGCGGCTCGAGAATCCGGAAATTGATTAATTTTTATCCACTGAATCAATCATAAAATGAACGGTGTTCCTCTTATCACAGGTGATCTACTGTTCAGTGCTCCCGATCATAAAGGAGACAACGAGGCCACGGTCGTCGCCACTCTACGAGGATGATGGCAAGGGGCGAGATCGGTTCCGACCCTCACCCAATTCAGGGAAGCACATACCCTCTTTTCTATCTCTAATTGAGATGGTCAATTCATTTTAAATGTATTTTTCCGATGAGATAAGATAAGATGGCGATTATCGTCAATAAAGTCATTTGTGGTTAATGATAACTAAATCGCTCATCTCTTTTTAATAAACTGTGATTTTCTTTTTCTTTTTCTTTTTCTTTTTCTTTTTCATGTCGTGGGAGCCGAACGGTACAATTAGTGCTAATGAGATAAACTAGGTTAATAACTTCAGGTATCTTTTTATGGAGAGAACCATAATTTGAGAAGCAATTTAATTAAAATTAGAGGGCTAGATTGAACATGGTTCGGCGGCTCCTTTGTTGTTTCTGTATCTTTCTTTTTTCTCCTGTGACATTTTGCTAATTGAAAAATGATTGGCTGCATACTGGTATCGGCATTCGGTAGGGTCAGCCACGAGGAGAACTACAACATATAGAGAGAGAGAGATATGGTGCTCCTGCGGTCGTAGCTAATCTACAGTATTTGCTGCCATTTAATGGAAAGAAAGCTCGCGTGATTATGGTGTGCGCGAAGGAAGAATGTTGAGTTTGTGAGACTTCGAAAGCTGATGTGGTTAAATGTTTCATTTAGATGTATCAAATTACACGTTTAAATCGGACTAAGGGTCTCTCATTCGTATTAATTTTGGGGGTCATTATTATCAATATGGATGGAGTCTCCTTGACACTCGTGAAGGGAGGGGAGGTTTATGTTTATACTTGAAGATTAGTCAAGTGAAAAACATTCAGATATTTGGTATCAATTTTAAAGACTAAAAAGAAGAATGTGGGTTCTTAAGTGAACCTTTAATATCAGATAGGTTTTATTATTTATAATCTCAACTAGAAAACTTGAGCCTCTTGCGCTTAAGAATTGCCTTACACTTCAAAGATGTTTGGTGATACAACTTTTTTGTTTCTTCTCATCATATAACTTGGAAGAATCATTCTTATTTGATGTGGAAAAGGTTTAAACGTTTCAAAACGTACCATATTTACTTAATATTTAGATCACAGTTTTTCTCAAATAATCAATTTGTTTCTATTTCAGCCTCTTGAAAGGAAAGCAAGAGGTGCTTCTTTTAATACCTTTTTATTTTTATCGGTCGAAGCTTCTTTTCATACTTTAGTAATTGAACTTTATGGTGAAGCCATCACGCGCTATGGTTACATCCGAAAAGTTGCGCGTGTTCATGGGTAACAATTGATTGGGCCCATTTACTCAATGCACAGCCCAAATTAATCCTTCTTGCAGATTTATACGCAGAAGTTCAATTTTTCTTTTTTTCTTTTTTTAATGTAATATACCTTCAATGCTGAACATTAAATCCCATTCGCTCAACATATTAATGTGGAGAAGACTTACAGCTGGGTTAAGAATACAAAGCAAACCACAACCAATCCATTGAGAGAGAGATTTTGCCAGCTTCATCTAAAAATTCACGGGGTCAATCACATTGGCAAGGCCTAAAAACCATGCTGAAACTTCGTGTGTGCGCCATCTCCAAAGCCCAAAAAGAAGAGGCACTTAAATTGACAGATTCCAAACCAGAAGACATAATAGCCACGTTTCAAACATGATTGTTCGATCATGTGTATCTTATGGCACGTTTTTCCTATGGGATTCTATCTTCCTCATTCGCATGATTGTCCAGATTTTGGTGCTCCATGCACTCTGGGGTTCGAAATTCACAAAATCATGAAATTTTTTGTCTCACAAGGGGAAAAATGAAAATTGAATCTTCCTTCCAGCTCGCAAAATATCACCAGAAGGAGGCTAGTGCCACCAAATATATACACGCTTAGAACCAAACCATTGCTCTGACCTGCATAAACAGCCACAAGATACTATCAGGCCTAAAGTTGAAAAGTTAGCCCAAAATCGATGAGGAAAAATATGTTCAACTGTCAGCAGCAGCTTAGACACAAGCAATTCAACAGACACTTGAGATACTCCCAATTGATGAGAAATAAAGGGAAGGACGAATTAGACAGAAAAAAGGAGATCTCTTTCCAGTCCACACAATGCAGGGGGTCACGAAGAACTTCTCTGGGTTGCTCAAAGAAAAAGCTCTTTGATTTGAAAGCATTTAATGAGCCCCAAAAGTCTTTCCTAAGTACAAAGTCTAGTTCAGAAACTAACACTTCCAGATTTTTTTCAAGTCAGAAAAATAGACTGCAAACTAATATCCCCATTCTCGACAGTGAAAAGTTTGCAACTTCTTTGAAGCATGATTTGCTAGGTAAATTGAATGGAGGACTTGAATATCAAATCAAGGAATACGAACAGGATAGATAAAACGATCCATCTCATCCCTGCCCATTTTTCTAAAGCAAAGGTGCAAACCCTGTCAAAACTAACAGACTCCAGATGATGGAAACATTAGCGGTAATCACCTAACAATGCAAAAGCTGCATTATCCCATGTGTATTATGTGAAGTACAGAGATAGTGACTTGGCTAGATCGATTAGTAGAAGCTAAATGCATTAAATGAACTAGATTATCGACAATAATTATCTTCACCTTGCACTCTGTCAAGCTTAAAAGTAGACGGCCAGCCTCAAAAACAGCCAAGAGTAACCGTGGCATGATGAACATCAAAACCATATCTTCTGAGAATTTGGCACGGTACTCTTCATCAAATGTCATCCAAGCTAGAACACAGGAGAAAGCCTATTTAATTGCAAAAGCTGCAGAGGCAGCTGAGGCCTCTGCTATTAGCGATATTGGTTGGCGAGCTTGCAAGCAAGCGCCAATATCAAAGGGGTGCAACTCAGAACCATCAAAGAGGAGATTTACACCAGGAAGAATTACTTCTCTGCTCTCAGCTTCATCCAGTTCAACCTTGCCGTTGTTGTTGAACCCACTTCTTCATCAGGCCTTATGGCTGCTTCATAGACAGGAGCTAGAGCATATGATCTGCAGATTTTTCCAAAAAACTGACATTAGACATTGTCGTATCCATCAAAGCAAAGCACAGTCATTTTCACTTCTATGATTGCAAAAGCATACCAGCACATGAATGGAGCACATAAAATATGCAAATGATTCCTTCCCAAAAATCATGCACTAACTTCTCTATACTTTGTTTGTAACACCTCATGTTCCGAATATAAGAACATATGCAGCATCCTATAAAACATGTCTCAAGGTGCATGCAATAGGTATGCTATCCGCAAAGATAAATACAGTAATAGACAAAGATACGGATTTGATTTACAGGGCTTTCCTGTTTCATCAAGAGAAATTTCAATACTTAATCATGTAAGACGATCGCAATCAGTTATGAACTTGTATCCGAGCAATAAAATACAAGTGCAGAAAGCACAGGCAGTGTCTAAATAGTACCTTCCCTATCAAATTCCATCATTTCCTAATCATTGAGCATCCAACTCAGGCAAACGAACACCTGGATGTTCTACATGTAGAGGAAAATTTCTATCCACAAAGCTCTAAAAACTCATTGGCCATTCCAATCACTAGGAACATCTTTTAATGCGGCACAAGCCACATTCCCATTTGGCGTCTAGCTTAAGCAAACTTTTGAGGATTTTAGAACCCCTAATTTAAGGCTTTCAGCATCATATCTAAGCAAACAGCTCCAAGTTAAGTTGCCAAACACAACAGCAAATGCAATAAGCAACAGCATTCTAGTGGTTAAAGATTCATCCAGTATCATCACTAATATCCTCTCACCCATGAGTTATTTCAAAACAGGTAGGATCTTATAATCAAATGCATACACCCTCAATGGAACCATGAGGAATTTGTAGAAAATATTGTAAAGAGATATATATAATCAAATGGCATAAGATAATATACAGGCAACCACAATTTATAAACAAGGATTTGATAATATCCTTGTCATCATTACTTATCTATTGAAAAAAATGTGATGTCATTGTTAATAGCATCATAACTTTGCCAAAAGCTCTCAGTTAACTCTATAGTGAACAGAACATGCAAATCAGAATGAGAAAAAATATGCAGAGAAGAATTTGAAGCACATATTGTACAAGTTCCATCTATTAATCCTGAGCAAGAATATCTGCAAGAATAACACATGTAACTTCCTCGAGTTTAAAATATTTGACATTTGAATAGGAGACTTGCCAAAAGATATTCTCAATCCTTCCATAAAGTAGTATTTTCCCACAATTGGAGGGAAAAGTTTACATGTATACACTTATTCTTTCTCAATATTACCTATGAAGATACTGAATTCAAATTAGTAATCACTACTAACACAGATACAATCATGGCCTGTTCAATGTACACATTAGTATAAAAATCAAATCCATTGCTACAAAATATACACAAAAGTCCTCCCAGGCATCAAAGCAGGAATTTGAGGAACTCAAGACTAGTAAGTCTAGAACACTAGCAGGCATGATGGTTCAGCAGGCCAAACCGAGGATTCCCAAATATTTTGTCCCATGCCTTCTCAAAACAGAAACTATCAATTCTATTGGAAGTAAATAGCTATTGAGATATCACACAGGTAGCATTCCGATCCCGCATGGAAACTTATGCAGTGATAAATTATTTGAAGAAAAAGGAATTGATGCTGGAGGCCAACACAACATATCAAAGCATGTCTTGCATGTAGAGACAGTAAAGTAAGGTTTACAAAGACAGACCTAAGAATGCTGCCATCAAAGCTCAGGACTTCAGTGCGGCAACGCTGCCTGTTAGCAAGTTTCAATCTCTGACGCTCACTTGAGGCACCAGAAATTGGTGAAGAAGGATCCACTAGTGGATTCCACCTTCCACTAGCATAGGTTATTAGCTGTCGAGATTTCTCCTGAGATTGCTCTTTCTGATAGAGAAGTTTAGCAGCCGGACCTGTTGCTTGGTACTCTGCACAAACATCTCGCAGATTTTTCCTTAATCCTTGCATTGCGTCATGATGCTCAGTAAGTGAATCTGTTTGAAGAACATGAGACGAGACCACTCTTTTACATATAAGGTTGCATAGTTTTGGACTGAAAAGTGGAATGCCAAATTCCACACTCAAAGGGACCCATTCATACTTCTCATCGTCAGGAGAAAAGTAGTCTGAGTCTCTTTCTTTAAAAAGTCTTAACAAACGAATATAACCAATCATTCCCAACTCTATCTTGTTTGCTAGAACATTCAACAAAGAGTTCAATTTTGAACTCTCTCCTGCAGATAGCCCCAATTCTTCACCAATAAAAGCAACTGAACCATTAAAGTTTCTCAACGGCAAAGGGACATCCATAGTGATGACTCTACCAGATTTATCAAGGTCACACCTACTTAATGGTTGGACCAATACAGCCGAATACTTGAGAAGTGAATTCAAGCAGTGTAAAAGCACACCTCCTTTAACTAGATTCCCCTCAAACTTGCCTCCAAGACCTCCTACAGTAGAGCCATCCCAGGACCATATGAGTGCTTTCTCACAACCAGCCAGTGGTGCAGGAAGCAAGCGTAAACACTGTCCTTTCATCAGAACGACAGACAAAGGGCCACTAGCCACAGTTGAGTACAGCACCAATTTCATCCAAGGAGTCAATGATGAATAAGAGGGAGGACCAAAATGAATTGGACCTGATGGTCCAGGAAGAACTGAAGAAAATGGAAGAGGAACCATGGATACAACAACATCATAGTCACGAAGAAACAGTCGATCCAAAGTGGCTGGTGCAAGAGAAGCCAAGCTTTCACAGCGCAGAATATCCACACGATACTTCTTTAACCTCTTTGATGTGTTTCTTCCTGTGTCTAATGCTTCATCTGGTGTCAACTTCTCATCATTCTGGATAGCTGTCTCCACAGTAGCAGCCTCATTCTCATAGTTACTGTCTTCTGATATTTTGATGGACGACATCTCTTCTGATATGCTATTGGGCTCTACAATAGGAGAATGGTCCTGAGGTGTTTCAGATTTTGTGGAATCATTCAAATTTAGCCCATCCTCAATTGTGTTTGCTTGCCCTGGGTTGTCATCAGAAGAGATCTCAACCACAACAGCACTAGCCACGTCCTTGCTTGGACCAACATTGTCCATCGTACTGCAGACTTCATCCAGACTTAGACTGGTAGAAACACCCCCTGATTGCAGACACTCAAGAACACAGCGAAGGCTGAAGGCGTGATTTGCAAATTCCTGCAGTTCTCCCTCAAATTTAGTTCCTTCCAAAGTACTTAGATCCTTGCAGAGATCAGCAATGCTAGCATGACCCAACTTTCCCGCTTCATATAGTGTCACAGCATGAGATTTCAAACCTGAGCATACAATTCATTCAAGGACATGATTATGAGAGAATGACAGACATGAGGACATTGAAAAAATATTCAACAAGTAAAAGATTCCAAGAATTGGCAAATGGAATTCATAATGGACTAAAAGGAAAAAGTCAACCAAAATAAGTCTGATGGCGGGGCTATTTCCACCCCATTTATGACTAAAGCCACTCCATTTTCACTAAAGACAGATTTTCCTTTTAATTGAATAGTGATGGACCCTAAATCAATTAACTTTCCTTTGTTTTTCTTCTTCTTTTTTTTTTAGTACAACCGGTTATAATTGGCATAATCAAGAATAGCACATGTTTTCTTTCTTTCTAATTTCTAAGTGGGAATAACCATGCATAACAAACAACGCAATTTCTAAGAAGCTTAGTAGTTTCCACATTGTCAAGCAAATTTATGGATTAATTGACAACAAAAAATCCAGAAAAAATTAAACACAAGCAACTTATTAACACAAATTATATATTGTAAACTTTTATTTTTGTTGTACATATCACTCATAAAACTCTTTCTTAATAGTTGTCTTTTATAGATGCATAATGGGATCACCTGATGAAACAACAAAAAAAGCCCTCTTTAAAGATTTGCCAAAATGAAACCACAATTACATTTCCCAATGAGAAAATTTAAGAGATGAAAAACTAAATCAAATTTGTCCATAATATAGGAAATGATTGTAAACTAATACTTAAATTTCATTCATTTTGGATTGATCATTAATGGAATATTTACAACAAAAGAAATCAAGGTGCCTCAATGTGAATCACCTTTGAAAGTCATTGTTTCCAAGGTATTTCTAGATGCTCATATAACTTCTAATGTTCCCTGTATGAAAGGTTGTCATTGATGCTAGAAAATAAATAAAATAAATCACCAAGTCTTTGATATTGTAACTAAAGAAACTTAATTTTTTTATGACTAATAAAATAACAAATTCACCATAAAAGTGAGACAAGAATGGACACGTTGCAATAAGAGCAATGATGAAGAAGATACTACTTTTTTTATTTTTCTAAACAGCAATAAGTTTAAATTTGAATGAAACCCGTAATATGAAATAACTAAATTGAAGGATACTGTGCAAATATGGAAACCATCCAGTGATTTTGTCTCTTTAGTGCAAATAGGTGGATTTAGTCATGTAGGGAGTGGAAGCAGCCCCAATCTGTCTAATTGCCATTCTCTTGTCTATGCTCCCAGAAATAAGATGTTGGACTAAAAGCAGATAATATTATATCAATGCACCCAAAAGGTACAACAGTTACTAGTTAGAGTAAATAAACCGCTTGACCAATGAAATTTATCATGTAGAACTCATGGATATAGTACATTATGAACTGCAAGAGTTCCTTTTTTCATTAGTGGACACCATGGTTAATTCAATTCCAGTAAAGTTGCATAGTGCTACTTTCCCATGTGCAAGTCTACTTCCCAGCATTGTAGAAAAACTCTTTAATGAACGTCAGTTCAAGAAAATGCCAGCACCATGCAATCAGTAACAGTATTTCAAAATAAATCAATGACAGTCAAGTATGAAGAGAGTCTGTGTTTGCAAAACCAGCTTATGGTTCATGAAAAGGTTGCACAGCTATACCTTTTTCTTAGGCCAGATATTTGGGTTAACAAAACAAGCTTTGGCTCGATTTAGCTCAACCAGACAAAACCTACCACTTAAAATTCAACTGAGCTTCTGCTTAGTGAATGATAGATTTGGTTTTGGTTATATGATGAGTCTTGATGTGAATGCTATCCTCGACCAACTGGACTCCTAATTAATGATTTAATGGGTCAGTAGCCCCTAAGGCCTCTTATGAATAATTTTATACTGATAAGAAAAGTGTTTTGCTCCTTTCAATATGTATTTGATGCAGGGAGAACAAGTCGAGAAATAGGAGGAGGAGGAATTGTGCATTCAGCTGGACACTCTAAACTTCTCTTGAAACAAGGCCTATGCTTTTACATAAGCTCATCAAGCTTTTATTGGTAAGCAACTTTTAATTGGCCTCACAAGTAACTAGCATTTGAAAGCAGTATTTCGAAATTGGTGCTGTTAGAATTTGGGTAAAAGAGGAAAATTATATAGGAAGAAATATATGCTGTGTATCTCATGGACTTAAGAGAGTCTAGGCAATTGCTATCACATTATTTACATTTGAAGCACAAAAGAGGGTGTTAGGGCAATTGCTACCATATTGTCATTCGCATGAAAGAACAGGTCCAGAACCACCCAAACCAAACTTATAACCTTTTAGCTGTTACTACTTTTTTTTCTAGCTTTTAGGCCATAGTAAGCACTCTGTTGAGTAAGAAAACATAAGCCAAATGAAGGCTGGAGTCTTTTGCTCCTACTCAAGTAGTAACACGGGAAAGTAGTGCTTCAATTTGCTTCCACCACCAAAATCACTCTAAGATGCCATTTCAACCTCTTTAACTGACAACTCCTAAAACATCAATTTTGGAGCTAAACTCAAATCAACAGTACAAAGCAAAGAAATTTACATTCCCAGTCAATGAAAAATTTTAAGAATTAGAAGTTCAAAGATACCTGGTGAAACAGACCCCATCATAAGGTAAGAGGTGATATTAGCATCAACCACAAAAGCCACACGAACGTGGCCACTAGCTGGCCTATTGTTTTCTGACCCTGAGACATCACCTTGTTGAGCAGCATCACTGTCTCCAAACATGTTTTCTGGGCCAATATTAGCATGAGAAGCATCTTCTTCATTTAATATGTTTCTTGGAGTTCCTGGAATGCTTGCCTCCTCAAGAACAGAGGCCGGATCAATCACTTTTATTGCCCATCCCAGTCGACAAGCAAAAGAAGCGGCAGCCTGAAGCTGGAAAAGGTCAGCCTGTAACGTTGTGGCCAGTTCAGCAACCGTGGCATTCTCACTTGAGACCACGAAAACAGCATAAAGCAACCTAAGAGACATCACGATGAGATCTCATTAAAACCATTATATCATAATTCAAGAAAGAACAAGGCCAAGAACAGCCAGCTTACTCCTCAATAGGGTCCTCATACGATTGCTCCCTGTTGGAAACAAAACCTTCAAGCCTGGCAACTGGCATGCTCAAATGTTAACAACTTAAGGCACAGACATGATAAACAAACAGGAAACTTTAAAAGGAAAAAAAGAGCAATAAGGCCTAAAATGTGGTCACATTATACGAGGTTATAAAAAATCACTTTCCTGAGAGTTAGAAGCTTTAGGAAAATGTCTTAAGTCTATGCATGCCTTCCCCGGAAAGGTAAAACACAGGAATCTTTAGATAATTGAGGTTCATTGATCCCATATGGCAACAAATCATGGAATCAACTCTCTCAACTTATGATGGCTAGACTGGCATTGAACTCCGAAAGGAGAATAAAATGCAAATCACCTTTGAAACGGTCATCAGGGTAAACTGGGGCATCAAAGTAAACTAGTCCCCGCCTATATAGACCCTTTATAATGTCAGGATCAAACAAAATATATGCATTTGCTTCTTCCTTGCAGATTTTATCGATTGTCGCTGCTTCTTCTTCTGAGAGTTTCTGAAGGGAAGTGCATTCACAACTCAATCAGCTCAAGAGCAAGATACAGACTAATAGTAAATAAAAGAACCTCAGCGTGCACCATTCAGGTTAAGTAAGTAGATTGTGTGTCCAATCCAAAGCAAAAACTGTCTTTAAACACTCTCACGCTGAATTAACAAGAAAAGGAAGGATTGCAAGATATCGTACCTTAAATTCCTCAAGAGTGAAGTTTACTAAACAAACTCCCCACCATGGTTCAATGGTAAAATCCACAGGTTGCGTAGGCAACATTTCTTTTGCAATGGACTTGTTCAGCTTCCACATAATTTTCTGGAAAGTTCAAAACAGACAAGAAATTACTACAATGGCTACTCGAGTTCATCGTCAGAATTGCGCAACTTAGTGATAGCCAAAGAGAGATGAGTTTGGAGAAAATCAGTGACTCCAAGGCCCTTCAATGCAGCATATAAGAATCCATCAGCAGCTAGAGAACATAAATTTTCCTGCGATACAACTTATGCAGTAGTCCTTAAACAAATGAATGACCTAGATATTGAATAAGTACCACACATATGTAGCATACACAACTGGGTTCCTAAATGGAGCAGATGTTCAGGATTGAATTACACTGTAATACAGAGAGCTAATGCCAATACAAAATAAGACTTGTGTAAAGCAACATCCAGCAATGCATAACATTTGTCCATAAAGAAGAAAACACATGACCTCATACTGAGACAAAAAGAAGCAAACAACAAAGAAAACACATGATGTCATTATTTTCAAAGAGTGAGCAAAAATCTATACTATGAATTACAAATTTCAGAAAATCATATGAGAGTATTCTTATCTAATTCAAAATTGCAGGTCATTCACTTCAATACTGTAAAAGGGCAGATTCCCAATTCTCTAAAAGGTCGGAATCTGAAAAGTTTGACTATCTTACATGTTTCAAGCTGAAGTAGTAAAATCATATGTACATCATGGCCATACTTTTAATTCTTATAACATGGTGAGGCCAAACATGAGGAAGAATATGGTGGAAAGAGGTCTCTTAGTATTTTCATACATATTATTCCAACCAAGTACTCTAAAGAAAGTACACATGCAATTCAGTACCTTGGATCTGCACTTGTTCATAATATCTATAAATTCATTTCTCCCTATTCCTGTTAGTCGCAAGGCATCCGCAGCGCTAAAATTTGGAATGCTGTCATAAGGTTGCTCTACAATCAAAATGAAACAATAAAACATATGTCAGTCAACTTCTCAATATCCCACAGTTAAGCATGTTTAGCTAATCATATGCAGAATCTTTTGGGAAAAACAAGAACATAAGATCATATCCATTACACTATCTGGTGGAGCAACAGTAACCCCCATCAGACAAATCCTCAGTCAATTACTGTTTTCGTGATCTTTTTATCACCAACCACAGAATTAGACATGATAACTGGCAGTAGTAAGTTCAAGGACATCCAATAGACATCACAAGCGTCAACTTCTTAACCATAGAGCTATATCAGCACAGAAAAAGTTTCAACTCCACATTCTTTGCTCCTCACTTCAGAATCTCAAAAAGTAAAAAGCAAATTACCATTCTTCATGACCTCAAATATCATGTCGCAGTAATATCTGAAAGGTGATATCCTCATGACACGGCAAACATACTCTGCCAGATGGTAGGGAAATAGCTGCACGGTATAAATCAACCAGGTAAATGGTGTTACTGCTGACTGTAAGTAAAAAAAGTGTATCGCCACAAAAGTGTCTCTGACTCCAAAATGAGGTGTCTCAATACTGTTCACAATAGTCCAATGTCAAATGCAAGGAAACCTCATCAATTAGAAAATATTGTCATAATCAATGTCCCTAGAGGGACACATCATTGCCAAGGTGAAAGGAGAAAATAGTTATACATGCTAAGATAATTAAAGTCATGTAACCTCCAAATCTATATTAAACAACAGTTCTTTTAACAATTTATGAAGCAAGAGCATCTGATACCAGCCCAGCTCACTGTTCCTTTTAAGACCATATAACATGACCATGATATCTAAATTAAAGAGATCCATAAAATCCATAATGACACTCACTGCCAAGTTCCTTCGCAGGTACCGCATCATATCTTCGTAATACTCGCTTTCTTTGCAAACTTTACGAGCAAAGCAGGTATTCCACTGTAGCCTTTTCTTTATGCAATGTTCGATTATCCTACAAGAGTAAGAACATGGCAAAATGCGTCAATATGCCAGAAGGTTTAAGTAAGCAGCACACAAACTTCAAATCATCAAAAAGGGATCAGACATTTGGAAGGGAGGCATCGTTATCATGAAACCAAACAAACATTGATCGAATCGTTGCCCCTTCATAAAACCCTTTAAAGTCATCAAAACACTCGTTCAATCTGCTTCATTCACAAAACCATTTTTTTTTCTTTCAGCAGCTTTAAGTGCCCTTAGCCATTATGGTCAGATCTCCTTGGTAAGGATCAGGATGAATCAAGAAAGACGGGCAAAAGACAACCACTTTACCAACACTGACCTTCGGTGCCATTCTTCTTTAGAAGAAAGAGTGGCTTGGAGTCGTTTAGGGAGGCTTTCCCAGGGGCACTCCTCCTTGATCGCTTTCAAGATCAACTGCTCCTCGACCGTAGCGGGAGCTCGCTGCATTGTCACCACTTCCTGGAAAAATCAACAACGGCCACATCACGTTTTACAGAACCGTTCAAGAAGGTTAACCTCGTATCTACATCCTTACACCACCGAACGCCGCAAATTGCGAACGAATCCAGGCAAAAGAAACGCCGGCCGCATCTAGACAGCATCACTTTCGGACGAAGGCTAGAAATGCGAGCTCGCGATACACTAATGCAGCCGACATGCATCATCACCCCCAGGTTCATATGCTCGACCGGCGAGAACTACTGTGCAATTTACCTGATCGTTGATGACGATCGACTACAGAGGAAAGACGCTCGAATGTGGGAAGAAACCCGGTAACGGCGAAGGAACTGGACGTGCACCGGAGAGCCACCGCGTCCGGCCGGATCGAGGAAGGGTTCGGAACTCTGAAATTGTCCGGCCCGGCTGTGGGAGATTTGAGATCTGGAGCGGAGGATGAGAAGAAGAAAAGCCCGATGCAATTGTAAATTCAGTGCATGATCTCCTGCTCGTCGTGACAAAGCTTGACTCGCTCCCGTACCTGGAAGATTGTCGGATCAATTGGTACGAGCAAGCCCGTCAACCCGACCCGACCCGACTGAAACTTAAATTTAAAAATTAATTTCCTCTTTAAAAAATCGAAAATCATTTTCAAAATATAATTAAGTATTCTCCTTTAAGTTTAGGAAAATTTACCACAAGGGAGTCCCTTGAGACCAGCATAGGACACTGGTGCCCATGCGATGCCGAGCTTGAGTCCTAGTTCTCCTGCTCGAATCCATTGAGGTCGAGTGTTAGACTTCAATACTAGTGCCCCTATCCCTAACTTTCGAGCCCAAGTCCATTGAGACTGAGCATGGAGACTAAGCCAAGGACTCCTATGTCCATGCTCAGTCCCTTGCACCCACACCCCACTCCATTGATGTCGAGCACCAATAATTAGGCCAAGCCTCGATGGACTTGAGGACACTAAGGTCTCAAGCTCGACCTTGAGGGACCTAAGTCTTGACACCGGGTTTGAGCCATAGCCTTGATAGCTTGGACACAAGCATTGGTACCAAAGTATTAGGCCACCGAGGTCCCAATCCCTGGCACTAAGCTCCAATGCTCGGCCTTCACAAGCCTAGGCCTAAACATTGGAAGACTTGGACCTAGCCTTTGTATACTTGAGTCAAGATGCCAGGGAGACAAGCATGGAAATCGAGTTCTCGAGCTTGGTTTTTGTTAGACCTGTTAAACGGGTGGGTTGGGTCAGGTTTGGGTCGGGTCATAAATGGTCCGACTCAAATTGATCCATTAACCCATTTATGACCAATTTAAACATAGTATAAAAGTTTTGACCCATACCCGACCCGACCCATATAGTTAAAACATTTCTCTATATAACTAAACTTAGAAAAACTTATACTTATAATTTTTTTTAAAGATTTTAAACTTATTCAAGTTCATTAACAACCCATGTATTTTAGTTTTTTTAATTTTTAAATCCATTATAGATATACTTATCAAAATGGGTCAGGCTTTCTTTAAATGGGTCATAAATAGGTTATACACCCATTTTGACAAGTATAGTTTTGGTGGACCCAAGATTAATGCCCATGCTTATGCCCAAGAGTCAGGATCCGGGCTTGAAACCTTGGTGCCCGTGTAGGATTCTTTGGCTACCCATAGCGTAGGTCACTTACACTCGAGTAATGTATGTCTATTTGGGAAAATCAAATGAGATTTTTCTTACCAAATAACGAAAAATATTTTTCAGTTTATTTTTAAGTCTCGCCCAAATACTAAAAAATATTATCATTTTCTTGGAATTAATTTCTTGAATAACATTATCAAAACATTTTTCGAGAAAGAAACAATGACCCATAATTTCATATATTTTTAATGATACAAATGGTTCGCATGAAGGAACAATTGTCATGTTATAAATTGAGATTTTTATTGGGCAAAAGCATATGATTCACGTAGTTAACTACTTAAGGTCTTTATTCTAAATTATGGACCTGAACAAGTTTTTAAAAGGTTTAAGGAGAAAGAAACAAGCGGGAGATCCGTCTTGGGGTTGAAAACCCCGTAATGTCACCCTCTGTATTCCCTAGTTGATGAGGAATAAAAACATCCACCTACCAACAAGTGGTATGAGCCGTACAGGTACCGGTATGTTAAAATAAGAAATACAACACAATTAGACGTCCCATTTGGGGACTACCTCGAGCGGCCTTGCAAGTGGGCAACCACCTGGGATTATGGTGAAGTGTAGAAAAGATACATGAACTAGACATGATCCACGAGCAAGCCCGAAGTCCAAGTACCATTCAAAAGATCTAATATAAAGATGGTTGAGCCACTAATACATCTAAAAATTGTAAAAAGCCAATTCGTTTCAAACTAAGATTATCTTTCTCATAGTTGCATTTTATCTACACTTTGCCACTCTCTAACACTTCATCGTGCTATTTTAGAATAAGTGCACTAAAAATCTTAAAACTAGTTAAATTGGTGCAATTGAATCTTCCATTAACTTTGTCTAATTTGGGTAAAGAAAGTACTAACGTGAATTTTTTTAAAATATTTTCTCTCTTCTACATGGCAAAAACATGGCTAAAATGAAGTAAAAGACTAAAACAACATTGTGTTTGGCCAAAGTATAATTCTTAATAAGTATTTTATTAAATTAAATGAAAAAATGAGCTAAATTTAAAGGAAAAAAAAAGAGGGGAGAAGGCAAACCAGCAAGACCCCTAACCCTCACCACCACTGCCACCATCACCCCACCATCGCTGGGAAAAGCCAACGATGGTGGGGATGGTCACCTAGCAATCACTGAAGGTCTAGTCCTTGCCCAAATATGGGTGAGATTCGTTGACTTCATCTAGATATGGTGGATGGACGGCAAAGGTTAGAGCCGACCACCACTAGTGGCCCTTAGCCAAGTCTGGACAAGGGCCACGACCCTCGCTGGTCGACCATTTCCCATCGTCAACCCTTTCCAACAATGGTGGTGCATTGTCCATTTTCTTCCTTGTTTTCTTCAATATATATTCTTTTTTATTTAATTTGAATAAAATACTCATTAAAAATCATATATTGACCAAAACAACATTATTTCGACCTTATAATTCATTTTTAGCCATGTAAAAAAGAGGAAATAATTAAAAAAGACATGTCAACATTTTTCATTTACCAAATTAAATGGAATTAATGAAATGACTCGATTGTATTAATTTTTTTTTTTTTAAAAAAAATTAGGATTTGATTACATTTTTTATAAGTTTTTGAATTTCATTACACTTTATGATAATTTATAAGACTTTTAATGCATTTATTCCTATTAAATTTACACGCATGAATCCTAAGATGGTTTGGGGGAAAATAGAAGACTATAGCAACGAAGAAAGGCCTCGGAGATATTATAATGGTTGACAGAATTCTAGAATCTGGAGCAAGCACAGGAGTTTCGAAGCATCCTTCCTAATTTTATTTATATAAAACTAGAAAAAGATATTTCCTTGCTTTCCATGATCATTTCTTTAGATAATTTTTTTCGTATATCTTCTTAAAAGGAGATGCGCGTGCTAAATTTTTCGGAACTTATATGTAAAGTACAATAAATGGTTTGTTCGATTCAGCATTTTCAAGAAACTTTGGCCTCAAAAGTCCTTGGAAAAATGTTAAGGCGTTTTGGCAACCACTCTAAAAAAGCTTTCAAGTGAAAGCTAGCATTGAGAATGTTAAAAGGCCCATTTTAAATGATACAATTAATTCCTATATTCATTTCAGATCATAACTTTCTCATTAGATCCTAATCATGGGGTACAAGTGCAAAGCCCGGCTTCTTAAAGACTCATGGAACATTCTTTTTAAGGTTACACAAACCAATTAAATATAGATATTCATATAAGCAACCGACAGTTCTTGAATTAACCCAAACCAATAGCATCAACCCTAGAGTTCTATGCGATTTATTTCAACTTTTCCTCTCTCTCATTGGCATTTAGAATTGACTTTGGTATTCAAGTGCGCATCAAGATACGTGTAAATAGCAGAACAAATCCCGAATCATACGACTTCTACTAACATTTTGATTCAACACCTTAAAAAATTCAAATCGATTATTCTCCAGTCAAATTATCTATCTCACGATAATAAGATAGACAGAACACCATACAATTGACTTTAGTATTCAAATGTGGATGGAGATAGACATCTATGGATACAAATAACGGAAGGAACCCCAAATCATACGATTTCTATAAGCATTTTGATTCGACGCCTTAAAAAAAAAATCATACTGATTATTCTCCGGTCGAATTTTCTATCTCGATGCCCAGCATCTTCAGGCATGCCGGCAAAGGGCTATGATAAGATAGACAGAACACCTCAAAAGAACCCAACAGAAGAATTGGATGGGATATCCAATCGAAACCTTTTTGTCCAAGGTTGCTTCCGAAAGAAGATGGAATGATTTTTAAATTCGTACCATCGAGGTGACAGGTCACGGACACCTCGTGCAAGGACTTTCTTTCCGTTCAAGTCTATATTATTAAAAAAACCCAACGAATAAATAAAACAAAAGGGTTTATGTAAATAAACAAAAAAATGATTCGATTTATCACGCGTGGGACGTACTATTATCATGTTCATCTTTCTTTATTTATAAATACATTATAAAACTTAAAACTTATCATAAAAAAATTAAAATTAACAAAAAATGTAATCGAGTTCAAAGATTTATTATAAAAATGCAATCAATTCTTTAAATTTTTAAATATACAATCAAATTTCAAAATTTATCGCGAAAGTGCAATCTAATATTAAATTTTTAGACTTATTTAGATTGATTTGATAAATTTTAAGACTCAATTACAATTTTTTTTTAAAGAATTAGAATTTGATTGCACTTTATGATAAGTTTTAGAATTTGATTATATTTTTTAAAAGTTTCAAAACTCAATTATACTTTCATAATAAGTTTTAGGATTTTTAATATATTTATCTCTCTCTTTTTTTTGTATCGTTATAATTTATAGTTAATTCACTTGCGATTTTCATTTTTAGAATGTCAATTCGAAAAGTAAAAGTTAAGATAACAATGAATCTTGTACTTAAAAAAATAACAATAACAATAACAATATTATCAAACAGGTTACGCTTTTAGCCATTACATTGGTTTCTCTGTTGATTATTTTATATATTTCCATCGAGCGACTATTCGTGTAAATAAAACATTGCATAGGGTTGATCCGGAGAAAACGAATAAAAAAGAAGGAATACCGTCGGTGGTAATGCCAAAACAATGACCTTTTGTATTTTTTAATTCTAGCAGCTGTCATTTGTTCCATGAGATTAGGTGAAATACCCACTTTCAGCGCATTGATTGTGTAAAATACTCGAATAGCACAAAAGACATAAATACTAATTAATGGAAATTGTTTTGTGGGAACAATGCATCATTAATAGAGTCTCGTTAGTCGTAAATATTAGTAAAAAAAATTTCCAAGAAAAAATTTCTCATAACAGCATGTCACAAACATTTTGTAAATCGATTTTTTAAAACTGGTCATTTTAACTTCTATGAATATTTAAAAAAGATGGACTTGTCTACATACCACGATAGGATTTAGGCTCTGTCCTCTTGAGAACGTACAAGTCGATGATAGAGCTATTCGCCAAATCTTCAATTCATATCTTACACGGTTTTACGCGGTCAAGAGAAGAAAAAAAAATATTGCCAAAATATTCCGAATGAAAAAAATATTTCCAAACGAAATACTCTCGAAACGCAAAAACCGGCCTGCTTACTTGTAAAGCTTTTCCTTTGCGGCACCGCCTTAATAAAAATTTTTAAAAAAAAGCCAAAATATATTTCCGCAAGAAACACCGCCGCTCTCGTGCGTTTGATTTTGTCCACGGTGTCCCACGCCCCGCATCCCGAGATTTTCCACGCCGCCCCCCCTCGTCCTCCGCAGAAAGTTTTAATGCTCCCCCCATTCCACACTTCACCCATTCTTTTCACTCACGCCCCCATCCCAGCCGTCCGTTTCCTCCCAGGCGGGCCCCGCGGGAGGACGTGGATCCGATCGCTGCCGCACGTTTGGTCCTCGGCCAACTTTTCAAACCCCTCCTTCCTTCCCATTTGGAACCCGTCAAAAAAGCAAATTTTGAGAAACGCCAGAGAAGCTCGCATGAACTATCATGGAAGTAGCCCCCCTCAGGAGCGACAACCACCAACCCTCCCTTTATAATCGTGACGCGACGACTGACGAGAGGAGGCCCAAGAGAAATGCGAGAATGGGGAACGCGAGGGCGTCCAGGAACTCCGCCGCCGGCGCCTGGCCGTGCAAGAAGCACCCGAAGCACCGGCAGACGCCCGGCGTGTGCGCGCTCTGCTTGAACAAGAAGCTCTCCCAGCTGTCCAGGGGCAACTACCCACGTAGCTCGACCAGACGCTACTCTTGTTCTTCCTCGCCGTCGTCGTCGTCGTCCTCCCTGTCGTCCTACCACTCGTCCTCCGAGTCGTCCTCGTGCGCGAGCCCGATCCACCGCCACGGCCGGTTCGCCCACGAGGCGAAGTCCGGGCCGGTGTCGATGCTCTTCGGGGGTAGGGACGCGCTCAAGAAGAGCCGCTCCGTCGCCTTCGCAGCGCCGAAGAAGACGAGGGCGAGCGGGGACTGCGCCGGAGAAATCGTCAAGGGGGAGAATAGCAAAGGCGGGTTTTGGTCCAAGCTGATCCCCGCTCGGAGGAAGAGGAATGGTGCTGAAGGTGGCGAAATGACGGGCTTGAAGCACTCCTCGACGATGAGGGAGAGGGTGGCCATGGGATGATATCTTCGGTTCATTTTTCTTCTTAGAAATTGATTAAATTTTTAGATCTACACGAGTGCTAAAAAAAGTACAGATGGGTTATACCAAAAGGGGAGAAAACCAATGCACAAGGTTTTCCACTGTTGATTGTAAATTAATGATGTTGTATTGTTGCTCAATAGAAGGAATTTGATTAGCTGAAGGCTTTTACCAAATCGCTTGTTGCTGGTTAAATTCGTTCTGATGAATTCTTTTCTGGGTCCTGGTTTTTGTCATTTTTGTTTGTTGAACATGGAAGAAGATGTTTGATACGGGGAATTGAGGGATTTTGATCAAATCTGATACAACATTTGCTCTCCCTGTGATTATGGGTAAACTATTGTTGAATCTTTTGTAATTTTCAAAAAGATGTAACAATCATCTAAGATTGGTAGTAGAGTTTGGATTATCATGACTCTTTGGTCGCCATAATAATATTATCTATGTGAATCATCGCCAATTACATTTCATTAAAAAGTAAATTTCATATAATAATAAAGTAATAGTAAATTGTCTTGGCTTAAAAATAGTTAGATTGCTTGTATCTTATCAATCATCCAAGATCTATTTGGTTTAGATTAGTATGGCATAATATGTATGTTTAAGCAATGGCTAACCAAGATGAGTTTGGTGAGGTCACTACTCCTTAATCACTTGTTCCTCATCATGATCTTCATCAAATCACGCTACAATCTATAAGATTTTAGTATCGTTTACGTCAACCTGGCTCCCTTAAGCTTAAGCATTGCGAATCTCTATTATCTCGTGCACCCCAAGTCGGATTTTTCATGCTCGCTAGCGATTTTTGACCCTCATCATCTTTGTATTGTCGACCTATAAGCGTTTCAAGACATGAGCGTTTCAAGACACGAGCTTTCAAATCCCAATGCCTTTACCACGTGCAGGGGTTTTTAGCAAAAACCCATGAAAGTTTTGGTAATGAGGAAAGTGCTGATGAGGAACAGCAGACAACACAAGATGGATTTATGGAGAACAACAGTGTCCGGCTGACGGGGAGAAACCGGGACAGCAAAAAAAGCTGGAAGCAGCTCGTAGCCAAGCTGGAGACGGGCGTCCGCGAAGCTTCCTGGAGAGGTCATTGCATTCAAAGCCTCCGAGCTGTCCTCAGTGGGTAGATGGTGCGTCGTCCAGAGTCTCGCAGTCTTGGTCGTGGCTCGTGCCGAGAGAAAGAGAGAGAGATGGGAGACCATCTGGCGGTGGTCGTCAACTCGGAAACTGCACCAGTTCGCGGCAGTTTCCTTCGTGGGCTTCTGTACTTCTCTTGCAAGTAAGTCTTCGAGGAGAAATTGGATAGGAGGGGAGAAGATCTGTTCAAAGGTTGCCTGCGAACCAAGTATTCACCGTCATCATCGGTTACCGTCGTCACGTGGGGAGACATGGACGCTTTTTTTAAGAAAAGAAAATAAAGGCGGTGAAAAGTATTTTTCTTTGCAACGAAGAGGATGAAAGAAGGCTAAACGAAGTGGAAGTCCTAAAAGGAAAAGTTCAATTTCATCTCCTCTTGTTCGCCTATCTTGTATTGCTTATAAAAAAAAATGAACGAGAAATATTACATAATTTAATCCCAGGTAATAAAAATATTTTGTATTGACTAATTATTTCGAATGATACAAACGATTAATTTTTAGAGAAATGAACAGAGTTAGACTTCAGACTCTGGGATTGGAAAAAAAAATCAATTAAATTACTTCATGGAGATTTTCTTAAATGAGTCTTCATGTGTATTTATTCTCTTCTACAAGATAAAATGTGGATGATTCATTTTGGGTATGTGTTGTGAATGATGTCATCTATCGAGCATGAAAATTGTCGAATAAAATATTTATCAAGTTATTCATGCAAAAAAAAGCGGTCAAACTTATCAACCGGCTAAACAGAGATACATTAGAAAAAAAATCCAGAAAACAAAAAGTTTCGAATATTAGTGGCTTCCTCGCAACTTCAATTCTATTTTTCAGATAAGTGAATATTACAGTCTAAAAGGTCCAACCCCCTCGAAAGTTGCTATCAAAAGGGCCACCCTTTGTCTGAATAGAGAGCGTCTATCGATTTTTATCTTTTCCACGTGCGCTTTTATCCAAAAGTAAAATTATGTTTTGATGCGGCAAAAATACAATGCAGATGTTAAAACTTGGCACAAAATGATAGTAAAGTGTCAAAAAATTTCGAAAAATAAAATTAAGTATCACTTTTATTGAAAATTATAACATTTAAATACTAAGTCTGGCGAAGAATTCTGAAAATCCGACGTAGCATATTTTAATAATATAAATTGTTGATGTGATTCGTTGGAAAGCTAAGCCAACTCAAATTAAATCAAAACAACGTCGTTTTGTCTCAAATTCAATCTTTAATATAAAAAGTAATTAATTAAAAAATAGAGAACACAAGCAAAAGGGGCTCCCCTCCGATGGCCGCTGTCTCATTGTTGCCCGATAGCGACGATGGTTGGGGAGGGCTGTTGACCCTTGTTGACTGGAGTCAAGGGCCTATCTAGTGGCACTAGGCAAGGGTCACTGGCCTTTGCTGGCCACATTGCCGCCCACTGGTGATGGGGTGATGGCCAGAGGTAGGGGAGCCCCCTTCCGCCTGTGTTCTCTCTCTTTCTTTCTTTAAAAAAAAAAGAGATTTAGTTTTTTTAATTTAATTAATCTCTTTTTTAATTATTTTTTATTATTAAAAATTGAATTTGAGCAAAATGACAACACCAGAATAATGTCATTTTGAGCCTACATTGTCAGAAAAATGCTATGTCCACATTTGATCGAAATTTATCACCATCGACACTTAAGTAATTCATTCTTTTCCCTCGCCTGTGGCCCACCATTGAGGTGTCTGGCACTCGTTTTGATGCAATTATAATGACTAACTTTTAAGGTGTCCTTCACAAAATAAATTTAAGAATTCAACCTTACCTTTTTGTCTCCTTACTTATCTCAAAAATCGATATAAGTTTATTAATATGGACACCAATTGAGTAAAATCAAAGTGTTTTATTCCATTTTCATACTTCTCACTTGATTTTTTCTTGAATTGTAAGTTTTCTAGCTAGCTTTTTTTTTTAAAAAAAAATCAGTAAAATTTCATTTTAAAGTCAAGGAATGTCCAGTACTTCAATTTGATCAAGGTGTGTCTTATTCGGTCCTTTTGTATATGTGAAATTAAAGGACCCTTGAGGCCCAATAAAAATTCAATCTCTGAGCATGGACCTTAATAAGATCCATCTCATGTGGAAAATCATGAATTTGTGGCAAAGCCGGGGTATTTTGTAACCTAATCCAAAGATAGCAAATTTATAGTTCATTAACCCAATGCAACTCCCACCTGGCATTTGTATTCCAGCATTTTCAAAATGCTATTCAGGGGTTAATGAATTTTATTTTTGTCCCAACTTTGTGAACGCTAATAAAATACTATTCTTGTTTTGCACTCATTCTACCGTTCATCATCTCTCTCTTAACCAAATCTACACCTTGTGCTTCCAAATTCTGGTCGACACGAGCTTAGAGTTGATGGCCACTAAGGGACGGGTGTCATCGGGGGTCGAGGGCCAAGGGCCAAAGGTCGATGGTCGCGGATCTATCGAGCAAGTTTTCTAGAGGGGAGAGAGGTCACTGAGACCTAGGTCATTGAGGTCGAGTGAATCTACTTGACATTGTCTCGCCTGAGATTACGAGACCTCGGCGTCGCCCTTGCTTGACCTCTTTGATGATTTGATCCCTGTTGGCTCCATTTGCTTCTAGCAAGTTTGCTTCCACGATGCTTCGATCCTCTCCATTATCCTTTTTTTTTGTCTTTCTTTATTTTAAGAAATGCTTTATGAAAAAACCCATAGCGTTAACTAAACACTATTTACATTTATAATAAAAAAAACCCTTTGTATGAAAACCAACTACATTTATGGGAAGCCATTGAACAAAAGCTCCCCAAACGCAGACGGCACCGCGGAATTCAATGGGCCAGCGAACGAAGCCACAAAATCAGAGTGTCGGCGATAGGGACTTCCTCAATTTTGTACTCAATAATATCTTGAATGCTCTAGCAAATGGGCTGTTTGCCCCAAAAAAACAAGAACAGAAAACAAAGCATTGATGGCAAAGAAGTGGTGCAGTAAATCACTAGCATCCTCCCAACCAGAACAAAGTGAGTAAAAGAAAGGACAGAAGAGTAACATTGGGCAATTCAATTTGCCTTGAAAGCAAAGAGATGTGTCTTTACAAATGAGGAATCCTGTAACATCACACACCACATGGGATTGTCCATGGTATATTGTTTGTTGGATACAACCAAAAGAGCAACGGTCGCACCGCTCGCATACCTTAACCTGTTGGTCGTCGTACCGTTATATGGTAGCAAAATTGAAGCAGGGGATCTTTTTTCTTTGATCTAATTCACTGGATCATTATAAAACATCCTAGTACTTGAATAAGAAGTTGTCGTACAAAGCTTTTCATCTTGAGCATTAGAGGTGTCAAGAATTAAACTAAAAACCAAACCGAACAGAAATTTTGTGTCTTCAGTTCAGTTAATAAAAAAATAACTGTTAAATTTTCTGATTTGGTTCAGTTAACCGAAATTCTCAATAAAAATTGAACAATCCCTCTTCTTTACTTAGGTTTTAATAAACAAAGTAAAAATAAGAAAATTGAAAAATCAAACTGAACATAACCGAATTTTCAGTTTAGAATGATTGCGGTTTAGTTTGGTATCATAGCATATCGGTTCGATACGGTTTTTTTGAAAGACCGAACCAAACCAAACCGTTTACAAGCATGATAGATTGGTATATGGGGATCATAAAAATTTTCAACTTACGACTATAGATGAACAATGTTCATCGAAGCAATAATGTTGTGTAAAATTAGAGAACATCGTACTATGACTTTGATTAGGTATACGATAAAAACTAGGTGCAATTGTAGTAAAGAAAATTTCAAATTTAGGATAAAATAATATCAAGCAACACACGTTTACAAAACGTTGTATAATAGTAAAAACTCACGCAGTACAACTATGTCATGGAGTATGATACAGCCCCTGTCCTTTTTTACTAAAGAAAATTCCTAATTTTCGATGTTATGATACTACATGACAAGCATTTTACAGAATGGACGAGGATTTTGACTTTAAGCACGATTCAATTGCATTTGATGGTATGATACTACGTGACAAGCAATTTACATAATGGACGAGGATTTTGACTTTAAGCACGATTGAATTGCATATGCCTTTGTAAAACATCATATGATATTGAAAAAACATACAACGACTAGCCTTAAGGTCATATAAAACATCTTTTCTTGTAACGTAACATTAATGCTAACCAAAGTATATCTATTATCAAGTTAGATGTGTTCATTACATTGGTAAAGCCATTTATTTAACAAACATCGCCCTAGTATATACTATGATTACTACTTAGAAAAAAAATCCAAATTTATATATACTACGATTAGTCTAAACTATTTTGGGCTGATTTATGACACATTAGTGAAAAGACAAATTCATGAAGGCACATTAAAAATTCTTAATTAACAAAAAGCCAGGTTTATATAATACATAAAAATTATCTTATCTCAATACATATTTTAGTCCCTTACTTTTATATGATTAGTGGACTAAACTCACTTATATTTGTGTATGTATATATATGCGTGCTTATATAGAAGATGAGATTATTGAATTAAAACTTAACTGAGTTGATAAGTCTAAGTTACTTTGGGCTGATTTTTGTTGCTTCAGTAAAAAGCACATCGAATCTTCAAAATTCAATTTTACATTATGTGTTATATATTATTAGATTATAGATTACTTTCAATTACACCTATCAAAATGGGTGTATAATCCATTTATGACCCATTTAAATATTAAATTGGTCATAAATGGGTTATACTTAAAAAAAATCTGACCCATTTATGACCCACTTAATATATTTAAATGGGTCATAAATAGGTTATACACCCATTTGTGTATCTATAATGGGTTTTAAAATTAAAAAAACTAAAATACATGGATTGTTAATGAACTTGAATAAGTTTAAAATCTTCACAAAAGATTATAAGAATAAGTTTTCCTAAGTTTAGTTAGATAGAGAAATGTTTTAACAATATGGGTTGGGTCGGGTATGAGTTGGGTTGGGTATGAGTCAAAAATTTTATACTATGCTTAAATGGGTTATAAACGGATTAATGGGTCAATTTGGATATAATCATTTATGACCCGACCCAAACCCAACCCAATCCACTCGTTTAACAGGTCTACTTTCAATGCATCAAATACTTGGCAAACAAATTAACCAAAGAACCTAACTAGGTGCTACCCATCATGAATCTTAAAGAGTTTATGATATAAAAAGCTTTCAAACTTTGACTCAATATGGAACATGATACTTAAATTTTAAGATTATTTAATGTGAATTTTAAACTTTAACCCAATATACAATATTACATTTAAACTTCCATAAGGGACTTTTTATACATGCTTAAATTAGTCTCCGGATGTATGTACCTAGATTTTAGGAATTGTATTGAACTAACTAAATATTTAAAGACGGTAAATGTAGTATTCATATTAGGCTAAAATTCACAATCACATCATACATCGAAACAAAGTCGTTAAACTATACGCGTCATTTAACTGATATGGTATACAAGGTCAAACATATGAATTTGACTTTTTATGCCCGTCCACGGATTATAATTTATAATGGGTCATCTATTGGACGTATAACATATGATACGTCACGTATTACATCGACAAATTCGTTCTCCTACAATTAAAAGTAAGTATGGCCTTTGTTTGCAAAAAGTGAACGCCTCAGCCGACCACCTCAGCTCATCACTCACTCCTGAACTCTCTCTCTCTCTCTCTCTCTCTTCTTCCTCCAGTCCTCGCACAGCAATGGCGGGTTCGTCTCTCGCACCTTCAACCTCTCCATAGCTCCTCCCTTCGTCCTCCTTCTCGAGCTGCTGCAAGAAGAAAAGGGTAGTTGGGAGGGGATGCAGAAGCTGAGGCGGAGGGCGGTGGTGGCGCTCCGCCGCCAGCTGACGGCCGCCATATGCGCGATCGCCCTCCTGGCTCTCCTCTCCGTCCACCTCCGCGCCTTCCCTTTCTCCGGCCTCCCCAGGATCGCCGACTCCCGCAAGCTTCCCGCGGTAATGCCCTGCCCCCCCGTCGCTCTCCCGCGCGTTTCCCTCGCGTTTCGGTCGCCAGTCGGCTCGCCGGTTTTTCGAGCTCTCTGAGGAGGATCCTGTGTCGGAGTTTTCGAGTTGATTGGCCTTCTTTCTGATGATTTTACTTCCTCCCTAGGAAAAGTCTTGTGGGCTCGGTTGTTCATTTTAAGCCGATGACCGTGGCGTGTTGAGTGGGTTGGGATTAGGTTTGCACACTTATTGAGATTACGATGTTGACTTGATTAAGAAAGTTCCTTACTGGGTTTAGCTCTTTCTAAATTTGAGGTCGACCGTTGAATGGGTCATTTTGGGATGGCAATGTCCAATTTCGCTACTGATCTTATCCTTTCCTTGTTTTTCCCGGAACTTTCAGCAGCGTGAACTTAAATCTCAGAGACTGGGCACCGAGCAGAGCTGGACACAAGAGCTTATGCCGCCCCACTTCTTGAAACCTCCGGCTTCTTCTCGCAAGGTTCTTTCCCTCCCAGTCGATCGAATTTGCTTGTTCGATCCATTTGCTTGTCAGAACATATATATATATAGAAATGGGTTGTTATTTGTGGTATAGAAAAAGTATCCAGCATTCATGAGCTTATAACTTAATCTTGATCATATCAAGTTGACAATTTAAAATTTAAAATTTCTATCTAGTGTGTTCAGTCTGACAGCTTTGGATCAGCAGTGATGCAAAGCAGTCGTGTGCCTTTCATTATTCACTCCCTTAGATTTGACAGTTAGATGGCACAAACGGGAGTTCACATTCCGTCAAGCTCTGGAAACCTCCCTCGAACCGTGATTTTGTGCAGTGTACAAAACCCGGTCCAAACTATACACGTGAGTTGGTCTTTTTTGATTAATTTTTCCTTGTGGTAATGCACATTGCCAACACACTTAATTTCCTATTTTTTATTTTTAGCTCCTGGAGGTTCACGAGGTTATCTTCTAGTTAGTACGAATGGCGGACTTAACCAGATGCGAGCTGGGGTATGTCTCATCCTTTGCTTCCTTTTCTTCTTGTACTTTATGTATACTGAAGCTGTAATTTGGTGAATTATGAAAAGCAGATAATATGTGTGAGTGAATGTGATGTCCGGCAATGTCTCTTAATGCTAAACTTGAGATCTGGCACTGTCTCTCATGAGAAAGATAGGGAATTGCTCTCCTTCCTACAGCTAGTTATCTACCTCCCTTCATGTACAGAATGATTTTCCCCCCTCAATCTACGTGCATCAATAGCTGTGGAGGCAACTTTAAAAGTTTTATAACCACCAATCTTTTCAGTCATTGGAACATTGTCATTTTGCCTTATTCATTGGCTTGTGTTTTGGTGACAGGGACATGAAGTTCAAGTTATTGAGTGCTTTTTGATCTATCATGTCAGATTTTTATCTTCTTCTTGTAGGACTCTTACCCCCTCCATTATTCATTGTTATTCTAAGTATAGAAGCATTGTGTACACCACAGCTTATAGAGCTAATAGATTGGAGTTGCTAAAGATTTCAGTTGAGTGCCTTTTGATCTGTCACATCAGATTCTTTTTCTTTTTATAGGAGTCTTACTGCATGACCTATTTATTCTTCATCGTTATTCTGAGTACAGAAGCATTGCATACATCACGGTTTGTAGATCTAATTGAATGTAGTTGCAAAAAACTGAATTGTAATCTGGCAGTATGGTTTTCTAATCAGCCAAAATGTTCAAACAATGGATAGTTATGACAGTTGGCTCATGACAATTTATCTAAACAGATGACCTTTTATCTAAAGAATGGCTCATACTCATGGAATGCAGATATGTGACATGGTTGCTGTGGCCCGTATAATTAATGCCACTCTAGTGATTCCGGAACTTGATAAAAGGTCATTTTGGCAGGATACAAGGTAATTTTCTTTATCTGAAAAAGATTCTAAATCTTTTCCTTCAGAAGTAACATTTGAACTATTCAGGCGGCAAAAGAAATATTTCTAAGTTTGTTTTATGTTAATTGCAGCAACTTTTCTGATGTTTTTGATGAAGATTATTTCATAAATGCGCTGGCTAATGATGTAAGAGTTGTAAGAAAGCTCCCCGAAGAACTAGCAACAGCGGTAAAGTCAGTGAAGTATTTCAAAAGCTGGTCTGGTATGGATTATTACCAGAATGAGATAGCTAGCGTGTGGGACGAGCACGAAGTATGTTTTGCATAAATATCATTGCATTTTTCTTATTACATAATCATTTGAATTTTCTTTGTAAGTCCAGATGAATTAGTTAGTTCAAAGGCTTTTACTCCTCCCAACTTTAATAGGTTATTCGAGCTGCCAAATCTGATTCTCGTCTGGCAAACAACCATCTACCACCCAACATTCAGAAGCTGCGTTGCCGTGCTTGTTATGGTGCCCTTCGCTTTGCACCTAAAATTGAAGCAATGGGAAAAGTAAGAGATGCATCTGTCTGCCGATATTGTTTCCAGAAATGCTACATCTTTATGTCTCTAATGATGATCATGAGTGCTTTTACTCCCCCAGATATTGGTTGATCGGATGAGAGCTCATGGTCCTTACATCGCTCTTCATTTACGTTATGAGAAGGACATGCTTGCGTTTAGTGGATGCACACATGACTTATCTGAATCTGAAGCAGATGAGCTCAAGTTGATTAGGTCTGAAATCTTGTGCTAAAGTTTGACTTCCTTCTTTATCCATCTGACGGCTCTTCTTCAGGTCTCATTGTCTTTCTCCTTATTTTCAAATGCTAATGATTATGACAATTAGCAGAGAGAATACTTTGCACTGGAAAGTGAAGGAGATTGATCCTGTGGAGCAAAGATCCAAGGGTTATTGCCCACTTACTCCAAAGGAGGTTGGTATTTTTCTCGCTGCTCTGGGATATCCACCAAACACACCTATATACATTGCTGCTGGAGAGATATATGGAGGTGATTCTCGTATGGCTGGTCTGAGAGCTCGCTATCCCAAGTTAAAGAGAAAGGTAATCACCTGGCTTACCAATTTGATGCCTCTGCTATTTCTTCCTCAGTTGATCGCTTCTCTGATAAAACGCCACTTCTGGTCTACAATGAGAATGGTACATTTTGCATTTCTTGAATAAGTTCAAAATGAACCAATTGAAAACTAGAGCATGGTGATGAACACATTTATGGTATTAGTATGGACCAAAAGCAGTGTAATCTATATCTAACTGTACAACACGCTGCAAAATCTTTACTCCGATTGCTTGCACACTCCAAATAAACCACCGATCTTTAGTTTGGAACTTGATCATATGTACGGTACATCAAAAGAATGTCATAAAAAAAGGCAGTGTCAGTTATGTTGGCATTGTAGTTGGAACTTACAGTTATGATTCTTTATATAGGTATGGTAAGAATGACATTAAGGATGCATTTGATAATCATTAAGTTCATGAGAATAATTTCTAAAAATGATTTTTTTTTAATTATTCTGTTCTCTGGATGAGTTTCTGAGCATTTGAAGACGATTGGTAACCGCACAAAATTTCTCTTCTTGGAATAAAAAAGCTTTTGGTATGACCCTCAAATTCTTTTGTGACTTAGAATTTCTTTTAATTTTTTAATAATACTATTACATTTTTCTTTTTTTTTCCTTTTCTTCTTCTTCTCCTTTAAGATAGTCGCTGGCCTTGGCGATGGCCAGCAACTAGCGATCGGCTAGATGAGGGTTGGCAGCCTCGCTGGCCCCAACAAGGCTGAGCCTCACCCAGCCACCGTGAGGTCTGCCTTGCCATGGCCAAGCGATGCCACCCTCATGATGGTTGAGTAAGGTCTATTGACCAATCACCTAGTCGCTAGTGATGGGCTAAAGGAAGAAGAAGAACAAAAGGAAAAGAAAAAGAAGAAAAGAGAAGAACAAGAAAAGCCTTGATTCTGGAGTTGTTCTAAAAAATAAAGAAGTAACTTTTTTTTACTTCTTGATTTTGTTCCAAATATATTCCTGAGAAACAAAAAAGTTATTAAATAGATTTTTGTTTTTTTTAATTCTGTGGAACAAAATAATAGAATCAAGCACTATTTGATTGGTTAACAAACATGGTCTAAAGCACTATTTGGTAAGTGGCCAATTCTTGGCTATTTATGTTCTTTTGTTTCTCTGGACAAAAAAAGAATAAAAATCTGTTTGGTAATTTTTTTTATTCTCGAGAAGAGATTAGTAGCCAGGGAATAGATTTGGAACAGAATCAAGAAGTAGAAAAAAGTTATTTCTTTGTTTCCGGGAACAATTGTTGAAACAAGCTTTCTTTTTTCCCCTCTTTTTTTCTTCTTCTTCCTCCTCTAGTTAGTCACTAGAGCCATGCTAGCCCTTGGCGAGGCTTGACCTTTGCCTAGCCACGGTGAGGATGGCTTTGCCTGGCCATGGTGAGGCTCTATCTCGTTGGTGGTTGAGCGAGGCTGGATCTTGCTAGATCTAGGCAAGGAGGTTAGGTCAACCTTGCCAGGGGCCGGCGAGCCTCCCTCGAGGCCGGCAAGGTTGCCGGCTCTCGTCTCTAGCCGATCACCAGCCATCACCGAAACGGTGATTGGCTAGAGGAGGAAGAAGAAGAAGATAAGGAAAAAGAAAAAAATCTCAAAAGAATTATTAGAAAATTAAAAGAAATTCTATGTTACAAAAAATTTCTAGGGTTGTATCAAACGCATTCATGTTCTTCTTCTATTCTGAGAATATAAAATTTGTGTAGTTACCAAACGCATCCAAATGCTTAAAAACTCATCTAGGAAACAAAATAATATATATAGCTCTTATACATGCTGCTACGATGGTAGCAGCGGGCATTATATATTTCTAAGCAGAAATTGATCCTGAGAACATAATAGTTATCAAACACAACCTAAGCTGATTTTGGTTTTCATGGCAAGTGCACTGTCTCCATTTTATCTCTGCTCTTTGTAAGATTGGGATTTCCAACTTGGCTTGACAGTTCCCTCAAAGTTTCAGTATGACTTTTTATTCAGTTGCTGCTTAAGTCACCCAAAAAGTCAGGAATTAGAAAACACCAGTGGGCAATCCAAAAGCTTGAATAGTCTCCTGGCAACAATTGTTTAGCTGTGCCTTGGCATGTAGTTGTTAGTGTATGATGGTTTCGTGTTATTAACACAATGTTGTATGTTGTCTAATAGTTTTATACTGATACATTTATTGCTGCTTTTGAACTGTATTGCGGTATCAAGCATATGGCATGCCTTTCTCAATGACAATGCAGGAATTTTTGGCTTCGGTGGAGGAACTTCAGCCTTTTATGAATCATGCTTCTCAAATGGCTGCTCTCGACTATATCGTTTCAGTTGAGAGTGATGTTTTTATTCCCTCATACTCTGGGAATATGGCAAGGGCAGTTGAAGGTCATCGTCGTTTTCTAGGACACAAGAAGACGATTTCTCCTGATAGGCAAGTTGGCTTGTTTTTTTAATCACTTTTTTTATGCTGATATGTGACTTGAGTAATTGATTGAAGTGCATTTGAGTGTGGGGTTTTCTGACTCATTTTTTTGCACATCAGGAAAAATCTTGTTCGTATCTTTGATAAAATTGACCTTCGAACCTTGAAGGAAGGGAAAAAGTTATCAAACCAAATAATTGAACTGCATAAAAGAAGGTGAGCTTGGAGTCTTTTTTCAACAAATGCTTTTGTATTGTTACTTGTTAGACTTTTGACATTGAACTTAAGATGCAAGACCGAGTCAATGCATGAATTCTTAAAAGAGTTTCCTTCTGAAAAGGATTACCAAAGGTGTTTAGAGGTTCTTGTCTTCATGCCATATATGATCTCCCCCAGTGATGATTAAGGTTTACCGCAAGTCGGTGTACAATATGCTTCATCCCTATTTGTATGTGGGTGTCTTGCCTGATTATTGTAGATTGATTTTTTTAAATATTTGTCACTTTCACTGCAAAGATTGATTTTAGGTTTTTGATAGAGTCAATGTGTTCTTATAAATGAACTTAATGCCCCCTACTACTCATAATCAACCTCTTTTGGGGCTGGTTGCCAGCGATTATGAATGGAAGATGTTTTAATGATTTTCTGGAATTGCAAATGTTAAGAGAATGATTATTAGTTTTCTAGCACGAACCATAACCAGTTCTGAGATTTTGCCATAATGAATTTCTTCTCATCTGCTAAATGTGGGGTAGTATAGACATGGTACTTTCTGCGTGTTTCAGGCAAGGGTCTCCAAGGAAGAGGAAAGGGCCGATTACTGGAACAAAGGGCACCGACAGGTTTCGGTCAGAAGAACCCTTTTATGTTAACCCTTTGCCCGATTGTTTATGTCATAGGGAATCACCAAGCTTGAATACCTCACAAATCAGGTAAAAACATAAAGTTGCAGAAGAACAGCATGCAAGAATAGTTCCCTTTCACAGTGGCACATATCATTGGTTGCTGTATTTTGAGCCTCTAATGATGTCGTTGGTGCCTCAATAGGAGGGGCGCGGAGCATGTATATTTGAGTTTAGGATATGTCAGTGGGGCACTTCATAGGATGTACATGGAGAAAAACATTTTGCTTGGCGAGGGGAGATACTGAAAAGAAAGGAGTGCATGTCACGGACGAGTTGGTTGATTGATTAGGGTTGTAAGTAGATTTTTTTTAGGAGAACGGTGTTGATTCACTCCTTTCAAATGTGCGAGAAACATTTCGGATGTGTAATTTTTCACATTAGAAGGTAATGAAAGAGTGCCATATTTCCATCCATCTTTCTTCCTTAAACTTTCCAGACATCGTGTGAGATCTTTTTGGTTGAGGCGAGTGATAAAATTTTTAGCCATAAATTGATTTCTAGAAGTAGATATAAATTTTATTTCCATTCGTGAATGAATTTTTGAATAAAAATATGTTTTTGATAATGACAATTTGTATTGCCGAATTCGTTTGATAACGATACAAAAATTGAGATGTTTTTCAATTTCTTCCAAATTAGATAGAGGCATCGGTACGATGAGATCAGCTTGCTTGTCAACTAGGGGTGAAGCAGACGGTGGATTTTGCTTCAAACTACTGAAGATGCTACATTGCCATCTAATAACAAAACCACCTTCATGCCACGCCATCTTGATCGATATTCGGGCAAGCAACCACCTGATTTTAAACCGCATCATGGGTGAACAAGACTTAACTTGAATCACCAGAGATAACCTCCCAATCCTGATCCTTGGGCTAGTGAATGCTATGAAGGACTGCCACCAGAGTTCAATTTGAATCAACAAACTCGCATCACGGACACGGATAATTCCAGGTCTAGAAAAAGATCAACTGTGTCGGTGACACTACATAGGAAGATATAACTTGCACAAAAGCAGTACACCACCAACTAATTCGGTAACTCACCAGTATCCCTTTATTCAGCTGATAAAACAGCAAATCATTTCATCTCTCAACTCTATAAATTGAATTGCCGCACTACAGGCAGCCATACAATTTTAAACTAGGAAGCTCATCCTTTGGTGGTGATAGGCAAATAGCTCCTTATGAATAACAAAATTCTTTGTTAGACTTTGAACTGGTTGCAACAGACATGAAAATTTATTAACTCATTTTTTTAAACTCGAGAGTTCATCTCGCTCAACAAATCTGCTGCGGTCATGCAGAAAACTAGGAGAGAACAACAGAGGCCATGGACTTTAATGATGTTGGCAAGTTTTTGAGCGTGGCCCATCTACAGAGGGCCAGGAAAGGTGCCGTTCTCCCTTTGCTCGTTCCATCTGTCAATCTGGAAGCCAGGAAAAACAGAGTGAGCTCTCAAGCAAAAGTATTACCAGTAAACTCCAAATAGAACAATTAAATCAGCAGTAGGAAACGCTGTGACTGTCTGCTTGCAGTCAATTGCACGATTAGAAGTGACTAGCTCCTTAAGACAAGCATTACAAGTAATTGAATAGTGATCAGACACCTAATCTACAACTCAAACCAGCTTTGAGCAATCACATAGAGGAGTCCTCATGGGTCTACCAAAGACCCAGGCACGAAACAAGGTCTTATAAGTGCCATATCGGTGAACATTTAGTAAGTATTCAGTAGAATGAGTTCTACGAACCATGTATTTGTGACTAAGGCTTATTTTATATAAAGCAGTTTTGATAATTAAAGTCATTAAGAATTTTTTCAATGTTTTAAGAATTAAAATAAAAATTTATTTGGGACAACTTGACATAAGTAACACTTAATTCCTTTTCTTTTTAAATTTCCCCAAATGCCACCTGAGCAAAACACAGCCATTCTAACAGAATATCACCCAGTGTCCCCATAGGCTCTTACCTGTTACATGGGACACATTCTGGAAATTTTTAACTCAACTACTGCAAAGACAACTCAAACCTCCCACCAATAGATAAGCAGGTGAAAGCAGCCTTTCGGTTGCCATAGGCAGTGGTCTATCGATGCTGTACTCAAGTGCAGATCCAGGGTGCATTTGGGAATGATTTCTGAAGCAATTTTGAGCACCCAAAGACCCTTGAATAAAAGTTTCAGTGTCTGACAAAAAAATTCTCTAAAAAAACTTTTGGGCTCACAGCTGTCTTGAAAATGCTCAAAGCTCAAACCAAGACTAAATCTGCCACCCCAGCATATTGCAGGCCAGGCTTCTAATGAAAGTGACATCTACTTTCCCTATCTAACCACAATCCCCCTGCATGTTCAAAGCAATCTTTTCACAATGGTATCGGCCTGGCCAGTTCAACATATACCACTCGACACCAGTCCGGTCAATATCCTTTAGAGATCAATACCGGTGAAGAACCGGGTTAAAATCCGGTTCGAACCTGTCAAACCCGCATAAGGTTCCATTTTGATTGGCCTCCAAAAATTAATTTCCCTCAACAGCAGTACAGAAATTCAAACCCTTGCTCTGGTGGGCCATTGCCTGTATGCTTATCCATCAGAGCTGAAAGCAGTTCTTATTAAAATGAGCAAACAAGTTATCGCAAAACTATCATTACCGTCTCTAGTAATGAAGCTTAAGCAGAAAGACTCGAACATGCTACTTCACATGCCTTTCAGGCAAGCGCTTGCCATCTCAGCTAGGTTTCTAATATATCATCCATGTGTATTACTTAAAATATATAATAACATGTCAATTAAATTCAAACAGGATTCAACTGGTTAAAATAGTTGAACTGCAAACCAGGGAGCCACCAATCTGATTGCTAATACAGCTTTGAAAACATTGGTTTAAAGTGAAAACGGGAGATAAAGAACCAACAGTGACAAATGAGGATGCAATACTACCTTGAAATTGGATATGAGACAGTCAAAACTCTAAAATTACATAATTAGGAAATGCATAATTACAGGGAAAAGAATTCGTGCTGAGAAAAGGCGTTAAAATACATACCCATTCACCAGGGCAAAGAGAACGATAATACTTGGCGAACTTTTCACACTCTTGCGCATCCTCACCTTTGGCAGCAATGCAGCTGAAATTTCCAAAATAAAATAGACCAGAGAATCTGAATATGAGAAAAACAAGAAAAAACCAAAACAAATGTGAGAACCAACGGCAAGTCTCCCATACCGATGATACTCAACGTATCGAGTAAAGCAATGTCTTGTTTGATTTGTGGTTGGGAAACGGAAATCTGCAGGTGCAGTCTCAATCTGGAAACAAAAAAGAGAGATCAATAAGACAGTCTGACCCCATGCCACAAGCTCACCAGCAAATATAAAGCAGCATATGATGGAGAACTCACCTTTATCTCTGGCGCTTCTTCAGTGGCCTCCTCATTGCTTGAATTTTCCTCTTCATTTGCTTCGTTGCTTTCCTCAGCAGGAGGAGCGGTTTCAGCACTAGCAACTGCAGAAACCTCTTCAGTGTTGTCTGCAGAAGCATCAGGAACAGTGGCACTGCTGGTTTCTTCAGTAACTGAAGTTTCAGCACCAGCAGCAGAATTGTCCTTCTCCTCAGCTTTCTCACTGACAGCTTCTTCAGAAGCAGCATTCACTGGTTTTTCAGGTTCAGGGACACTATCAGGTTTCGTGACCACATCCAGCTTCTCTACTTTCTCCAACAAATATTGCTGCAAACAATAAATATCTAATTTGTAAGCTAAAGAAATAAAATAATAAAGAAAACTCTCAATCAAGGAGAAGAACATGCTAATATTCTTAAACTGACAATGAAAAAACAAAAAGTAATGTGGCTGCCTTTGTAAGCAGGCAAATAGGACAGAAGTACTTGAGGACCATGATTACAAGCAAAGCTTCCAGAACAAAATGTGGCAAGTTGTCTATTTGACTGCTCAAGAACAAAGTGGTTGTCTTTAACAAAACATGAAGATGTCTGTGTTTGAGAGGGAGATAGTAATCTTCAAAACTTTGTTCAGATCCTCAGTCAGGAAAGCTTAACCATAAGTCTCTTCAATCTTCACCTTTTCTTGGACAATTGAATGGACATTCGACAAAAGAGAAGAGTGACACAACAAAGAAGTAACATAAGTGTCACAATATTTACTAATTACTACATCGAAAGAACCAAGATAAAAAACCACAATCAATGAGTATTCTGGAAACCTCTAATACTTTGGAGATCACATTCTTTAAGTAAATGCTGATTCAAGGGATCTCAAGCCCCAAGTAATAAAATTCCAAAATGAATTTTCTTGTAAAATATGGGAATACTAACTCAAGGAATCTCATGTCCAGAGTATCATTGCAAACAGCCTTTGCTTCAATCCTGATGGTGTATAGTCACTGTGTGACCACTGATATTTATCTAAGACATCCTAAAACAACGCACTAGTGTCCTTGCTCTCTCAACTAATCTAGCTGGTGGTAGTTAATAGTTGGAGAAAACCATCTGGTCTAGCTATTTCCACAAGAAAATATTTGTCGATTGCAACTAAGATTCCAGAATCTCGCTGTACTATCACAAAAGGTAAAGAAACTTCAGAGTTGCCTAAGATATTATCAAGTTACGATCTTCACAAGACAACAATCTTCTTAGGAAGACAATAGTATCATATAAATTGAATGGAGTTTAACGTTGGTGAAAGGATATTTCGAGAAATGTAAAATTGACCTCAAGGCGTGTTTATTGAATTTCATAAATCATCTATGTTTTACATAATTTTTCTTTGCAATTCTTAGAATCCCACAATGCGCAGTTCAATTTCACAAAGTGTATATTCAGGGACACAGCAAGCATCCCAACTGAATAACCTCAGGACTCGGTGAAGTAATCAGGAGATCAACAGAACCGGTAAAATCCTAGAATGCTTCGCTAACTGAGCAAGTAAGCACACTTCAAACAAGTAAAACCCGCGACTTGCGACAACCGGAAAATGCATCGCAGCCACGGAGGGCCTCAAAGAATTGCAGTTCTTTCCTCCCCTAGCTAAGCAACAACGAAAGTTTCTCCAGTCCAATGTCCTACCCTCGAATGATGCAGAGCAAATCTAGCAACCCCCGACCGAATAAAAATTCGAAATCTAATTCCATCCGATCGAGATAACAAAACCCACATCGGGACCGAGCCTCAGCAGACACAGGTTCGATACTTTTCGCCATCATCGCGTTTCTCGCATTTCAGTTCGATTAGATCGATCACGAAGTCAAACAGAAGAGCTAGAATTCTAGCTTCCAAAGTCGTGCAAGATCCAAGCTTTAAGGAGAAGACCGTGCGATTGAGGAGTTACCTCAGCTAAGGTCGAAGCCTTCTCGCCCTGACCTTCCGCCATTGGAGGAGAGAGAGAGAGAGAGAGAGAGAGAGAGAGAGAAAGGTGTGTTCTCAGAGCGGCGGCCCCTAAAATGCAGAAGAAACAGTGAATCGAGAGGAGTGAGAACCAATGGGGGTTTCGAGGAGAGGAGGGGTTAGGTTTGGGGGGACCTCCGGGTGCACGATTTGTCTGTGCTACCAACCCCCGGGTGGTCAAAAGGTTGGAAGGGCTGACCCGACTGACCAATGGTGGACCACCACCCGTCGGTTCCTGATTGGGCCCGAGACCGGGGACTCCCGGATGACCCGCGGGGCTTTGACGGTAGAAGAAGCCAGTGGTCGCTGGCGTTGAATGGACGGGATTATCGTTGGAGGAGAGATCGGCCCAAACTTGGCCCATTTCTGTTGTTTGGACTTGTATAGTTTCTTTCAGGATAAATATCACCAAAAATTCCTAATTGATATATTCATGCCACGTTTGTCTTATATTTACCCTAAAGCAATGCACCTGTTTCCTATTTACTCCATACCATACCATATTTATCACAAACCGATGCTTCCACATTGCATTTATAATTTGGGTTAAATATGATAAAGGGTATATCAATTTAGGGTAAACTTATAAATATGTACTGATTTAGGATTTTTTACAAGGGAAAATGTCACCAAAAACCATAAATTATGCCCTCTATAATAATTTTATCCTGAAATTTTTTTTTGTGTCACCAAAACTCCAAACTATGCCACTTGTGACAATTTTACGGGGTTTTAAATCTTTTTTTGTGCCATCAAAAACCCCAAATTATACCACTTGTGACAAATTTACCCCAAACTTTTTGACTAAGGGGCATTTTCGTCATTTTCTCTTTTTTTCCTTTTTCTTTTTTTTCTCTCCACCAAGGGAAGACGGTGAGGCCGCCTTTGCCGGCGTCGGAATCAGGCGAGGCTCCGGTGAGGGTCGCCCATGCCTAGGCGGCCAGATTCAGTGAGGGTGACCCTCGCCTAGGTTGGGCGAGATGAGGGAGGCCCTCGCTTGACGCCAGCAAGGGCCGCTCGAGCCTTGCTGGTGAGGGCCGCCTAAGTCAGATCCGACGAGGGCAACCCTCGCTAACGTCCGGTGAGGGCCGCTCGAGTCGGATCTAGCCTAGGCAGCCCTCACCTAATGTCGACAAGGGCTACCCAAGCTTAGGCGACCCTTGCCCAACTTTGACGCCGGCGAGGGTGGCCTCACTGGCTTCCTCCTGTCAAGAAAAAAAATAGAAAATGACAAAAATACCCTTCGGCCCAAAAAACTTTGGGGTAAATTTGTCATAAATAGCATAGTTTAGGGTTTTTGGTGGCACAAAAAAAAGTTCGGAGTAAAATTGTCACAAGTAATATAGTTCAAGGTAAAATTATCACAAATGATATAACTTAGGTTTTTTGGTGACATTTTCCCTTTTTATAATACAAAAATTAATTTTGATAAAATGTGGCACAGATGTATTAGTTCAGAAGTTCTTGTGTCACGAAAATGTATTTTTGAGTAAATACGATCATTTTGAAGCTTTATGTGATATCGATTCTTACTTTCATTTATCATTTCACGATTGACGTGACGTATTTGATCAATTGCATTGTCCACGTGCTACCACTCTCACCTGATTTTCTCTCTTTTTTCTAGCAAAGAAAAACCCATTCTTATTTTGAATTTCGACACCATACATTGGTTATTTCTTGGCCGACTTATCAACATGCTACAAATATATGGTATAATCAATTGGCGGTCAAGGCGAGAGTAGAAATGGTGGCTCCGAACGATGTCGGCAGAGGAGGAGGGAGAGATTGGGAGGATTATCAAAAAAGTCATAAACCCTTATTAATTAGGGAAAATACCACAAAAAACTCCAAATTATGTCATTTGGGACAATTTTACCTTAAATTATTTTCGTGCTATAAAAAACCCCAAACTATACTATTTGAGACAATTTTACTCTAAATTTTTTTGTGCCACAAAAAACCACAAATTATGCCAGTTGAAACAATTTTACTTTGAACTTTTTCTTGTGCTACAAAAAACCTAAACTATGTCATTTTAGACACATTTACCCTAAACTCTTTAACTGAAGGACATTTTCATCTTTCTACTTTTTTTCTTTTTCATTCTTCCTCTTCCCTCTGCCATGGCTAATAAAGGGAAGCTAGTGAGGGCCACCCTCGCTAGCGGTGGCATTGGGCAAGGGCAGCCCTCCCCGGCATCGGGCAAGGGACGCCTTCACTGGATTTGGCGGGGGCAACCCTCCTTGGCATCAGGCGAGGGTGGCCCTCGCCGGGAGGGACTGGCAGAGGGAAGTGGGAGAAAGAAAGAAAGAAATATAAAAGATAAAAAGACGAAATGCCATTTAGTTAAAGAGTTTGAGGTAAATGTGTCACAAGTGGTATGATTTGGGGTTTTTTATGGTACATGAAAAAGTTTAGGGTAAAATTGTCTCAAGTAGCATAATTTAAGGTTTTTTGTGTTACAAAAAAGTTTAGGGTAAAATTGTTTTAAGTGACATAGTTTGTGATTTTTTATGGCACGAAAAAAAATTCAAGGTAAAATTGTCCCAAGTTGCAAAATTTGAGGTTTTTCATGGTATTTTCCCTATTAATTATGTCAATTTAGTCCTAATTCTTTTGTACCAATTCAGTCTATTTGGCCAAATTTGGTTAGTCGGTATTGACGTGGACACAACCGGCATTGGTTGTCCAGCAAATGCTATCGTGACAACTTTTTAATAAATTTTTTATTTTTATTTTTTCAAATTTTTATTAATTTTTTTATTTTTCTTTTCTTTAGACTGATTTTCTTCCCGTGTTGTTCTTCTTCTTCCACCTCTCCCGAACTTACTCACCCAGCTTCGCCCAAATTTGGGCGAGGCCAGCCTCGCCATGACCTTGCTACAAGTGAAGGCAGCCCCATCAGCGTTTGGCAAGGCCATGTTGAGCTTGGGTAGTGGTCGCTCTCCCTCTCCCTCTCTCTCTTTTGCGGGTTTGCTAAATCGAAGTGCGAGCGAGCATGTGGGGGTGAGAAGGAGGAGGAGGAGAGCGAGCGGGCAAGGGGGCAGGAGGCATAATGGCGGCATTCAACTCGCTGGATTCACTCTTCTTCTCTCTCAGCAGGGTGTTCTCTAGTCCTCTTGCCGTCTTCGTTCAAATCCAAGTGCGCGGCTGGTTTTCCCATTCGTTTCGCGAAGAGTTTTGGGGATCAGATTCGTGTGGCTAGGTTGATTTTGACCGAGGGTGAGGCCACCGGTGAGGTCCGTGGCAAGGCTTCGCAGCCCTTGCCCAATGGCCAGCAAGCCTCGCTAGAGCCTTGTTGGCCATCGTAAGGGGAAGACAAAACATAGGGGAAAATGAATAGTCTGGAGAAAAGGGGAAAAAAGAAAAATATTCGAAAAAAATTATTAAAATGTTGTAACTTCAGCATTCGCCGAATAGCCGATGCTGGTCAAGGTCCACATAAGCGCCGGCCGGCCAAATTTGACCAGATGAGTTGAATTTGTATAATTGTAAAATATTTATAACTAAATTGACAAAAAAAAGAAAATTTATGATTAAATTACACAACTGTAATAAGTTTAAAATTTTTTTGATAATTTTTTGGGAAGACATTTGGTTAGAAACTTTACGTGTGCACTTCTTTTTTTCCTGTGAATACCGAGCAATTGGGTGAATATTGGGCAAACAACGGAGCGCCACACTTCTTATTATCTGATCGACGAGGTGTCGACAATTACACGAGGTCTGAATACAGCAATAAGTTCGAAATTGGATGCACGAATCGACGCAGGAGTTGTGTGCGGAAACGATATAGTTCCCGAAACGAATTCGGAAGTGGCAAAAACTATCTGTCCATCCATATGATGCAGCGGAGGCTCTTCCCTTGGAGCAGCAGATCGAAAGCCGTGTTGATGTCCTGGAAGCTCACCTCCTGCGTTATGAAGTCGTCCAAGTTGAGCTCCTGCATCAGAAAACAGCGTATGCCGTCATGCTTTCGCGACGTATGTGTCTTGGCCGGCATCCGAAGAAGAAGAACGGGCCGGAAAACCAAATGGATCGAGCGTTACGGAAGAACATCAGGACGCGAGTAAGCAAGGGACGGACCTGATCCAGGTACTTCTGAGCGAGGATAGGGACGTCGGATTTGGGTTTCAGGCCGCCGAAGAAGGAGCCCACCACCGTCCTGCCTTTCAGGATCTCGTAGGAGCTGAGGCTCAGCGGCGCCCCCACATCTCCACCCCGAGTATCACCGTCTTCCCTCCGCCCTGCTCACCTCCATAACCACAATTCATTAGCTACTCAAGCATTGCATTCCTTGCACGTTTTTAGGGATCATATTTAATAAATTGAAAGTTTATGAATCACGTTATATATTGAGTTAATGTTCAGGGACCGTACTGAACAACTTAAAAGTTCAGGAATCACATTGTACATTAGGCCAAAATTCTTGAATATGGTTTTCATACTCTTTATGAGTCATGATTAGTTTTTTTCCATGAGCCATCCATAAAATGAAACCCTCTGGTTATATCTCGAGGTCTCAAATAGAGAATGAGAGGAGAAGAAGAACCTCGCGGCTGCTATTGAAGGCGTCCGTCATCACTGAAGCCAATCCGACGCATTCGAAGCTGTAATCTGCACCCCCATCCGTCATTTCTTTGATCACCTGATCACGACGGCGATGGCTAAATTTGCATTAGGATTTCAAGTACATTGACCTCTTCATGTTCATTCTCCGTCTGTGTAGGAACAATAGAGGACTCCAAAGACTGTCACCGACCTCGCTAATTGGCCTCTCTCCACAAGACCCAGGGTTGACAAAATCGGTGATCCCAAACTTTTTTCCTGTCATTAACCCCCCAAAAATCAATGGGTATGTTCAATTTTCCTAAAAGAGTAGATGAAGCCCGACATAATTCGAATTATTTCACCCTTCACAGATAAATCTCTAACACTAAGCGGTTAATATTACCAACAATCCAAAATTGGTACATCTGTAATAATAATTTACCCTAAACTAAATTTTGGACCACAAAAAATCCAAAATTAATACATCTATAATAAATTTACTCCAATATAATTTTTTGACTACTAAAAACCCAAACTAGTTGTATTTAGTGAAAAATTTACCCTGCGTCAACTTCCATCAAATTGGATTAACACCATGAAAAATCACAAATCAATATATCTATGACAAATAAAGAGTAAAATTCCAACTAATAGATCCGTTAATTGTCACGTGTCTTTCAATTCAACAATTTAATGATAAAATTTAATGGAAACTAACGGAGATTAATTTTTCACGAATGTACTAATTTTGGGGGTTTTTGGTGGTAAAAAAAATTAGTTTGGAATAAATTTTTCATAAACGTACCGGTTTTAGATTTTTCGTGATATTAACCCTTACTAATAGATAGAAGCACAAGCGAGAGCTTGACCTATTTCGAACTTGTCAGGATTCAAGTCCACTCCTACGATCTTCGAAGCTCCTCTCCGCCTTGCGCCTTCGGCTACCTACAATGTTCAAGAATCCACGAGATGTGGCACTTAGGGTGTCGTTTCGATGCATCCAATCGAGATTCATAGAATTTAGTCCAAAAGGAGCGAGAAATGTTGCTCCTTACCCGAGCAAAAATGCTAGCTATGGCAAATCTTTAATGGCTGTTGTACATGTATCGAGAAGGAAAATATATGCACGTGTGCCTCAATTTAGGAAAATATTGTCGAGGGACGAAAGGGAAATGAGAGATTACCGCAAGTCCGACTGCTCCAAGGCCAAAGATGACGACGGAGGAGCCTGGTTCCACATCGGCCACCTTCCACGCGCCTCCCACTCCTGCAAACCGGGAATTCCACGGCGATCAATTCATCTCTAAACGACCGTAACGACCCTGAACTCGGGACGTTAAATGGCCACATTGAGGAGCACGTCGAGGGAAGAACACACCGGTGGAGACGCCGCAGCTGAGGAGGCAGGCTCTGTCGGCGGGGATGGGGAGCTGATCTTGACCACGTGAGCCACGTCCACCACCGTGTACTCGCAGAAGCTGGACACTCCCAAGAAGTGATGTATGACCTCGCCGTCCTTCGCCCCACTAAACCTGGTGGCTCCACCACTTTCTTTAACGATCCACAGGCGGCGGCAACATCCGCCCGTGCAAAACACGGGTTGGGTCGAGACCGAGAAGAGAAGAAACAGAGGAAGAGAAGAGGAGAAGATAGAAGGACCTGGTGGTTCCGTCCCTCGGCATTCCGGGACCGGGAGGCCGGTCCGCAAAAACAGAGCAGGCATTGCCTCTGGAGGACTCGCAATCCCTGCACTTCTCGCAGTTGGACCAGAACACGGGAAGCACCGTGTCCCCTGCCTTCACCTCCTCCACCTTCTCGCCCACGCTCTCCACCACCCTTCAAATGTTGTCAACACTCAGATTCATCATCATCTCACCGCAGCAATGGAGGCACGCCATGTTCAATTTACATGAATCAAACCGCTTTCGTTTTCCAAGAAAGCTGGTTAAGTTCGATTCGGTTCGCTTAAGATGTCGGCTATTTTCTTGCTCTCTCTTTTCGTACTAATTTCAGGACCTAACGAGCTGTCATTTCGCCGCCCGGCCAATAATACACGAAAGGCTTTGATTTGGTACGCCCAACTAAGAAACAAATAAAAGGGCGTCTGTCCATTTCGTGATAAATTCGCGATATGCGCTATCTACAGCGACTTTTCGAACACGTCCCAAATTTAATATAACGTACGTGAACGATTTCTTGTGATAATCCCATGTGACCATCTATGACCTGTCCCCCATCTCATTTCTCATCATCTAATTATTGAACTCGACAGCTTCTCTCCCCCCCCGCGGTGGAAAGGTAGAAAACGAGACTATCAAGTGCTAAAACAGAGGAAAAAAAGAAGGCAACCGTTTATGATTCTGATCGAGTTAACAAGATGCAAACGCCTGGTGAAAACGCGAAGGGCAGAGATCAAATTACGTACCCGACGGCTTCATGACCAAAGATCCTCGGAAAAAGAGCGAATGGACCCTGAACAGAACAATGCAGCACATCAAACCATCATCATCTCGTAAGTTCATATCTTGTGGATACCTTCTAATCAAACAGAAACATGGTTTCCATAATAAGACGCTGCGCATTACGGAGTCCATCTTCCAGAAAGTGACGTCGGTGTGGCAAATGGAGGTGCAGACGATCCTGATGCGAACCTCCCACGCCTTGGGCGGCTCCACCTGTATCTCCTCCATCACCAATGGCTCCCCTGCTCTTCTGCACACTGCGGCTGCTTTTTTTTTTTTTTTTTTTTTTTGGTAATCCAGAAGAAGAAAGGTCAAGATTTCAATCTTTCCAGCACGATACAGGTAAGAAAAAAACGTAAACATGGTGTGTGAAGAGTGCGAACCTCTGCATTTTATGGGTTTTCCTGCTGTTCCCGATGCGTTGCTCTCCATGGACGATGAAGTTTGGAAGATGATTCCCCTGTTCTGGCTGGTTGAGCCCTTCCGGTTGTGGAGGAAGATGATTAGACGACACCTCACATTATTCTTGTTCCCAAATATATTTTTTCACTTTTCTTGCTCGGAATCATTCGTTGATCGTGTTTTAATTCATTAAACAGAGCGCTTTAGGGGGGAGAAGTCAACTGCTACGGGAGCCCGCAAACATTGGCCTCACGAACAATTTTTACTAATTACTACATCGAAAGAACCGAGATAAAAAACCACAATCAATGAGTATTCTGGAAACCTCTAATACTTTGGAGATCACATTCTTTAAGTAATTGATTCAAGGAATCTCAAGCCCCGAGTAATAAAATTCCAAGATGAATTTTCTTGTAAAATATGGGAATACTAACTCAAGGAATCTCGTGTCCAGAGTATCATTGCAAACAGCCTTCGCTTCAATCCTGATGGTGTATAATTACTGTGTGACCACTCATATTTATCTAAGACATCCTAAAACAACGCACTAGTGTCCTTGCTCTCTCAACTAATCTAGCTGGTAGTAGTTAATAGTTGGAGAAAACCATCTGGTCTAGCTATATCCACAAGAAAATATTTGTTGAGGCCAACTAAGAGTCTAGAATCTCGCTGTACTATCACAAAAGGTAAAGAAACTTCAGAGTTGCCTAAGATATTACTAAGTTACGATCTTCACAAGATAACGATCTTCTTAGGAAGACAATAGTATCATATAAATTGAATGGAGTTTAATGTTGGCAAAAGAATATTTCGAGAAATGTAAACTTGACCTCAAGGCAAGTTTATTGAATTTCATAAATCATCTATGTTTTACATAATTTTTCTCTGCAATTCTTAGAATCCCACAATGCGCAGTTCAATTTCACAAGGTGTATATTCAGGGACACAGCAAGTATCCCAACTGAATAACCTCAGGACTCGGTGAAGTAATCAGGAGATCAACAGAACCGGTAAAATCCTAGAATGCTTCGCTAACTGAGCAAGTAAGCACACTTCAAACGCGTAAAACCCGCGACTTGCGACAACCGGAAAATGCATCGCAGCCACGGAGGGCCTCAAAGAATTGCAGTTCTTTCCTCCCCTAGCTAAGCAAAACGAAAGTTTCTCCAGTCCAATGTCCTACCCTCGAATGATGCAGAGCAAATCTAGCAACCCCCGACCGAATAAAAACTCGAAATCTAATTCCATCCGATCGAGATAACAAAACCCACATCGGGACCGAGCCTCAGCAGACACAAGTTCGATACTTTTCGCCATCATCGCGTTTCTCGCATTTCAGTTCGATTAGATCGATCACGAAGTCAAACAGAAGAGCTAGAATTCTAGCTTCCAAAGTCGTGCAAGATCCAAGCTTTAAGGAGAAGACCGTGCAATTGAGGAGTTACCTCAGCTAAGGTCGAAGCCTTCTCGCCCTGACCTTCCGCCATTGGAGGAGAGAGAGAGAGAGAGAGAGAAAGAGGTGTGTTCTCAGAGCGGCGGCCCCTAAAAAGCAGAAGAAACAGTGAATCGGGAGGAGGAGTGAGAACCAATGGGGGTTTCGAGGAGAGGAGGGGTTAGGCTTGGGGGAACCCCCGGTGCACAGTTTGTCCGTGCTACAGACCCCGGGCGGCCGAAAGGTTGGAAGGGCTGACCCGACTGACCAATGGTGGACGACCACGCGTCGGTTCCTGATTGGGTCCGAGACCGGGGACTCTAGATGACCCGTGGGGCTTTGACGGTAGAAGAAGCCAGTGGTCGCTGGCGTTGAATGGACCGGATTATCGTTGGGAGAAAAATATTAGGTAGGTTAAATAGTCCACGTAGATGGTGCAGTTCACCATTCAAAATCGGACACATGGTGTCCACGTCGGCGATGGGCCCACGCAAGCTGAACTCCTTTCTCGAGAAAATATTAGGTACGTCGCACGTTCCAACGTGTCAAACGGGAAGGGGGTGGTTGAGCGACACGTGTCTAACTGTCAGGCCACGTAGACTAGGGTTTCAAAAAAAAATTCAATCCCCGCGCGCTCCCTTTTCTCCTCTCTCCCCTCCTCTACACTCTCTCTCCTCCAGGCATTAGTCTTGTCAGGTAGAGTCTCTGCATGCATTTATTATATTCTCTCTCCTCTCCTCCGTTCTTTCCTTCTAAGAAAAAAAAAGCCATTCTTTCTCTCGAATTTTGAATCTGTTTTCGCTCCCATTTGCTGCTCCGCGCTCTGCGCTCGTTGCTGATGCTCCGGCGTTTCTCAAGCAAGCCGTTCCCCCGTTGCTTGACGCCGCTGCATCTCTACTCCGCACTCTCTCGCTGTTGCTCCGACGCTCGCTCGCGCTCTGTCGCTTCCTCCATCTCTACTCCAAAGATCTTGGCTCTTTGCTCCGTTGCTAGCTCTGTCTCGGCTTTGCAGCGCAACTTTCCTTCACACATTAATTTGTTGGGGCGGTCGAGATTTGGGGATCCCATTTCGCAACCACCTATGGAGCAACACCGACGACCTCCAAAGAACCCATCGATCCTATCCCAACCCTCTCGTCTTTGCTCTCTCCGGTGTTCGGGCTCTCATTCCAACTACACTTCATCGTCCTCTTAATCCCCATAAAAAAAAGCCCCAACAGCAAGCCCCTGATCGTTTGTTGTGTAGGGGAAGAGTGGGAAGGAGCTCGACTTGGCGGAGTTCATGTCCGCGCTCGAGTCGGGAAACAGCACGCAGCTCATGTTGGTGGTGTCGCGTCCCCACCACTGCCGAGGACGCCTCCATGGCGCACGCGCTCGTCGCGGCCGCACACCAAACGGGTAGGCAATCGTCTACGTCTCGCTGGGGCCGGACGAGTCGAGTCTCCATGGACGCGCTGGGGGTCACGCCCGGCACGTTGAGTTCGTGGTGGGAAGGCTAAGGACGAACGAGTTCAAGACTGCAGATTTCATGCTTCTAGAGTGCGAAGGCGATAGATTTTGTGCTAACAGTCGAGTAACTTGTAGTGATCCTGGGTGTTCATCAATGATGAAATTGAGTTTTGTTTGCACTGGTCTGCCATTTAGTGTACTGTGTTGAAGTCTTCATTCCACAATCTCTTGATTTTAAGGAGTATAAAATCTAGACGAGAATTTCTTTTGAATTTTTTTTTTTGGTAAGGAGGGAATTGTTAACCAAAGCAAAATTGGATTTTTGTTTTTGCCTCTGGTAAAAATAAAAAATGGAACTTTTAATTGCAACTATTTGTCAGTATTAGGAACTGGTAAAAAGGAGCCACAAATGTAAAACCAAAACTTGGAGCTCAAAGAGCAAAGGCAAAGCCAATTGAATAAGCAAATTAATGACACGATTCTCCTGCAGTTTTAATCCCAACCAAAAAAAATCCTTTTAAGCAATGAGCAAGGCTCAAAGGTCCTAGAAAAGAAAATAAGACACTCTTCGAGATCAACCTCAGCCCACAAGATTTACCGAAACTTCTTTTGATCACGTATTTGCTAACCGCAATTTGCTCTAGCGAGATCCGAGTATTTTAAATCCCATATCTTGATCGAGCAGAAATTCATGTGTTCTCACTAGTTTCTTGAGAGCCTAAAGGAGGCAAACTATGCAAAAGACCCAACTTGCTTATAGAAGGTAAAAAAAGATTATATATTGTCATTATATAATTCAATCAATTGCTATTTACATTTGCAAGGTCTTAGGCGTTGGTGTCGATGACCAGATCCAACAAAAAGTCTTATTAGTCCTCTGTTTCTCTAGCAGATCCCAAAATTAAATGAATTCTGTCCTCAAGCATCAATTTATTTCCTCGTGGCGAGAGGATCTCGAAAACATGCTCTTGGCTGGTGCGGTCGTCCCTTGTAACTATCCATCTGCTCTTCTTCTTGCACCGTCCGCCGCCACCGATCTTGCTGTGGGCTAGCACCTTTCGCAATCCTAGTCTCCTTAAGACCCTCCCTATTGGCAAAAAGTGAGCTCAGTCCACCACAATGTGCCCCTATGAAGGGCATTGTACCCCGCAAAGATCCCTACGCCACCTTCCCGTGTCTTTGTTTCAAACGCCATCACCTTCGCATTCTAGGAGCATGAAATCTGCAGCCTTGAACTTGTTCGACATAAGGGTCCTCAGCCTTCCCACCACGAACTCGACGTGCCGGGCGTGACCCCCAACGCGTCCATGGAGGCTCTTGACTCGTCCGGCCCCAGCAAGACGTAGACGACCCGCTTTGCCCGTCGGTGCACGGCCGCGACGAGCGCGTGCACCATGGAGGCGTCCTCGGCGATGGCGGGGACGCGATGCCATCACCATGAGCTGCGTGCTGTTTCCCGACTCGAGCGCGGACATGAACTCCGCTGAGTCGAGCTCCTTCCCACTCTTCCCCTGCGCAACAAACGATCATGGGGCTTGCCGTTGGGGTTTTTTTTTTATGGGGACTGAGAGGACGATGGAGTGTAGTTGGAATGAGAACGCGAGCACCGGAGAGAGCGAAGACGAGAGGGTTGGGATAGGACTCGATGGGTTGCTTTGAAGGTCGTCGGCGCGCTCCGTAGGTGGTTGCGAAATGGGATCCCCCAAATCTTGACCGCCCCCAGCAGATTAATGTGTGAAGGAAAGTTGCGTTGGAGCGAAACGGAGCTAGCAACGAAAAGAGCCAGCGCCGGAGTAGAGATGGAGGAAGCGACGGAGTAGCGAGCGAGAGAGTGCCGGAGTAGAGATGCAGCGAGCGTCAAGCAACGATGGGGAACGGCTTGCTTGAGAAACGTCGGAGCAGCAGTAACGAGCGCGGAGCAGCAAATGGGAGTGAAAACAGATTCAAAATTTGAGAGAAGGAATGACTTTGTTTTTTTTCTTAGAAGGAAAGAACGGAGGAGAGGAGAGAGAATATAATAAATGCATGCAGAGACTCTACCTGACAAGACTGATGCCTGGAGGAGAGAGAGTGTAGAGGAGGGGAGAGAGGAGAAAAGGGAGCGCGCGGGGATTGAAAATTTTTTTGAAACCCTAGTCTACGTGGCCTGACAGTTAGACACGTGTCGCTCAACCACCCCCTTCCCGTTTGACACGTTGGAACGTGCGACGTACCTAATATTTTCTCCTCCTTTCTCTTCTCTATCTCCCAGTACCTGCTCTGTACTCTCTCTCTCCTTTGCAGAGAGAGAGAGAGCAGCTTGACTTTGCTCCGGGCGGGAGGGGGGAACACGACAGCAGAGGCGAGGCGGTGTTGGCGTCGGCATCCACGAGTAGAGGCGAAGGGGTGGGGCTTGGAGAGGCGGAGGCGGGGAGTGCAATAGAGCAAGTGAGCAAGCAAAGGGCTCACGCGGCCATGGGAATCATCTCGCAGGTTTGTCTTCCTCGTCCTCCCCGGCAAGCGAGCAAGCAAAGGGCTTGGGGGAACGTTATGGCGGGACACTCGGGCACTCCCCGCCTCCACCTCCACCTCCGCTTGTGGACCCGGATGCCGATGTTGACGCCACCTCCGCCTCCCCGAGCCCCGCCCCTCCACCTCCGCTCATGGACCCAGACGCCGACATCGACGCCGAGGCCACCTCTGCCTCGCTGTCGTGTTTCCCCCTCCCCCTCGCCATCGCCGGAGCCGGAGCAGGTCGAGGTCGAGCTGAACTGTAGATCACAAGTCTAGGCCTCGCTCGACCTTAGATCGAAAATCTGGGTCGCAAGTTCGCTGGCCGAGCTCGATAACAGAGGACTAAAATGGCAGGGAGGTGTTAGACTGAGACAGCGTGCTGGTGGAAGGGAACGAACGTCTGTTCTCGTCTCGTCGTCCCCGTCGGAGTCAAATGACGGAAGAAGAAAGAAATGAAGGAAAAAAGAAGAAAGGAGAGAGAGAGTCAGGAGAGAGAGGACAGAGTAGGTACGGGAGACAGAGGAGAGAGAGGAGAGAGGCTCCGCGTGGGCCCACAGCCGACATGGATGCCACGTGTCTGATTTTAAATGATGAACTGCACGATCTACGTGGACTATTTAATTTACCCAATATTTTCTCTATCGTTGGGGGAGAGATCGGCCCAACTTGGCCCATTTCTGTTGTTTGGACTTGTATAGTTTCTTTCAGGATAAATATCACCAAAAATTCCTAATGGACATATTCATGCCACGTTTGTCTTATATTTACCCTAAAGCAATGCACATGTATCCTATTTACTCCATACCGTACCATATTTATCATAAACTGATGCTTCCGCATTGCATTTACAATTTGGGTTAAATAGGGTAAGGGTATATCAATTTAGGATAAAAGTATAAATGTGTACTAATTTAAGATTTTTACAAGGGAAAATGTCACCAAAAATGCCCTCTATGATAATTTTATCTTGAACTTTTTTTTATGTTACCAAAAACTCCAAACTATGCCACTTGTGACAATTTTACCCTGAACTTTTTTTTATGCCATCAAAAACTCCAAATTATGCCACTTGTGATAAATTTATCCCAAACTTTTTGACTAAGGGGCATTTTCGTCATTTTCTATTTTTTTCCTTCTGCCCTTGCCGGTGTTGAAGTCAGGCGAGTCTCCGAAAATTCCTAATGGACATATTCATGCCACGTTTGTCTTATATTTACCCTAAGGCAATGCCCTGTATCATATTTACTCCATACTGTACCATATTTATCACAAACCGGTGCTTCCACATTACATTTACAATTTGGGTTAAATATGATAAGGGTATATCAATTTAGGGTAAATGTGTAAATGCGTACCGATTTGGCACTCTTGTTCTCTCTCAGTAGGGTGTTCTGCAGCCCTCTTGCCGTCTTCGTTCAGATCCAGGCATGCGGCTTGTTTTCTTGGTCATTTCATGGAGGGTTTTGGGGGTTTGATTGGCTTGGCTAGGTTGATTTTGATCGCGGAAGAGGCCACTTACGAGGGCCATGACCTCGCCAATGGTTGGTTAGGGCTTTGCAGCCCTCGCTTGGTGGCTGACAAGCTTGCTAGAACCTTGCCAGCCATTGTAGGGAGAAGAAGAAGAATAGTATGAAGAAAAGGAAAAAAATAAAGAAAAAATTCAGAAAAAAATTATTACAATATTGCCATGTCAGCAATCGCTGGATAGTCAATGTTGGTTGGTGTCCACGTAAGCGTCGGCTGGCTAAATTTGGCTGGATAGACTGAACTGATATAATTGTAAAAGATTTAGAACTAAATTGGAGCAAAAAAAGTTTATAATTAAATCGATATAATTGTAATAAGTTTAGTACTTTTTTAAAAAAATTTCATGAGAGATTTGGCTAGAAACTTTTTGTGTGCATGACTTTTTTTTTCCGTGAATACCAAGCAATTTGGTAAATCTTGGGTAAATAACCGAACGCAACCCTTCTTATTATCTGATCAACGAGGCGTCGACGATTACACGAGGTCTGAATACAGCAATAAGAATCGAAATCGGATGCACGAATCGACGCAGGAGTTGCATGCGGAAACGATATAGTTCCCGAAACGAATTCGGAAGTGGCAAAAACTATCTGTCCATCCATATGATGCAGCGGAGGCTCTTCCCTTGGAGCAGCAGATCGAAAGCCGTGTTGATGTCCTGGAAGCTCACCTCCTGCGTTATGAAGTCGTCCAAGTTGAGCTCCTGCATCAGAAAACAGCGTATGCCGTCATGCTTTCGCGACGTATGTATCTCGGCCGGCATCCGAAGAAGAAGAACGGGCCGGAAAACCAAATGGATCGAGCGTTACGGAACAACATCAGGACGCGAGTAAGCAAGGGACGGACCTGATCCAGGTACTTCTGAGCGAGGATAGGGACGTCGGATTTAGGTTTCAGGCCGCCGAAGAAGGAGCCCACCACCATCCTGCCTTTCAGGATCTCGTAGGAGCCGAGGCTCAGCGGCGCCCCCCGCATCTCCACCCCGAGTATCACTGTCTTCCCTCCGCCCTGCTCACCTCCATAACCACAATTCATTAGCTACTCAAGCTTCACATTGTATATTGAGTTAGTGTTCAGAGATCACATCCAACGACTCAAAAGTTCAAAAAGAGAGAAAATGAGAGAAGAAGAAGAACCTCGCGGCTGCTATTGAAGGCGTCTGCCATCACCGAAGCCAATCCGACGCATTCGAAGCTGTAATCCGCACCCCCATCCGTCATTTCTTTGATCACCTGATCACGACGGCTAAATTCACATTAGGATTTCAAGTGCATTGATCTCTTCATGTTCATTCACCATCTGTGCAGGAACAATAGAGGACTCCAAAGATCGTCACCGACCTCGCTAATTGGCCTCTCTCCACAAGCCCCAGGGTTGACAAAATCGGTGATCCCAAACTTTTTTCCTGTCATTAATCCCCCAAAAATCAATGGGTATGTTCAATTTTCCTAAATTAATGCATCGAAAGAGTAGATGGAGCCTTACACAATTCAAATTATTTTACCCTTCATTGATGAATCTCTAAGACTAAGTGGTTAATACCACCAAAAATCTAAAATTGGTACATTTGTAATAATAATTTACCCTAAATTAAATTTTGGATTACAAGAAATTCAAAACCGGTACACTTATGACAAATTTACTGAAATCTAATTTTTTGACCACTAAAAACCCAAAACTAATATAGTACATTAGTGAAAATTTTAATCTTTGTTAATTTCCATTAAATTGAATGAATACTAGGAAAAATCACAAATCGAGTACATCTATGACAAATAAAGAGTAAAATCCCAAATCGATAGACCCGTCAATTATCACGTGCCTTTTAATTTAGCAATTTAACGATAAAATTTAGTGAAAACTAATGGAGGATAATTTGTCACAAATATACTAATTTGAGATTTTTGTGGTAAAAAAATTAATATAAATATATAAATTTTGAATTTTTCACGATATCGACTCTTTACTAATACATAGAAGCACCAGCAAGAGTTTGACCTATTTCGAACTTGTCAGGATTCAAGTCCACTCCCACGATCTTCGAAGCTCCTCTCCGCCTCGCGCCTTCGGCTACCTACAATGTTCAAGAATCCACGAGATTCGGCACTTAGGATGTTCTTTGGATGCATCCAATCGAGATTCATAGAATTTAGTAAAAAAGGAGCGACAAATGTTGCTCCTAACCCGAGCAAATATGCTAGCTATGGCAAATCGTTATTGGCTGTTATACATGTATCGAGAAAGAAAAGATGTGCATGAAGTATCGACTTAGGTCTCGAGCCACATAACATAGGGCGCGCGGAAATGGACGAGGGACGAAAGGGAAACGAGAGATTACCGCGAGTCCAACCGTTCCAAGACCGAAGATGACGACGGAGGAGCCTGGTTCCACGTCGGCCACCTTCCACGCGCCTCCCACTCCTGCAAACCGGGAATTCCGCGGCGATCAATTCATCTCTAAACGATGGTAACGATCCTGAACTCGGGACATTAGATGGCCACATCGACAAGCGCGTCGAGGGAAGAACTCACCGGTGGAGACGCCGCAGCTGAGGAGGCAGGCTCTGTCGGCGGGGATGGGGGAACTGATCTTGACCACGTGAGCCACGTCCACCACCGTGTACTCGCAGAAGCTGGACACTCCCAAGAAGTGATGTATGACCTCGCCGTCGTTCACCCCGCTAAACCTGGTGGCTCCACCACTTTCTTTAGCGATCCATAGGCGGCGGTGGCGACATCCGCCCGCGCAAAACACGGGTCGGGTCGAGACCGAGAAGAGAAGAAACGGAGGAAGAGAAGAGGAGGAGATAGAAGGACCTGGTGGTTCCGTCCCTCGGCATTCCGGGACCGGGAGGCCTGTTCGCGAAAACAGAGCAGGCATTGCCTCTGGAGGATTCGCAATCCTTGCACTTCTCGCAGTTGGACCAGAACACGGGCAGCACCGTGTCCCCTGCCTTCACCTCCTCCACCTTCTCGCCCACGCTCTCCACCACCCTTCAAATGTTGTCAACACTCAGATTCATCATCATCTCACCGCAGCAATGGAGGCACGCCATGTTCAATTTACATGAATCGAACCGCTTTCGTTTTCCGAGAAAGCTGGTTAATTTCGATTCGGTTCGCTTAAGATGTCAGCTATTTTCTCGCCCTCTTTCCCTACTAATTTCAGGACCGCCAATAATACGTGAAAGGCTTTGATTTGGAACACCCGTCTAAGAAACGAGTAAAAGGGCGTCTGTCCATTTCGTGTTAAATTCGCGATAATGCGCTATCTACAGCAACTTTTCGAACACGTCCCGAATTTAATATAACGTACTCGAACGATTTCTTGTGATAATCCCATGGGACCATCTATGACCTGTGACCACCCATGACCTGTCCCCCATCTCATTTCTCATCATCTATGACCTGTCCCCCATATAATTTCTCATCATCTAATTATTGAACTCGACAGTTTCTCTCCCCCCCGGTGGAAAGGTAGAAAACGAGACTATCAAGTGCTAAAACAGAGGAAAAAAAGAAGGCAACCGTTTATTTATGATTCTGATCGAGTTAACAAGATGCAAACGGCTGGTGAAAACGCGAAGGGCAGAGATCAAATTACGTACTCGACGGCTTCATGACCAAAGATCCTCGGGAAAAGAGCGAATGGAGCCTGAACAGAACAATGCAGCACATCAAACCATCATCATCTCGTAAGTTCTTATCTTGTGGATACCTTCTAATCAAACAGAAACATGGTTTCCATAGTAAGGTGCTGCGCATTACGGAGTCCATCTTCCAGAAAGTGACGTCGGTGTGGCAAATGGAGGTGCAGACGATCCTGATGCGAACCTCCCACGCCTTGGGCGGCTCCACCTGTATCTCCTCCATCACCAATGGCTCCCCTGCTCTTCTGCACACTGCGGCTGCTCGTTTTTTTTTTTTGGGGGTAACCCAGAAGAAGAAAGGACAAGATTTCAATCTTTCCAGCACGATACAGGTAAGAAAAAACGTAAACATGGTGTGTGAAGAGTGCGAACCTCTGCATTTTATGGGTTTTCCTGCGGTTCCCGATGCGTTGCTCTCCATGGACGATGAAGTTTGGAAGATGATTCCCCTGTTCTGGCTGGTTGAGCCCTTCTGGTTGTGGAGGAAGATGATGAGACGACACCCCCACTTCCTTTATTCTTGTTCCCGAATATATTTTTAAACTTTTCTTGCTCGGAATCATTCGTTGATCGTGTCATTATTCAATAAACGGAGCGCATCAGTGGGGAGAAGTCAACCGCTACCGCAGCGGTCGGTTTGATCCGTTGTCGTTTTGGTGCGACGTGGGTTTGGTCCTGCCATCGCCATCCAATTTGCGTAGCTTCATGAAGACTTTTCACGTTAGGACCACCGACGATGCTAACAGCTACAGCTACAGCTACTTGATCGTAAACTAATAATGATGATGATGATACCGATGACAACAGCCACTGCTTCTAAATTATGGGAAGTCTCTTCTTATTCTCGAGAATTGTGAACAAGCAACCGCCCCTTGCGCCCTACTTTTTCGAACCTTTGCTTAAGTCCTAATCATAACCGTGAAACGTTTTACCAGGATTTTTGTCTATTTATCTTTTGGCAGGACAGGTCTCTTTTTTGTAAGCCATCTTTACACCTTAGATTTTGAGTTGGATCCAACTATCGAGTAATAATGGACTCGTGCTTGACGTTTGCACTGGCATGTCTTTTCTATTAAGGATGATTGGTTTCGGTTGGGTCGATTCCGAGGTGGGCAAACCAAGCACTAGGCAGGGGACTAGTTTCCAAATCTCGGGGCCATGGGACTGGACCGAACCGACGGTTCTAGAATCGGGAACCAAACCAGTGGCGAGTCCGGTCCCCAGTTCAATCCAGGTGGAATCGGTAACTTTACTTTTCCATGTAAAAATTTGTTAATGATGCAACACTTTCTCAAAGATAACTATTTTCGTTTATGTACTTTTTATCGATTTGTTCTCTTAATTTATATGTAATTGAATTTTCTTAAAACTATTAAGAATTTTCTTCTTCTTTTTTGAATTCTTAAGAAATTTTAAAATATATATATTAAAAACTGCTGGTTTAGTCCGATCGGTCCAGTTCCCATGTTGGAACCTAGAACCAAACTAACCGGCTACTAGTTTTAAGAACTTGAAGGGAATTGGACCATCGGCTACGGGAATTGCCCAAAACCAGCCGATCGGTCAGGTTTGGTTAAGTTCCGTTACACACCCCTATTTTCCATAGCTCTGAATTGTTCAGAATGTTAGTCAATGGAGATGTGTTATAAGGAGCTGAGGCTAGTGAACTATAGTATTTCGTATCTTTTTAATAAATTGTAACATTAGGAGGTCGAAGATTGATAAAGGGAAAGAAGAACGTCAAAATTTTAGGAAAATTACCAAAAAAATATTGAACTTATTATAATTGTGTTAATTTACCCATCTAGTCAATTTTTTGGTAGGCACTAACGTGGATGCTGACTTGTACCGGTCGTTTAGCTAACGTTAACGTGGACAATTTTTAATAATCATTTTCTTCATTGTCTTTTTATTATTTGTTTTTTGCTCCCCACAGTGGCCGACAAGGCTTGCCAGCACTAGGCAAGGCTTGGGGACTACTAGTGAGGTAGCTATGCCTAGATTTGGGCAAAGCTAGCCTCACCATGGCCTTATCTGTCCTAGGCAAAGGTGGTGGTTGGCGAGGCCATGGTCGCTTTTGCCCACCCCAGGCCCTAGGGGTTGCAGGTGAAGGCTTTGCCTAGATTTGGGCGTGGCCAACCCTTATGAAGGCAACCATGGCCTCACTAGTCTCGGGCAAGGTCACCTTGGCTTTGCCGGTGAAACCAGCCTTGCTGGTGGCTAGTGAGGGCTTTATGGCCTTATCTTCTTGGCCATTGTGGGGAACAAAAGGAAAATAAGAAGAAGAGAAAAACTAAAAATAAAAATTAAAGGAAAAAATAAAAAATCAAGAAAATATATTATTAGAAATTCCAGAAAATTCCGAATGAAGTTTTCCTAATAATAATATTAACCTAAAGCAGACGTAAGTGCAAAAAATTAAATTCTGTAACATTTGCATAGAATGATAAAGGTCTGAGTTTATGTATCAAATATGTGGTGGGTTAGAAATTTACTAATTTGTGATTCTCCCGGTGTTTAGAAACTTTTGCAAAACGTTGTAGTGGGTTCAAAATATTTTTCTTTTGACTTACAAACATCTAGAATAGACACCGATTTTTCATCTATGTACTAATTTACTATATATCTTTTCCATTTATCAAAATATCTACTTTGGAACGATATATTAAATCATTTGTGACATTTTAATTTGACCGCATCACCTCCAATTTTTTATCATATATTTTTAACTCAAAGTCATCGTCACTTTAATATTGATTGATTGTTCCTATATTTTAACTGTCGAGTAGTCTTCAGATACGTTCCCCTTGGTCACGTACTTTCATTTCTAAATATTTCTTTTATTCACAATAGAGGTTAGGAATGCGTTGTGATAGTTGAGTGAAATGCAAGAATGGTGCTTGAAATTTTAGTTTATTTTAGTTTATTTTAGTTTATTTAAAATATTATTTCCAAGTAGCACCCTGGATCAACGTAGCTTCCCATGCAATCCAAATAAAAGAATTGATTTGTAAGTCGCAAGTCCCTAACGCTATTTTCGGCGCAATGCTTAGGAATCGAGGGTTTTCGTAATCTCTTACGTCACATGGAACTACATCCATTGGGCTGAGACCCTTTTTCCTCCTGACCCGGCTCGACCCAACCTGAAAAACCTGTTTCGAGTCTAGTTCGATTCGCTTGATGCATCAGTTTAATCCTCCATCTAATACTGTGTCGCATGCTCGAAGCCTCCTTCAATCATCAAAGAATAGGATTCGGATGGGAAATATCCTCTGCTCTGAATTCTTATATTGACACGATGAAGGTGTAGGTCCCCTCTCAGGGCAAATTCATGTCCTAACAAGGGATCGTTTCGCATTGAACGGATTGATCGTGACTATTGACTATACGAGCAATAGTTATGACTGTATTAGGTTTGACCCGAATTTCTATATTGAAATCAGTTCCTCGCAACAATTATATGAATGTAACACGAGATGAATAGGGCTTTTTATAGAATAAAGGCTCTTTATTGAAACACTCAAAGGCTCAATACTTGTTTATTAGAACTCTTACGTGATTGATTATTTGAATAATCAATTTGCGGTGGTGGATCAGCTAATTCCCATCCCCATATGTTTCTCGTTTCTAATTATTTATTGGTGTTGTTCATTTGCGGATTTATTTATCTTCTCACCTAAGCTTCTTCGTATATCTTCTTTACCTATTCCAGATACGATTAATTAATTAATTAAAAACGTCAATAGCGTGCACGCTAACATTAACGACCTTCTAGGACTTGAGCGATCCTCTCAAACATGATCCTAACCTAATTAGTTCGAGGTATTATCTGCTTTAATCTATTCTATATCGAGTCTCGTGATTTGTGTTCACTTTGGTGTGAGTGTGATTGCAGTCAGGCAAACGCTTTCTCCAAAAATCACCTGTCTTGATAGTGCTTTCATTCAAGTACACATCTAATGCTAGAGTTCTTATGGGTTTTTTCAATTTCAAATATTTAATGGCTTGCTTTATCTTTAGTCTTGACAAGTGCTTCCAGCCTTAAGATCTTTCTTTTAGTTTTTGTATTTCTCCTCGATCAATTAAAAGGCGTAATTCGAATCCTCATCACCGACTTATCTATCAACTTTTCCACCATTTAAAACCAAACTCTGCCTTAAACAAGATCATAATACACAATATGTCGAAAGGCAACTCATAATTGCCATATGCGCACAAGTGATAAGCAAGAGGGTTGGATCGGACTTCAAACAATTCAATTCAACATTTCTACGACCGATGAAAAGGTCCGCTCACTTTTATACCAATTAATTACCTATAAGCTGGTAAGAGTATCTGTCTTCCCCAACGAATGTCGAGTTCAAGATACCATACTTTGAATATTCTAATTTGTTGAGTTTTGGTAGTTACCGGATGTGCACGAAACGGGAACTACGCCGCTAAACAGCAATTTAGTCGAGAACCAGAGGTCACATCTTTTCCTAAACAGATTACCAGGCCCCATCGTGCAGTCAAAACGCTATTGCGGTCAGCATGTGCTTTACCAAAATGCTCTTTTCCTTGCTAGGATTGTAAAGAAACATGCTTTGCTAAGTTCCGTCACATCTTTCGAACCTGAAAAACGTCTCCTAGAAGGTTGACTTCTTCATTCGTCCTGGCCAACGGCATTGTTGACTGTACTATGGAATTCCAATTTTTGTGTCATGATTACCCCATTTTGGCAATGAACAGTCGCTAGGATGTTCACTAACTTGGGTTCTACCAAAAAGGAACTCCGAGAATCCTAGGGTTGCATCGATTTCATTCTCCTATACTTTTCTAAAGCTATTCTTCTAGTATCACTTGACGTTGGCTAATGATGTCTATGCCTACGATGTACACGTTGGTTGACAAGACGAAACGATGAGGTTTCTTGCCACTAAAGAATGACGTCGTTCTTCTTGCTGGAGGAAAAACTTGACAGGAAAATTATCCAAAAAAATTATAAATTTATTGCACATTTGTCAATTTAGTTAAAAAAATTTTAATTTTGCTAATTGAGTTATAAACCTTTTTGACAATTTGTTAATTGAGTTCATCCGGTCAATTTATTCTGAAAAATGCTTGCGTGGATACCTAGTGAACACAAGCCGTCTTTACGTGGTTGGATTGGTGGATGGCCAATGCCAACATGAATGTTGGAGATCAAAACGGTTTCATTTCCATGATTTTTTTTATTTTTAAAAAAAGCTCAAGTCATTCTAGATCGTCACTTCTCTCCTTTCTTGCCCCAAATCATTGAACGCTCACCCACAAAGAACCCTAACTGAGATTACTAAGATCTCACTCAAATCTGTTCAATCTCAACTCAAATTGAACGATGTCACTCAAGCTGAGCTGTTTTTTTTGTCAAATCGGCTCCCCTATTCATCTGGACAACTTCAACCCTTCTAATCCCGCATTCGCCTATCCAAATCATAGACCTAATTGCCTATACCCATTCATGACCTAATTCGACCTCAAGATTTTGTAGCGAGCACGACAAAGTGTGTAGTCTTGATTTGCTTGTGTAAGGTATGCTTCCTTTTGGACTCTCCCACTTTGCAATGCATTCTGTTTGTGTGAAAATTAATCACTTATGAGGCTGCTTTGATATATTGAACTCGTGTTATTCTTGATTGTGATACTCTAAACTGAAGGATCACTCTAGTATCGCACATAAGATCATTATCCGAGTAATATTAAATGCTAGACTTCACATGATCAAAGCAGTGTCATTTGAGGCGTTCGCGTTTTCCATTCATGCTTCGATAGAGAGCTATTGGCACATCAAAACTAGAACTTGGCCTGTAGAAGTCTGTCATGCTTGATTCAATTCATTATATAGAGACAATATGTCATAACTTGTGGGTCGCTAGGATTAGAATCAATTAAGCATGTTGTTCATGGATTCGTTTTTGTTATGCTCTGTCATTGTTGTCTTTACCTTTTGGCTTACGTGTTATGTATTGCCACCAAGCTGAGTGTGAATAGATACATGGCAGATTAAAGGAACAGGATGTCCTTCTCTGTACAAAGCAATAACATGAATGATCTGGTTGGGAATAATAATGATGAATAGGATTTGTTCCTATTGGAAGTGTTCATCTAACAACATCTATTCATCTATTCATCTATTCATCTAGTCATGCTCAATGTTACGTTGAACATTTTCATATAGTATAGAAACTAAATGGAACACATACAAAAAATCTAGGAAATATATTGAACAAATTAAAAATTTAGGAACAATGTTGCACATTGGGTTAAAGTGTTATATCAAACATTTTTATATGGTCCGAGAACTGAATTGAATATATATAAAAAATTCATAGACTATATTGAATGAATTAAAAGTTTATAAACAATATTACATATTGAGTCAAAATTCATGAACAGTTTGCGTTATTTAGCCCTATCGTAAATACCACTGGAACAATACATGATGTTGTAATCGAAAATGAAATCATAAAAATGACGATGCAAATTGCAAAAAGGATTGCACAAAAGATGATTCTTGAATTTCCCTCCACAACGTTCTCTTTCATTTCCCAACTTATTTATTGAAAAGTATGATTGCCCTGCCATATTCAATGGATTAACCTACCAAAAGATGTCATATACAGAACCAATACGGCGCAATTAAGTTAAATACACCCCTACGGCAAAGCATGTCGAGTACGGAAAGGAAATCTAAATGTCCCTTTTGGTATCCAAGCAGATTTCCTTTCTCTTTTCCATGGCATTTGCCGAAAGTTCTCCGTCGAAAATGGAGAAACCATTTTTGTGATGCTCAAGGCAGCAGCTGGCCCTACTTGGGAAACGTCCGGAAGAGGAACTAGGCATGGTTTCCGTTGAGACTCGGAGGGTGAAAAAGATTAAAAGAGTTTAATGCCTTTGACTGGTCAAACGTTCACTAATCATTCTGGATGTGTCTGTGGGGGCCAGCCTGCCGTGAACAGCCATTTTCCCCAGAAGAGGACAAAAGCACTTAACGTTGTTGTTGTTAACGTAATATCTTCGCAAAGCTTAACGTTGGGTTCTCCTCCTTCGTGTCCGCGTGATGGCCGGGGGGCGACGGATGACGTGACCCTCTCTCTTCTCTTCCGAATGGACAGAGACGTGGTGCTCCTCTTTTTCTTCGAAGATGGTAATGGCAGCCTTTCGTCCAGCAAACCCTTCTTCATTACATAAAGCCATTCAACCCTTATCTATCCCTTTATTCCCGAGCTTTTGAATGTTATTTTGTTATCATTGCTGCTGTCGTCCTCGTCGTCCTGGTGGCGTTCATTTTCCTTTGACAGTCATCTCTTTCCTCTGCCACATCTCGAAGAGGGTATCTAGAATATGATAAGGAAGCCGTGACTCGAGCTTCCCACTGAACGTCACGCAGGAAGAGAGAGAGAGAGAGAGAGAGAGAGAGAGAGGCAGGGGGTGTCGTCCCTTTTCTTGTTTTCATCTGATCACTGAGATCTAGAGAGAGAGAGAGAGAGAGAGAGAGAGAGAGAGAGATGGACAAAAGCTGCCATTCGTCCAGTGACTCCACCACCAGTAGCAGCTCCTCCGCAATCACCACCACCGCCACAAACATCGGCGACAGTTATCTAAAGCACCTCAACAAGCTGTCCCACAAGATCTCCAAACCCAACACCAGGAGGACCTCCTTCGATCACAACCTCGACCACCCTCCTCCTCCGCCGCCGCAGCAGCCGCAGCCGCCTGTGTACAACATCAGCAAGAGCGAGTTCCGGGAGGTCGTCCAGAAGCTCACCGGCTCCCCGCCCACGACAGGCTCTCCTCGCCGCCGCCTATCCAGCATCCCAAGCCCCCGAGCTCCCGCCTCCAGAGAATCCGCCCTCCGCCTCTGGCCCACCTCGGCAGCCGCCCGCCACCGCCGCTTCTCAACAGCGTTGTCCCGGAGAAGTTGCCCCCGGTGATCCCGGACACCCAAATCGCCGCTGCTGTCGTCGGTGCAAACCCTGGGGCGGACAGCGGGTTCAATCCGATGGCGCGGTTGGCATCGCCACCGTCGCCGCTGCCACCATTTCCAGCTGTCAACTTGCCTGCTGAATCGCCAGTCTCCGCCTACATGCGGTGCCTCCAGAGGTCGGCGTCGGATGCCGGCTCACAACCTGACCAGTTCTCTGGATTCTTGCCTTTATCCCCACTTGTTTCGTCGTGGTGGAGCAGCTTAGCTCCGCCACCGTCTCACCTGCAGCCGCCACCGCAGCAGATTGCGTCAGCACAGCAGGGGATCCTACCTGCTCCTTCGATGTCGCCTCAGCCACCGCTGTTTCAGCTTCCATCGTCACCCCTGCCTTTCGGGTGCTTAAACTCGCCGCGTTCACCGCACCCCCTACTTTCGCCAGGCCTGCTGTTTTCGCCTATGTCAGGACAATTGGGGTGTCCTCAGTTCCCGCTCTCGCCGACACCAGCGCCAAGCCCTAAACACAGAGGGCTTTGATTGAGAGGTATATTTTTTTGCAGGTAAGTTTTAAGGACAAGAGAAGATTTCTGTTTTGGTCTAGTTTTGGTGTTTCTGGTTCTTGTACATTTTTTGAGGATACAAAGGTGGTTCAGGCCAATGGTGGGGGAGTGCAAAGTCTTTCACTGTTCATCAAGTATAGAATGCATATGTAAATTGGTACCAAAAGACAATTTGGTCTAGCTAAAATTATCTTACAGTTTACGTTCTTTATAGCTGTTAGATTTGTCCATTTTTATGAACCAATTATTCTTCTATGGATTGAACTTGTGCTTGACTATGTTCCATCCGATTCACACATTTGCATCATGTGCTACTACGACAGTGCAGTCGGATACAAAGGCTGAGTTGTTGCTGTCTATGTAAGATTATGGACTTTAATTCATGTTAGCCTTCCGAATGTTGCAACTGCTCCTTTATGCTTACACGCATTAGGACATTCTAATAAGGCGCATTTGAAGGGTAGGTCCTTCAGAATGTCACAGAGCTGTAAGGAAATTCGCAAAATGCGAAGCCTTAGGAACTCAGTGTTCATGTCCATCTGCATATTGCGCACTTGGCCTAAATTGTCGCCACAAATTCACGTAAAACTGTTTATGTTATGAAGCTTCTTGCTTAGCCAGCACCCAACAATGCAGTGCTCAATCGCGAAACAGGCTCTACCATGCTCTCTCTGCACGCCAGTTAAGTGTAAGGTCTCTTGTCATGAAACTCGAATTGCTTTGTATCATCTCAATAACTACCAATGTCCTCCTGAGTCTGCCTTATCCTTCAACTTCAAGTATGAAATTATATCTTCTTTGCCGAGTGTTTGTCTATGATGAAAGTGTCCGTTCACCTGTCTTGGTTCCTGTCCACGTCTTCTTAGGTCTGCCTTATCATTTGAGAACCGGCTCTACCAACCCCCATAAATTATTATCTTTCTCCATTAGGAGATAATTTCGCTTTTAAAATAAGAACAATTAATATGTAAGAAGAGCCTTTGATTGGGTTTGGTTAGGACCAAGTATATCACACAGCCAATGATCTTGGTTGGAAGCCGAACGGGCTCTGCGCCAAACTCGACTTGCTGACCAGGTCTAGACAAGAATTCGCCGGGAATGCAAGCTCGGTTTTACAGGAATGTATTCACGTGATGCGGCAGATACCGAATGGTTACCCAAACAAACTAGATAGCTTGTCATATAGCTTTCAGGTACATCTTACAAATCAAGTTTTGCTGCAACTTTCTCCTCTGCAGATTTTGCCGTGGCTCGACTCTCTCTGATTAATCTTGACACCAAGGCTGCCATCACGGTTGTTCGAGCAATGCAACTCCTGTTTGAATCGAATGCTAGTGCAAACCCGCTTGTTTAAGATCCTGTTAAGATCGCATAAAGTAGGTAAAGATCATGAGATTTCACCCACTTTTCCTGTCGTTGATTTTCAACACATTAGCGAGAATCGGAGATGAATACATGCACATCATGAAACCTTAGAAACCATGAGCTTTACCCCCAACACTTTTGTCAATAATAGGTCAAGTTCGGCTGAAAGTGCAGATGAAATTAAAGATAGAGTTGAGGCCCAAAAGGCAGCTCAAATCTTGCAAGAAGCTTCGAAATAGTTAGTCTCTCCCTAACCTTTTCGTGTTGTAAGTTTCGTGAGAAATGTCTTTGGTGGGTCCTCGGTTTCTCTATTCTATGTTTCAAGCCAAACGTCGTGATGGAACGATGTCTGATGGGTCCTTTACGGGTAAATGACCTTTTGAGCATACTTACCTTTACTTCGACACAGAATGGCGACTCGATTTTTTATTGACACCGTTACAATATGCATCAATTCTCTCGTGTCTAATGCACCAGCAAATTTGGGAGGGTGCTCTTGGTAACCATTATATTCCTAAAAACAATTTATACTCATAATTAGTTTTTTCTAATTTTATTTTCTAAAAGAGCTTCTGCACATTCAAACGCAATTGGTGACTGCATAAAATTTCTACTCCCAAAACAAAACAAAAAAAGAATAAGAATTCATTTGATATAACTCCCAATTTGTTTTGTACCGAATTTCTTTTTATTTTTATTTTTTTGAAAATTTTCTTTCTTCCTCCTCTAATCAATTGCCGACCTCAAGGGAGCCTTGCCATAGGCGGGCAAAGCCAACCTCACCTAGCCAAGGCAAGGCTCGACCTCACCTAGCCACGACAAGGTCACCAAATCTCATCTTTGGTCGGTCATGAGCCGTCCCTAGGCTTGATAGCCGGCTAGAGTAGGAAGAAGAAAAAAAAATTGTTTGGTTTCAAAAATTGTTCCTAAGAACAAAAACATAATGTTTTTCTGCTTGTTAATTTTATTCAAAATCTATTCCTTAATCATTGATCTGTTCCTGAAAATTAAAAAAAAAAAGGCTTATATTACCAAATGGAAATTTTATCTTTTTTTGTTTCGGAGAAAAGAATAGATATAATCAAGAATTGATTAATTACCAAATAGGGCCCAAAAGTCATATATTAGATTAATCTTGACTCTCGAGTCTGCACGCATTTGGTGAATGTCGACATAGACCAATGATCCTCTTAGCTCTTCAATTTTAGAGTCTAGGGCTTTCTTCGATTCTCTTCAGAAAGCTACTGCACGGCTTTCTTCCCGAACAATACGACCATCTGTCTTCATTGGAATCTCGAACTTTGATCATTGATCCTATTGGCATTGCCAATTCGATTACTCTCTTTAAACACTCGTACTTACAAATTTTGAAACCAGTAACGATCTCCTAAATCCTAACCATGAACCCGTCCGTCTCCTTAAAAACCATTCATGGCGACTAACATTTCGCCAGGGATGGCAGGCAAGATGAAATCCTTGTAGAAATTGGCCGACATTACATAATTGAGCCAAGGAAGGGGCAGCACGGCTTCCTCCCCTGTTTCTTCAAAACCTTACATTACACTGGCCGTAACGTCTCGAGCCCCGGTAAATATCCACAGCAAAATGCTGGAAACCAAAGCAATCTCACTTCACACGTTAATTCACTTGTCCAGTCGTAAAATCACATGATGATCCATTGGTGTCAACCTTCACAGAACAACTATTGCCAAATACCCTTCTAACTCAACCAAAAGTAACTAGCAGACCAGATAAATCAGTCAAGCCCATCATCAGCTGAGACAGCATAGGCCTTTCACCGTGTTCAATTGAGATATTGAAGCATTAAGAATCCAAGAGAAATAAGAGTCATTTGGAAATACATAAGACTTCGATAAGACAAGCGACACCAGAATTCTGTTACAGAGACAATGAGCCTAGAACCCAGAATTGCACATGAATAAGTAGCCAGCAATCTTCCCCAGTTAAAAAACAGACAGAGGATAACTTCTATATTGATATTGATGAGCAGCTGAGACATCACTATTGCTCATCAGCCTTGGCTGTTTCTTTGATCTCATCCGCTCCCTCATCCTGAGACATAAACAGAGATTGTCATATACCACAGTTGAACCATTGAAAAAAGCTGTACACATCTCATATCCCGCACGTAAATTGTATCATATTCATCAAAGGTCATAGATGGGTACCTGCATGTCGGATGTCCACAAGGTCAGGTTATCTCTGAGAAGCTGCATGATTAAAGTGCTGTCCTTGTAGGATTCCTCACCAAGAGTGTCCAACTCAGCAATGGCTTCATCAAAGGCCTGCAAAAGAGAGGATTTATGCATAAACAAAAGGGACATCATACATGAATTGGAACTAAACCCTGTAAGCTAGGCTTGAGCAGAATTAAAGCGTCCTGCCATCATGACAACATTAAATATCTGGTTAAACTCCATCCCTCCACCTTCGTAAACTACAGAGGTTTCGAGATAAGAAACTTCATTACAGATCCAGGGGTTTATAAAATAAAATGAATGGGCATGTTAAAGACTGAAGATACTGCAGTGAATACAAACATATATCGCAATTCCTTACTTGTTTGGCAAGACCACAAGCACGGTCAGGGGAATTGAGAATCTCATAGTAGAAAACAGAGAAGTTCAAAGCCAGCCCAAGCCGAATCGGGTGAGTAGGAGCCAGTTCGGTGTTCGCAATGTCCTGCAAACAAGCCATAGCATTACTCCAAGCACGACATGAAAGAAAACCAACAACAGATCCTATTGATGTGCAGCAAATTGGATCAGGGAAATATTTGAACTTGAGAAGTTTGCATGTTAGTTCATTCTGCGAGCAGCCTAAGTGGCATTTAGTTTGCTAGTTGTGCAACTCGTAATTCGTTATAAGCAGGTAACTGTACTCTCTCTCTCTCTCTGAGAAATTGCATTTAGCTTTCTCCATCTTTCCATGTCAACCGAACGAAACGTGCGCACATAATGAAGACAGAACAAAAGGGTACGTCATACGGAAAATAATCTTTTCATACTCATCTAGCAGAAGAACGAACGTAACCTCCTCTCTCCGAATTAAACGCATAGGCATGAGTTCCATCAAAGGTAGTCAGAAGTATCGCGATCTAAGAAGACAACCGTGAAGCTATACCGATATCTTGCACAAAATACAGAGACAATGGAAAGTCCGAATAGCAATAGTACGAAAAAGTAACCTAAATTTTTTTTCAAACAACAAATCATTTCTCAGAAGGTAGGACGCAATCAACTGAACATCGGCACGTAATATACACACCAAACAAGCCCATCAGGTCCAAGCACCTTACGCCTACCAGATCCACAATAGCATATTCAAATCTAAGCCTCGACTTTTCGGCAAATTTAAAATGCATCATGATCGACAGCGCATAAGGAAGAGGAGTATAAGCAAGGCGCACAAGTTAAGCAGGGGGAGGGACTAACCTGAGCGGCTTTGTAGGCGGTGAGAGTGCTCTCGGCGGCCTCCTTGCGCTCGGCGCCGGTCTTGAACTCAGCCAAGTACCGGTGGTAATCCCCCTTCATCTTGAGGTAGAACACCTTGGAGTCGCCGATGGAGGCGGAGGGGATGAGGCGGGAGTCGAGGAGCTTGAGGATGCCGTCGCAGATCTTGGAGAGCTCGGCCTCGATCTTGGCGCGGTAGTCGCGGATCGCGGCGACGTGGTCCTCGTTGCCGCGGCTCTCCTCCTTCTGCTCGATGGAGGAGATGATGCGCCAGGAGGCGCGGCGGGCGCCGATGACGTTCTTGTAGGCGACGGAGAGGAGGTTGCGCTCCTCGACGGAGAGCTCCTCGGCATCAGCGGCGGCGGCGGAGACCTTCTCCATGAACTCCACCATCTCCTCGTAGCGCTCGGCCTGCTCGGCCAGCTTCGCCATGTAGACGTACTCCTCGCGCGGCGAGGACGGCGGCGGTGCTGCTGCTGCTGCTGCTGCTGCGGCGGCCATCGGAGATGGATGTCGGATTCGGATTCGAAATTCGGGTCGGGTCGTGAGAGAGGGAGAGAGAGGGGGGCGAGGAGGACGAGGAGGAGAGTTAAAGAAGGAAAGGTAGGGGGAGGGGGATGGGGAGGGCGATTATTCCGCGTTGGTGATGGAAGGAGAGCCGTCGGATTTGGAAGGAGGGGGAGAGATGGAAGGAGAGCCGTTGGATTCGGGGCGTGCCGGGGGGTTGGAGTTTGTTCAGTTCGGCAGGGGCTGAGCTGGCGAGCACGGGCGGGGGGATGGAACAGAAAAAGGTGGAGATAGAGAGAGAGAGAGAGGGATGGGCCAAGTGGGGGTGGATGGGAGGGGCGGGGGAGGTGTCGCGTTGGTTTTGTTTGACTTTGAAAATTTCGAACGATTTTTTGGGATTTTTCTACCTTTTTTTTTTTTTTTTTTTTTGGGTCTGCCATTTTTTATGGGATTTTGGCGAATTTTTGCCAATTTTTTTTTGGGGGGCCGAACGGGAATGATGGACGGCGGGGATTTAATTTTACGTGGGGCCCACACTGGTGTTGGGTACTCTTTCGGGTCAAAAAGTCTTTAAATTTTGCTGCCGGGGAGGTAGGGCGGACTGTACATAACCTTTTAGTCCGACGTACAACGTGACTTTTGAAATTTGTATCACTCCAATCTGATATTTGAATTTCAATTCCATACGCAAAATCGTTTCTGAACTTTCTTCGATTAGATCTTTCATTTAAAACCTCTTTTTATGGTTTAACATTTACCAATTGAACATGAATTGTATTGAACCGATTAAAAGTTTTGGGATTACATTACATATTAGGTAGAATTCAATGATTATATTATATAAAATTAAAAGTTCATAAATAATATTACATATTGAATCAAAATTTAGAGATCATTTATGTTATTATCCATTTCGCTAAATATAATTTGTAATGATTTTTTTTTCTTTGGAGTTCGTCTTGTGACAGTTTTGTTAGTGCAACCGAATCCTTTCGCAATCCATAATTGTTCACGCCCTGAGAACTTAGATATGTCCATAAATATGGGTGTTGGGTTATCGCCTTGTCGCCTCCACTTGATGCATGAAGAAACACAAGAAGATACATAGGACGGCCGAAGTGCGTTGGAATTGGAGGGTTGGTTATGGCACGGCGATGATGCGATGTACGACGGGACAGGGATGGGCACAAGGGAGGAATGGAGATGGATGTGCTTGCTCGAGGCAAGAAGGTAAAAAAGAGAGAGAAAAAGCATGTCATCATGGAATGTTAAAGGTGAGTTTGGTAATCATCCAATTTTTTTATTGTGTTATCTATTAAATATTCGCAGTGTTTGATAATTACATAAAATTTATATTCCTAAAATAAAAATGTGCCTGGTATAATCTTCAAATTTTTTCATGACTTGGAATTTCTTTAATTTCTTAAATAATATTATTACATTTTCTTTTTTTTTTTCTTTTTTTCATCTTCTTCCTCTGGCCGGTTGCAAAGAAATATATTAGGGAACCCAATTCCGAGCTCTAGAAAAAAACATAAGAAAAGCCAAAATCTCAGTAGATCACAAAGGAAGGGTGGGCAAGCGTGCTTGAGGGCTTTCATGGTGGCAACAATTTTTATTCCTTAGAAAAAAGAGAAGGGGGCATGCCTGCCGGGTCCCAAAAGTCAATGGTTTGATCTTACATTATCAAAATGCACATTAAAGGTTGAGAAAAATGATGACCCACCCAACCCTTTTGCTAAGCCACTTTATTCGTACTTATCCGACACATCGGTTAGACCTCATCGATCCATTGCTCGTAAACAAAACTGCGATGTTAGAATCATTGCATTTGCACGAACTTTCCGGAAATGAATGATTTTGTGATGAGACCGATGCACTGATGCCGTGCTTCGCCACGATGGATGCGAGCTGCAAAATGGGTCAAGCCGAGGAGGGCCGGAGATCGAATTGAATCGAGGCTAAGGAGGGTCTGGGAAGCCTATGTTCTCTTGTTTGTTTGGTTTATGTTGTGTTAGCTCTCTGATGAAGAGGCTGATGGGTCACTGGATTCAGGTGATGTTCTTGATGGTTGGGGCTTCTTTATGGAACACAGACGTCTGATTTGACATAAAATCTGGCAACAGCAACCGCTGGAAAGCTACGGAAAGTTTAAAAAAGAAAAGAAAGAAAGTTGCCCTTTCCATTTTTTTTTTTTTTTTTTTTTTTTTTTTTTGTCTTTGGAGAACCGCCTCAGCCAGACAAATGGCCAGAAACCCCTGCGTGTTTAAAGCCTACGTAAGCGGGAGCCCACCACCCCTAAGAAGACACTTAAACACCTTTGCGCCTCCCCGAGATTTCAACCCGATGAGGATCTCACCAGCATCGCAAGCGATCATGGCCCTCTATCCAAGGCGGGCCCACCGGTGGTCCTTTCCATTTTGGATTTGTAAAAAGCAAACCCAGCAAATCGAGCGTGGTTCGAAAGGGTGCAAAAGAACTTCGATCGTCGGACGTAATGCGCACTGCCAGCCAGAAAGATGTGCCTTCGCTTTTTCGGTAGTGGTCTTTCGTGTGTGTTTGACCGGAAAGGAGCGACCTTTGCTCTTTTGCCTTGCTGATTGGCCCTCCTTCTTTAATGGGGAACATGTTCATGTCGCGTAATGGCCAGAAAAGGAGAGAAGATAGATTCATCATGTCGCCCTCCTTCTGCCTCGGATGATGTACTGGTACACCTCAACGGATGACCAATACAGAGGGCTAGGGCTGATGATCAGGAGTCCAAAGAGCCGTAACGAAGTAGAAGACCTCGGCCTCGCACGCGAGGCAAGCGACGATGGAGGCGCTACTGGTGCATATCAGGGTTTAAATCACACGAAACTCATTGAAATCACCTATCAAGATGCTGTCGAATACGAATGCATCCAGTAGTACCCTTCAAAATCCTTTGTTTGTCTCTCGCTCTAGTAAGAATTAGCAACTCTATGCATGTTAAACAACATAAATCGCAAGCGATAACCGTCATGATTAGAAATGTCAGCACTCATATTTCGAATTGTATGTTAGGCTAGGACTACGAGCTGCAGGCCTAACTGTAAACCGACTCCGAGACGCCTAAAGAACTGTAATGTCTTCTACTGAAGACCTTAAGACAGGTTCTCTCCAGACTTCTTGCCAGCATCAACGGCAGGACAACACGAATACAGTTTCCTTTTGGCATGACAGTGGCTTGAACTCTGCTGAAGGTGCAAAAAAAGTTGTTCATTCGCCTCAAAAGGAACGGGGTTTGCGTGTTAAAAGCTTTGATTTTTTTGGATTTGGAGCAAGGCTTGTGTAATCGTACCATGAAGTTCTTTTCACTTATGGAAGCATGATTCCAGCTGCCTAGGCTGGCCTTCTTTTCATCGATTCTTGCCTGATAAAGTTCATTTCTTGGGCCACTCTGCCATGGTACTTTTTTCCGTCTTTAAGACTCCTACTACCAGTGCTTTTCCTCCGGTACGTGGGTTTAGATTTTGAATAAACAGGGAAGAGAATCTTGGCACTGGTCGGTTTGACCTAATCCCTTGTGTGCCAAAGCATTACTTTCTTGATTAGCTTTGTGTAGCTAATCGAATTTGCAAACTGAGGACTGGTAGGTCAGATGGATACTTCATATTTTGAGCTTTGAGTAGTTGTTTGGTATAAAAGAAAGGGTGCTTATACACTCTTTCATTGTCCTTCGGGCCACTGAATATAAAAGAAAGAATGTGTACGCACTTTGTCCAGGTCCGTTGATATTTGGCTTTCTGAATTGGATTAGGAAATTCACCATGTCTTTTACATCACGTAAGACGGGCATAGCACGAGTTTCTTGTTCAATCAGAATGGTCCGGAAGAAAGAGACCTTTTGCAGAAAACCAAAATGGCGGAGCACGCGAACGAAGAGATTTAGAAGGCCAAGTTGCGAATTTTCAAACTTATCTCACTTGAGGTCCTCTCAGTCTCGCTAGTCGGCTTCTTGCCGACATGAACTTAGAACTCGACATTGTGAGCATAAAAATGTTGACACCTGGAACCTCTTACAAGGTTGCATATGCTGTTATTGTAAGAAGTAAGAAGAATTCAGGGAGGCCACAGACAACAAACTCTTTCCCATCTTTTGGAAGAGATGCTGTTAAAAACACACGATTTAAGGGGAGATACAGACGGATGTAACTATATTTCAAAGGAAAGTGAAGGAGAGTGCAAATAGGTTGAGGCAGCAATGGTGGTCCGGTCAGGAGAAAATGTAAAGAGACCTGCTCATCAGATGATACTCTTCTGTAGTCAACTAGAGAATGCAGCAGCTTTTAGTATCAAGTCCTTTGGTAGTTGGGTATGAACTTGTCCAGTATGCCAAACAACTTCTCATATTTTCTCATCACCAACCCTGCAGGCAAGGGGGAATTATAAAGTCCAAATGATTTTATTAACCTTCTGGTCTAGATGAATTAGAGCACGACTCGCTGTGACTAATCAATGTCTCGAAAGTTGCCGGAGCGCCCGACAGCGACACTAATCAAATCAATTCATGGGTTCTGGGGGAATCAAGCTGCAACTTCCAAATTACAGTGCATCCAGATTCCTGATTGCCCCCCACCCAAAATTTACTCAAGAGAGAGGAAGAAAAAACAACACCAGGCTGGGCCTAGCTAATCTTCCCATCAATAATTGTACTTGCATTTCGATTTCGAAACAGCGTGCCTAGGAAATTACTTGCCTGGATCCGGATCCAATGGACCACCGACACGGCGTCGCGAGCGGGCCCCGCCTGCGGGGCATGCTTTTGATATTTTGGCATCTTGAATAGCGCATGTGCCTTTAATTCACTCGACCTGTTTCTTTCCTCCCTGTTGGATCCACGGGTGCATCGCCGGGAGGCATGTGTGTTCCTTGTTTGTTCCTGGGGATAAGAGGGGACCATCCATTGACTTCTTGCATCACATGCCAATGCAAAAGGCAAAAAGCTCATATGAGTTCGCGATCTCCATATATTTTGAAATGGCATATCTAATAATGCTGTAGTTTTTCAGCAGCAGGAGATGGTATGTCTTCTGTTCGGAGCTGAACAAGATGCAAATTGTTTCTGAGTAGCTTGAATACCGAACCGAGTTGATGTCGAGTCTTGATAGTTATTGAATGCGCAGCTCAAGCTGCTCAGAAGCCTTGCTAGTAATGTTCTACGTTGGGTGTTTGCGTTGGAGCCGTTCGAGCTCATCATCCTAACAACGGTGGCTAGGTCGGTCATGTTACAAATTACCGAGTGAGGGCAGTGGTGGTGAGTGATTGATAGGACACTAGTCAGGCCGGCACGAGCGATCATCGACCCGTGCAGACTGGGATCGATTTTACAGAAACAAAATCTAACCTCGTTCGTGATGGCCGTTAGCTAGACACTGGCAATGGCTACAATCTGTCACTCGATATACTTGGACAACTTCAATGTCCTTTTAATCTCTGTAAATCCCAAACTACTGCTGTTGCATCCACCAGGTCAAGCGAAAAGCAAATGAAAGCAGACAAGGTATAGTACTTCATCAATCACACCGTCACGGCAAAGAAATCCAAGAACCTATGATATGAGTACTTTTTAACTTTTCTTCGTGTTCCTCTGTTTCTTTAATAGTTTTTTTTATGCTAAGATTAGGCAGAGCACGTGCTGCACCAGGTTCAAGATCGGATTTATCTATCTCTTGAGCGGCCAAACACGAAATTTCTTGTCTTAACATGCTTTGTGAATTGCAAGATTGCAGGATCCAAAGTCATTAATCACATGTGATCATGTGACTTCAGAGCCAAGTTGGGTATGCAGCAAATCAAAAGAAAAGAAGACACTCCTGCTCATCAGCTATGAACAGGAAACACCTTAAAAAAAGAACTTCATCTGCGAATATTTAGGTTGCTAGAGACAAGAGATTGTCCCAACTCCTCTCTGTCTCAGGTGAAGCAGGGCTAATCATCTGCTCTGGCAACAATTGGATGGGATCTAGTCCCAAATCTCAGCTATACACATGCATACTTCAGAAATGGAAGTCCTATGCTCTGGGTTTTCACATTCAATTGAATAATCAACAGCTTGGTAAGCTCTTGAACTTAAAAAGAGGACAGATCAAGTGCGGCAGAGATGCACATAGGCATTACAAGTTCGGGTAAATAGTTGCACCGATAAAGACATGTAGGCTAAGGACTCGATGCACTTGTCTAGTCCCTTGGCAACCTATGCTATATAGTGATATCTGAAAGTTCAACTGGATCGCAAGCCATGGAATACACAGAGACCATAAACCATTCTCATACTCAATGAACCATTTGAGTGCTTCAAGTGATTTCATGGAGACGGTGAGAAATATGGGGTAACAGCTACGTGCAAAATCGACAAGTAAATATAAATCTATTCAGCGTTTTAAATGGATTGAGAGTCTCTGGATGTTGTTTTAGACTTGTTAAATACGAATACGAAAGTACAAATAACATCTTGGAGAATGGTCATAGCAAACACAGCAACTTGATAAGTACACTAAGCACACCATCAGTTGCTCACCGACGGAAACAAAGCACTACAAAAAGCTTGCACACACTAAAACAAATATCCTCATTGAATTCGATTTGATGTCTCCAAGAAGCATAGACAAAAGAGCCACTCAATATCATCAGTGAAAATTTCAAATACGGGAAAGATTCTCAAATCCACTTCTGCTCTTGCAGGCCGAGTCATGAGATTGAACCCTTCGGTCAGCAATGACATTGGACATAGACTAGGTATTCATTCCTATTCATATTCATTCCAGAAGGAAACACATACTTGTTTGCAGAAGCATGTACATACATCATAGATGGATCATGTAGCAGTACTAAGAGCATAGTGATAATGCAGGAAACAGCAAATACGAAAAAGAGTTCATGCATATAAACATAAGATCAAGGAGATGGGGGCCAACCATAAAGTCCTGCATCTTCAATTCCTTCATAGAACCTCAGCTCAAGGTCTTCCAACCTCACTTCATCATCCCACATCTCATCCAAGCTCTCGTTATCATAGTAATCTCCAACTTGTCCGGCCACAAATTCCCATGCCAAATATTCAGAGAAATCAGAAAAATCGGAGTACTCCTCCCACTCATTCCTCTCGTACTCATCCACAACATCAGGGCCCAGAACCTTCAATTTAGGATACCTTTCTTTGAGGAACTTCTCATCAAGTTCCGCATGGTGGCAACCCCGTAAATCTAGAAATTCTAGCTCAGGACAACTATATAATATCTTGAGAACGCCCTGGGTGCTCACGAGGTGGTAAGACATCTCAAGGCGTCGGAGCTTGGACATGGTCAAGGCAATGGCAAGAGCCTCATCATCCAATGAGGACTTGCCAGCAGTATCTACTGGATGCATGTTCCGGCACAAACCAAGAAGCATTTTGCAGTTCTTCCCAATGGCTTCGAGGGCATGACCACCAATCTTGTTGCAGTAGCTTAGGTCCAAGAAACTCAGCATGGAAAGCCTTCCTGCTATGCTTTCTGCTATCGGATCTGTTATTTCACTACGAGGCAATCGCAACGTGTGTACCGAACTGGCACTAGCAACATCAACAAGGAAAAGAAAGGACGCATTACAGTTCATGACTTCTAGCCATTGATCACAAGCTCTTCAATATCAATTCATCCTGATTTTCTTATCATAGAGGGGAACATAAAAAATGCTTCCTTCAGTAATGTTTTATGTGGGATTTACTTTAAAATCATCTAAATCACCAAAGTGCATCATTTAATACAACTTCAACATTAGTCTTAGATGTAGGACTTCGGAAAATGGAAGTATGCTACAAATTAGCATTAAGCATCACTGAAGTTTTCCCTATCTAGAATGACAAACCATCTGTTTCTAGAACTCCTTTTCACGTACTAGTAAAGTCTGAATGTCACAATTCTTAGGATGATTCATAGACAATAGAATAAAGGATAGGTTTTGCTTACTGATCAGCGATAAAAGAGAAAATTCCATCATCATGGAGACCGGTGCCTGACACACTGAGCTTTCGGAGCGATCCTGCACTTCTCGTGATCAGCATCCGGAGCATACGATCGATGTCACCGGGAAAGCAACATTCCTTACTCCAATCCTCAATGTCTATCTCTTGCCAGCAATAAGGTCCAACCACCGCTTTTCCCCAAGACTTGCACACTCTAGGAATCACGGTCAGTATCTCATAAAGAGACAGATTCTTAAAGATTAATCCCAAAGCGTCAGGTATTAATTCGTCCCACCGCCGATAATCACTTCCCTCCTCCATCTATCCTGGAACTACAACGAAAACGGATTGCAAGTAGCACCTCAAAATTGAGTTTTTCGCATCAATACACAAAAATGCACACACAACCTTCAAGCTTCAATTTCAAAAAAAATGGCAACTAATGGGCAGAAGCAAATGAACAGCACACAGATTCCATAGCTTCGCTCGTTCATCAGAAGGGAATAGGAGAAAACAGGGAAGCGACAAAGTTTAATAGACAAAAAAAAAAAGTGAACAATTTCAATGAAAATTTCTCAAAAGAGATTTCACTCACTCAAATTACAACTAAAACATCTAAAGAAGAACAACCATGTACATCTGCAAACATCTCAGAATAATTCTTGACCGAAAGACAGAAGAAAAATGGAGCTTGAAAGGTTGAGCAACAACCACATGAGATCAGGAACTTGAAAAAAAATCGAGCTTTGCATAATTGAAACATATAATTAGACAAAATTAGCAGTTATCGAAACACAGAACTTGACAAGCAAGCTAATTTCAATAAAGTCTGTAACGCGGCAAGAAATGAGGACCTACTGCAAGAGACGAAGGAAATAAAAACTCCATAACACCTCTCCCGGGATCTTCTTGCTTTTAGAGAGAGAGAGAGAGAGAGAGAGAGAGAGAGAGAGAGAATCAAAAAAATCAAGACTTTGCATTCTCAGCTAAAAATCAAGAAGTTGGGAGTATACACTTCAGGTGAGAGCCCAAATTTCCCAGTGCAAGAGAACGCCCGTGCTCGACAAACCAAACCCAAATGAAAGCTATCGACATTTTCTTTTGGTCTGCCCAAGGTTTCCCACTAAGCAGAGTATGAACAGAGAAGGAAGGGACAAAGAAAGGATAAAAAAGGAACTTTACACAAGCATGAGAAAAAGATAAGATGTACCCAAGAAGGAGTGAGATCTCCCTTCGAATTGCCTGAGTTTCTTTTTTCTTTCTCTGGGTTTCTGCTAAAAGCCCGCCGGTATATCCGCCACAGAAGCAGAGAGAGTAGAGAGAGAGAGAGAGAGAGAGGAAAGGAAAATTTGCCTACCTACCGAAAAAGCTTTCACTACAACCACCGGCAAACAAGCGGAAGAACAAGAGTGAAAACAAGAGACTATGAGGACAGAAAAGTAGAGGGAGAGATATCAACAAGACTTTTGTAAAAAGTGAAAGTGAGGGGGAGGGTGGGGGGGGGATGTTGTTTGTACCCCCGAACAAAAGAGGAGGACAAAAACGGACAGTCTTATTATGGCGATAGTCGAGAACTGTCGAGCCTGGTATTTAAGACAGCCTTAAATGCAAGTTGGTGGCGTGCAAGCTTAACTAGAGAGAGAGAGAGAGAGAGAGAGGTCAAACTCAAAATCCAGGTTTCAAGAATAAAAGAATCTTAGGAAAAGGAAAGGGGAAGAAAGAGCACAGAAAATTTGAGGGGCTTGAATTCAAGGATTAATAATTACCTCGAAGAAGAAGAGAGAGCTACTCAACCATCGTAATGGGGAAGGTCATTCTTCATCGCTCGATTCTGGCCTAACATTCGGTAGCTCTTTTTCCTTCTTTGCCTCCTCTTTTCGGCGCAATTTGTGAGGATTCACAACAGAAGAATGAAAAAGCCTGCCAGCATTCGTGGACTCGGGAATGACCGGATTTTTCAAACGGGGATGGACCGTCCGCCCGAGAAAGAAAAGCAAGTTTCGATGCGCGAGGGTACGTGTGTGCGGGTGGACCTGGACAGTCGGATTTAAACACGAGGGCCGAGCAACGCAAACTCCGTCCCCAAGTCACGAGACCAACTTCTCAAAGGGCAAGAAAACAGCAAAGTGCCTCTGTGTCGCGGTCCCCTCCTTCCCATGTGCGCGCCCCTTCCACGTTTCTGGTTTTTTGGAGTAGAGACTTTTTTTCATGGGTCATGGGTTATCTCTCATTTTATATTTATATAATATAATACATATATATATATGGGTCATAGTTAATCTCCCGTTGTATATATGTGTTTGCGTGTTTTCTTTTGCAAGCACAAATGCGTATTCAATCGTGAAGTGATTGCGTGCTGGGGGTTATTGGCCACAGGGGTCGATTGTATATAAAAATATGGTCATTTTTGGACCGTGTGGAACATGTAAATCATGCGATATCGACCCACGCGACAGATGATTTAGTCCTAAGATTTTGATGATGCTTGGCACGAGCCCTCTCAATCCTTCCAATTGAGCCCTCTCTTCAACGTGATGCTTATTGCTAGTGCTAGACGGTTGTGTGGAGGCTATGCTTACAATTGGCAAGTTATGCTCCCTTCTCTGTGGATGCGAGCTCTTTTCGTGGGATTTGAGGTTTCTCTTTCACTAAGGAATCAGCATGTGATTACGACTTGAGTGTCCCAATCGGTGCTGTCACATTTCACCCATCACATGGGAATCATATCATAAAAGACCATGTTTTCCTCCTACCAGTCTTTTGATTGGCGGATTGATTTCCATAAAGTATAATGCGCCAATCGGAGGTACGATCAACTCCTAACGTCCATCAAGAGGCTAAACTCGATCCCTCTCCGGCTTGGAAATGCATAACACTACCAGATTTGCATGGTGGAAACCGAACGCTCTCTCTCTAGAAAGGAACTTAGCATGGCACCATTGTACACAAGCGAATATTGACTTCAGAGAGAAAAATACCAGCAATTTGGGAATTCTTATCTCAAATCACACTGTCCAAATTTTGACGACCTTAACATCCAGATTATGAACACAGAGCTTACTGGAAAGTCTAGGGTTGGGACCAACCTCAGAGTCACAGATTTCCATGGTCATCAAAGTCAGGACTACTGGTGGAGCTGGCACCTCAAATACAACTACCTGCCTTTGCGCCTACACTTAACCAACTACTTTCCCCTCAGCTGCAAAGATAAACTGCCATTGCCAATCAGACCATAAGAATTTATGTACATCTACTCTGTTATCATGTCAGAGATTCAAAATTTAATCCAGTGAACAACTTAATTGACACAACTGAACCGTGCATTTGATTAACCAACCAGCTGTAAAGAGAATAAACTAGGAACAGCTCAATCAAACTACCAGATGATTTTTACTTCTTGTTGCTGCTTAGTGGGTATGTAACTAGAACCATCTTCAGATTATGGAACAGCAGGCAGCACCAGCAGACACGCACACATCTAATCCCTGGGAAAAAAGAAACCAAAAACAGGTAAAAAGCTCTGGTTGACACTCTCCAGTCTTAAGCACATGAAAAATCCTACGCCTACTGACATAACCAACGGAACATAATTACAATAGTTTGTTGTTAGTATGTAGATCATATAAGCACTTAAGCACATTTTGAAAATGAACACTCTTTAAGGTAGCAGCAGAAAAGCACTCTCATTTCTACCAAAAGTTTTTATGCTTAAAGAATTCATCAAACTAGAATTGCCTTGGTAGTCAAAGTCAAGGAAATTAGGAATCCATGCGAGCAAAGGGAATGCATGCTCAAGACAAATCAATGCACCTTTTCAACTACTCTCTTCAAGTTGCCATGCTAGGTTCTATATCTACTTGTTCATCACCAGTGCCAATTAAATAGAACTAGGAAAAGAAACGAAAAATCAAGTGCACGGTTTCTTCATCAGTAACAAAGAGCTGGATGTCATCACATCTACAGTAAGCATTCTAGAAGCAGCACAGGTCTTATAAGCAGCAAGGCTACACATAAATGTTGGAATTAATACTTCACCAAGGGCTTTTTGGTGCTTGTCTTATAATCAGGTGTTAAAACGAAAAGGAGCAGCTTAAACATAACAGGGACGTCTAACCAAAAACTACATGAGACACTAGTAAGCAAAACAAACTCAAAGAAATTGTGCACTATTGAAATTAGGACCCAAAGTAAAAGACAATCTTTAAAATCCAAAATTGGTTGTAGCTAAACTAAAGACTTATACAAATTAGATTTCAATTTCTGGAAGGCACTACATTAAAATTCTAACTCCAAGTGAGACCTTGATGGTTCGCAGTTACTAGAACCTCTGTCTAAGAATCTCAAGAACCACATGGCTTTTAATTCAAACAAATATGACAAATTCATGTGTTCACATTAAGCAGCTATTTGGATAAAGACCAGATATGATCACATCTTGAAAAGGTTAATAGCTACTTCAAACCACAGCAGAAGCCGTGAACCTGGAACATGCCTTAAAAATCTTTAATACATGTGATGAATTGTCATAGAAAGCCAAAATAAAATAACCAACAGCCACATACAAAGTCAGCTTCATGTAAAGAATGCTCAACAAATACATGGTCTTCCTGAAATGGATGCAATTGCATCGTGCATATCTTTTCTATTCAACTTAAATATCCACAACTAAAGAACAGAATGTGATAGCAAAATATTTAGTGCCAGACTCTGTACTAATGGGACAGTAGATATCTATAAAGCCACATAAATCGGATCCTTCTAGTAAAAGTACAGTTGAGAAGCCCTTCATAATTCCCGGCATACACATGCATACAGGATAGTTTTTCAACTTTAGTCACATATCACAAGGTCAAAAATCAAATCATATTTGTGGTATTTTGCACTTTTATCTCCAATAAAGGTATAGATATAAAAATAACTTAGCCTCATGCAATCAAGTGAAGTAGCAAGGGTAACAAAGTAAAGTGTTGCACTCTAGATGGTAAAGTCCAATACCCAAAATCACTAGCTTATGCTATGACCCAAGAAGCACAGGACCCAAGGTTTCCCATGTGAATGCATTACTATGGTGCACAACATTGATGAACATTTCAACAGCATCAATTACCATTGTGGCATACCAAAAAAATCACAAATCAACATTTTAATCTGGAAATGCCTAGCACCCGATAAGTGATGTTTGAACAGAGATGGCAAGTAAACTATTATGAGATGTGTATTAATTATGCATTGTTCAAATGGTGAGCAGGTGTGTCACCTATGCATATGGAATGATTATTGTAACATAATATTATGCAGACCAGCTAAAACATCACTAAATACCGACACCACATCCTATCATATGAATACCCATGTACTAATTTCACCACAGTCAAAGAGTATATCACCATAGAAAGGAACAGGGACAAAATCAGTACCACTTAATGAGCCAGCCAAACAGGAAATGCTGCATAATCGGGACCTTTTCCAAGACCTCCGCCTTATACATCTTCAGCAACCCACTATTCACCTTGTTCCAGTTTGGCACTCCACTGATATCATCCAGCAGTGGTGAATGCTCGGCAAATTGTCCCTTCTTCACCTTCTTAATAAAAGCAATGCAAGAGAAATACATATACTCATTGGAGAAGTTCTCCAATATGTCTTCATTATGAATCGACTTGGGCTTCATATACTTGTGGCCAATCAGCTGTGATGACCCAAATATGAAAGGCAAGAAATGATAATCATCGAGACCCCAAACCCCATGTGAACCAGCAGGCTCCAAAGAATACACCAACTGCAATTTTCTCATCAAGTCTAAGTACTTCACAAAAACCCTAGCCACTACAGCTTGGTAATCTTCTTCCTTAATAACTCCCATCCTCGCTAAGCAATACAACCATGCAGCAAAATTGGTCTCATGCCCAGTGCCATAATCGATACGACTCGAATTACCAAAACTATCGGTGAAATAAGGTATAATCTCGACCGTCGCAGATCGCAGATCATCAGGAAGAAATGTAAGCATCAAGGACTCACTAGTTTCCACCAAACGCTCATGCCAGCTTCTGTACGAGACATTACCGTAACGCGCGGCTTGCTGGGCGGGCGGAATTTCCTCGATCCAACGAGCCAGAGTGTCGAGAATCGACACGATCGCGGACACGGTGGACGATTCGTGGCACGAGTCCGAAATCTTGTGGCCCCGAATCGACTCGGAGAGAGCGACGACGAAGCCAAGGAAGTTCTTGGAGACGTCGGAGTCGTGGAACCGGCGGATGTCGTCCGGAGACTGGATTCTCTTGACAGGGGCTTGGAACTGATAAGGCGGGGAGACGATCGGGACCCTCTGCGACTGAGGCACCGGCGCGAGAATGATGGCTTGCTGCTGGGAGTGCAGAGATTCCGGCGACACATTGACGGCGGGGGCGCGGATGGGACGGTAGGTGGGCGGCGGGGAGACGCCGGAGAAGGAAGGCGGGGGACCAGGGAAAGCGGTGGGGCCGCCGCATCTGGCGCAGGTGGAGCTGGAGTGCGCGGAGCCGCCGTCGCCGGTGCAGCCGGTGGCGTGGGGCGTTTGGGGGGAGTTCGGGGAGCGGCAGTCGCCGTGAGATTCCATCGGAAGGCGGCGGAGGAGAGCGAAGATGGAAACGGGGAAGCGGACGCCGTGGTTTCTTACGATTTCGAAGATGGAGGCAGAACGAGGATTCGCAGGCGTTCGACGGAAGAATCGGAAGTCAGCGACGTGAACGGCGGGATTCGCCAACGCGAATGTTTTGTGGGCGTGAACGGTGATGATTAAGAGTGGAGAACGGATTGAAGGCGTCGGATGGTTTTACTTTGGTTGATTAGTTCCGACTAAGCGACGGTGGTGATGCTCGCTTCTGTTTGGGCCTAACTGGTAATTTAAGACGAAGTCCAACTGGAGATTTGTCTGGGCTTCTTTCGATGTTTTGAGGCCCATAACTATACTGGTTTGCGATTTCGTAGGTAAATTATCTGCTTTTGGACTGAATTGGCACAAATATAAAGATTTAGAATTGACTTGATAAAAAAAGAGGTTTAAGACTAAATTGAAAAATTATAATAAGTTTAGGACCGTTTTGGTAATTTTCCCTCCAAGAGAACATCAAAATTACGAGCAAGAGACTTTGTGACACCTCAAAATCATACATGAAGTGGGAAAAAGATTGCTTAAGTGATGAAATGCTAGAGTACTTTTTTGATGTGCGTAATTCAGATTGAACGGATTGTAGTTAAAAAGATGGCATATAAAAATAAGCTATCGATTAATTTTTATGAACAAGCTCCAATTGGGTAAATGACTATAAATTCCTTTTAAAATGGATAGCCAATCCACTTAAAAATGAATGGCCATCTTGCTCTCCCTTTCTTTTACTATGAGTCTCTCTCTAGACACTTGATTCACGACCCTCACAAAGGCCACAGGTCATCGTCAAGTGCGATTACGGTCGATCTCGGGTTGCGACCTAAGATGAGAGAGAGAGAGTTTTTAGGGTTTTGATTGGAATTTTCGTACAAGGTGAAGGTACTTTAGTCGATTCGGAGTTATTGGACATGGGATTCACATCTTTGGTCCAAAAGGAAGTAGTGCTTCGCACGACTTGGGAAGAATGTACTAGGAAACGAGTCGACGTCAAGTGGTGCGCGATGCTGCACGTTTCTCTCTCGGATATTCCAAGCGAGTAGCCAACGAGATCCCACCAGTCCTCCGCACGTCCAAACTTCGCCATGCAGAAACTCGAAGAGTCTCCACCTTTTCCGAACTCCATTGATGAAGACTCGATTCGCCCTCATACCATCTGCCGAATCACCGTCTTTTCCCGACAGATACGTAGGAGAATCACGCAAAAGATTCCGGCACAACTCCGGTCGTAGCTAAACGAGCCTCGGAAGAGAAACGAGAGAGATGTTCGACTTGCATTGACGGCGTTCGATCATTACAATGAAATCACATTATTCAGGCGATCGATCTACAATGGCCATGGTTCAATGTAACCCACAAATTCCGAAAATATCATATTCAACACCATAAATTAAATCCTCAAAAAATAAAAACAAGACGTATGATGATAAAACCCCCACGTGTGCATTATACACGTAAATGTGTACGTATTTTGCCCGGTTGCCGCCCTACACGGCCGTCTTGCAAGTAGACGTCTTGGGGTCCCACATCGCCGGCAGCAGATACTTCCGTCCGCCCAGGCCGATCGCGTTGTAGCTCGCTCCCGTCGTCTTGTCCACCAGGACGACCCCGGGGTAGCCGGGGAACGCGCCCTTCCCGAATATCCCCGTGCACGCGCTCACGGCTTCGAGGGGTGCGTCGTCGGGGCCCTGGAAGTACCCCTTGTCGAACGGGTTCGTGACGGTCCCCGCCAGGACCGTGGCCAAGCTGATGATCATCCCGTCGGCCCCGACGTCCCCGTTCGGGGCCACCAGGGGAGGTATCTGAGGCCCGTAGATCGGCTGGTAGAAGGGCCACGCGCACTGGCCGGGGCACTGCTTCACCGGGTTCCCGACCCACGCGTACGCGAACTTGGCGCCCTTGCCGGCCGGAGCCGTGGTCGACCACCCGTGGGACCCGCAACGGCTCATGCAGAACCCCTCGACGCCGACATCCGACGAGGTCAACACGAAGTTGACGGCATGCTCGCCACTACTCTTGGCGCCAGCGAACTTGGAGGCCAAGCTCACGATGTCCTGGTTCTTCAGCGATTTCCCGAGGGAGTACTTGCTGTCGACGAGCTGCCTCCCGAAGACGACGTCGGCCGGGCCGCCGGCGTACGCGGCGGTGGTGGACCACCAGGAGGCGACGGAAGGGGAACGCCCGGCGGGGCTGCCGAGGGAGCGGAAGAAGTCGGCGACGACGGAGAGCTGGGCGCGGGAGAAGCGGCCGTACCAGAGGAGGTTGACGGTGACGTTGCCCTTGAGGAGCTGGCCCTTGTGGTACTTGAGGACGAGGGGCTGGGTCTTGACGAGGGACAGCATCCTCGGCGAGGGGGCGGCCGACGACGGGACGGCGAGGCAGGACAGGACGAGGAGGAGGGCGACGAGGACGTAAGGAGCGGACGGAGAAGCCATCGGTGTTGATCACGTCGGTGAATGAACGATGAAGATGGAAGAGTGTCCGGTGCGTATTTATACGGAGTATTAGGGTTTGCGTGTTCTGCAGAACAGCCGGGATCGAGAGAAAGGAGTGATCAGCATGTCTTGGAGAGAGAGATGGAGACGCGGGAGCAGATCCGTTTGACCGAGTTGGGGTCAAAGTTGGGAAACGTTACCGGAAGAGCCCGGACCACGTGCGCCCTGGCTCGTATCCGCCGTCCGTCGAGACGAACTTCGCGCGATCTATCGGTTCAACGAGATCCGAGCTCACGTGGTCCGGGCGCAGGCGACGGTTTCTCCAAAATGATGCGGGGAGGGCCGAACCTGGAATTTGGTTGTGCTTCTTGCGACATAGGCGGGGGGTCAAAAACCTGTGGGAGGTTCGCCTGGGGATGAGAAATATTACATGTCCCGATTTTTTTTTATGGGTATCCTGAGACCTATTTTTAAAAAATTACTGAGCAAAATATTGTTCCTGGTCATTAAACGTCACTAATTTTTTTTAAAATCTAAGTCATGTAACTTTGATTTCGGTGGATCTATGCGTTAAGGCTTTCAACTCTCTTGCAATCGTGGCGCTCCGATTAGAATTTGGGTGCGTTTGGTTCGGCATTTGGAATGGGCTTTGGGGCTTTAAAGTCCCTTAACCAAATGCAAATGCAAATGGTGTTTGGTTATATTTTGGACTCATTTTGGAAAAATGCAATTGTTATCTCCAATACTCCTTAAAGGACTTTGGTTAAATGCAGAGTGGGAGATACCTTGAGAAGTTGCATTTTTAGAATGCAAGTTGATACTATTCACACGACCATTGTTCATTTTCTCCAATGAGCCAATGAGGCCAACGACCATCGGGCAAAGGGCCCTCAATGTCGACGACCGCTGCTTGAGGGGTCACTCAACCCTAGCAATCGGGGCGACCGTTGCTTGTGGTCGCAGGACCTCAAGCGTCACCTAGGTGGCATGACCCAGGCAGTGGATCACCTTGGTTGGCAACCCAACAAACGGTCGCTTGGGTCACACGACCTAGGTGACCAACGCTTGAGGTCACTCGACCTCAGGCGAGGTTGTCTAGTTGTCAAATCTGGCTGCCGGAGATTCATTAGCAGCCAAATCTGGCTGCTGATGAGTAGATTAAAAAAAATATTTACAAAATGTAATATTTATCGAACGATATTTAAGTCAAAATTGTTTCGTAATGCAATATAAAATTACAATTTACCAAATACTATTTATATTTTGAGAAATCGCTTTACCTTAAAGATATTTATATTTTTCTAAGGGAATTTATTCAAAATCGAATCAAACGGATCCTCCATCCAATTTCCTTACGAACTGTCGACATATGTACGAACCATGTGGAAGTCACGTAGGGCGACACCGTGGAAAAATAAGCCACCTGCCCATCGCCTCGATTGCGAAAAATGATGCAAATTCAGTGCATCGAGCGATGGGAAATCTTCAGCCAAAAAAAAAAAAAAAAGTGATGGGAAATCGAAGTACGGTGATTTTCTGATTCCAAAATTCCACTGAAGATACATCAAATTGAGCGACCAATTGCAATTATCAGCCACGTGATAATGAGTTATAAATTTTGCTAGCACAAAAGCTTTTGATATACTATAAAAATAATAACTTATAATGAGTTATAAATTTTTGAAAAAGCATATCTAATAATAATTCATAATTATTTATTATTTATTTTTGGTAATTTATAACAAACTGTTATTTTCGGTAAACTAGAGCATGTTATTCCTTAGAACAATTTCTTAATCAAATAACTCGTTTGTAGAATCGCATAAAATTTATATTCTCGGAATAGAAAAAATGATAAGAATGCGTTTGGTATGACCTTTAAATTTATTTGTGACCTAATTTTTTAATTTTTTTTAATAATATTTTCTCTTTTTTTTTTTCCTTTCTTCTTCTTTCAACGGCAACGACAATGAGTGGTGGGTGGTGGGTGGTGGGCGGTGAGTGACAGTTACTGGTTAGAAGTGGAAAAAAAGAAACTACCTTGTTTCATAAATTTTTTCCTTTACTTTTTATTTCGCTTCTTTTGTTTCTATTCCAAATCTATTCTTAGAAGAACTTTCTATTTTGAAAAATAAAAATATTAGGCGATGTTACTAAATAGATTTTTTTTTCTATTCCGATGAATAAAAGAGTAAAAGAATAAAAAAAATAGAAGTGTTAATAAATGTGCCTCAAAGATTGTTATTCAATCATTATGTAAACTTATCTTAATATGGCTAATTTTTTTTCAATCTTTTTTTTTTTTTTTGGAAATTAATGCACTGAAAGTCCTAAAATTTGTCATGAAAATATAATTAAATTCTAAAAATTTCAAAAAATACAATTAAATTCTAAAATTTGTTAAGAAAGTACAATCAAGTCTTAAAACTTTCAAAACCTATAATTAAGTTCTAAAATTTGTCAAATTAATTTAATCAAGTCCTTTCGTTGATGACACATTTTAAAAGTTTTATAACTCAATTACATTTTCATAACAAGTTTTATAATTTGATTGTATTTTTGAAAGTTTTAAAATTTAATTGCACTTTCATAATAAGTTTAAAGATTTAATTAAACTTTTGAAAGTTTTCGGACTCGATCTTATGTTTTTGACAAATTTTAATATTTTTAATGCACTTATTTTTTACTTTTTAGGTTTATAATATAATATGGGAGTGTGGCTGAAATTGAAGAAGGTTACGAGCATCCCAAGTTTGAGCCCGAGGACGTGGATTTTATCTGTGGGTGGGTTTGAGAGAAGCTAACCGTTTCTGATCAAGTCAGGGTAGCCTACCAATAATTGAGTTCTTAGCTGTATTGACCAATGTGCAGTGAGAAGAGTACGATACGATGAATTTAATAATTGAGGCAAAAAAAAAAATCAGGAAAATAAAAAGCAAGCAGCCACATTTTTACTGTATTTCTTGAAATATCAGCTTTGGTAATCGATAAAATACTATTTTTAGTCGTGAATTGGTAACTTTTACTCTTCATGATTCTTTGCTGGAGTCGATCCTGTATTGTCATGCTAAGGCTACATTTGTTTTGTAGAAAAAAAAATTTGGAAATCTTTTTTTTTTCATTTTGTTAGAGTCAATCCTCAATGAACTCAAGCTTAGGCAGTAAGGTCATAATCTTGTCATTGATGGGCCCCGGGTCTAAGCATAGGGATTGTGTCCCTAGCCTAGTCCTGATTGACCTAGGCATGAGCATTAGGGTTCCAGTCCCGATCCAGAGCATGGGGGCTCGAGGCTTGGCCTTGATGGACCACGCCGTAGCACTAATAACTCGAGCCCAGCCTTTGTGGACCCGAGCTGATGTGCTAAGGAGCCAAGCATAGGCATCAAGTTCTCAAGCTCGATTATTGGGGATTCAAGCTTAGGACCTCAATGTCCATGCCGAGTTCCTTGATTGTCATTGCACAAGTCATTGGCATCCCGATAGTGTATATATCTATTTAGGAATGATTTTATTTATCAGATAACAAAAAATATTTTCCAGTTCATTTTCAATCCTCAATAAAATACCAAAAAATATTGTCATTTTATTGAAAAAAAAATGACTTTTTAGAAATGCCACGTTTTTTGAAAAACAAATGGAGCCTAAGTTTTAGATCTATTAAATAGGCACCAAATTTTCTAGTGATGAGAAAAGTGTATGCGACCCATTTTTGATTGAACTTAAGGAGATAATACGATGTGAGACTTGCATCACAAGGTTTCACGTGTCGAGATAAATCAAATATGAAAGATTCACTGTCTTAGACACAAGTTATGGCTAATGACACGGCGAGTACGCAATGCCCATTGTCTCATGTTCAGAGATGGATGGCTGTACGGGGGCAGAATTCCTGTGATTTGTGGTGCAGGAACATGAGAAGTGCCGATCTAAACCAGGTGGCAAATTGATATTTGGTACATTTGCTTAAAACGATGTACATATACACATTGCTTCACTAATGAAAAATCTTCCACAAAAAAAGGTTGAGAAATTTGAATTCTATCGTATCGGTTACCAATCTCTTATCGAAATTGATCCGTCTTCCTTCAATCAGTAGTGGTGATATCAGATGAAAACTTAATTTGGCACATAGCAATGAAGAATATATGCTAAGTACAGTGACAACTACACTTTCGAGATTCTAGGCCTCCTATCCACACACCAATCTTATCTCAAAGCGAGTCTCACTCTCAAGGCCAATGTGTCGCTTAGCTATGACCTCCCATCCACACACCAATCTCATCTCAGAGTGAGACTAACTCTCAAGGCCAATGTGTTACTTAGCTGATGCTAAGTATCTCGTGTTTAATCGATATTTTCACTCTCTCCCATTTTCTTCCCTGTGTCCATCACTTAGCCAAAATTTATTAGCTAGTTATATATGGGTTGTTCCGGAATTAAGATATTCATCAATCAATTGCCATCGTGCATTGACAACTGTATTGTTCATGGTCATCGAAAAGTTTTTCCACCGTCGATGAGTACATTACGCAGCCGTGGACGACTGTAACGTAACTTGCCGATAACCATAACGGGTCGCATCATCACGCCCCATGTTCGTTACAAAAAAAGGATATAAATAAAGTTCCAACGATAAGATAACTGAATACGTGCGGACATGAGCGCGGAGAAAATGAATGAATTATTTTTATCGAGGAGGGAGATAAAAAGATAATAAAAGGAAAGAAAAGGGAAGGATGAAAAAAAAATGAAAAATAATAAATCAGGTGTTGATTAGTCTTCTTCATCTCTCCTCCTCCTCTCCTCCGACGTCTTGCGAGGTCGGGTCCTGCGGCGACGATCATCCCCCGCCGGCAGCGTTCTCTTGTAGGCCCACAAGGGGGGAAGGGGGGAAGGGGGGGGTGAAGGAAGAACAGGGAAGCCAAAAATGTACGCAAGATGTCATCTTTCCGGAGCAGGAGGAATGTGGGAGGGAACATGGATCGTCGTGAGCAGCTCTGTCGAATTGCTCGAATGAAGTGTTCTTTCTTAGGTTGTCGGAGCTTGAGAAGTGACGACCCCCGATGGCGATGACGACGATGTTTCCGTAGCACTCGAAGCTTGTGGGTTGTTGTGCGTATCTGTCGCCATGAACAAACACCTCATGAGACAGAAAAAAGGGCAATGAGTACTATCTAGTGCGCAACACATCAAGAACTGATACCGCATCGAATTTAACTGCAGATCCGTTCGGATCCTAGCATTATACGCGAAACCCTTTTTTTTTTTTCTACTTTTTTTTCGCATCGGATTTTCGCGTTCCCCCAGTGATACGATTCACGCTTAAGACAACAGTATATGCAGAAGGATGGAGACCCGACTGTGCAGGGATGATGTGGAAAACACGACGCGAATGCAGAATCCCCCATTGAAGATCTTCTCTCCTCTCCCACCCCCACCCCACACCTGTCATGCATTCCCGAATTGACCCCGAATCATGTGATGGGTCCATACCCACGAAACCTTGACAGCTCGCCTTCACATGGCCTCTGGCGGGTTGCCCCACCTGGCCCCCCGGTTGCTCCCGTACTCCCGAGGGAAATTTCCAACCATGTTCGAAACAATTCGCGAAAATAGACAAGGAAAAAAGAGAAGATTTTGATGGGATCGGGAGGAGAAAAATCACCTGATACAGGAGAAGCGAAGGGGAGACGGAGAGGCTGCAGGGTGGGCGGAGGAGGTGGATGGAAGGGGGAGAGGGGGCCCTCCCCGTGCGCAGGATAGTAGAGGTAGGATGGCCCGGGGATACGGTGCGCCTGGGGTGCGGAGTAGGCCCCCCTCCCAGTTGTTGCTTGCAGAGAGTAGCCGTAGTAGTACGGGGAGACACCCCCCATGGCGGATGTCGAGGCGGACGTCGCCCCGTACATCTGCTGATAGTACTGCTGCTGCTGTTGCTGCTGCTGCTGCTGAATCGGATTGTACATCGCCTGCTCCCCGCCCAAGTAAATTTAAATCAAATTTGATCAGCACATGTTTTAACCAGTAATCCTTTCACTAATCCAATTCAACAAACATAGAGAGAGAGAGAGAGAGAGAGAGAGAGAGACTCACTTGGTTGTATCCATACTCAGGAGGGTAAGTCGAGTACCTGAAAGAATCACAAATTCGTCGCGCGATTAATCGACTAATCAGGTAAAAAGAGGTTAATCTCCGCGATGATCAACACGGCACGAGACTCACTTTCGTACAATGTACCATGTTCAAAAGAACTGTTTCAGCGCAAATGCCTAGCAACTTTCGAGGGGACAGAGGAAGGGACAATGATGATGATGATGATGCACAGGGATGATGGAAGCGAAAGTTCAATGAAACTGTCGAGAACGCCATTCCACCACCACCCTTTGGTGCTCCTGGAGCACACTAGAGCTTCGTGATCGGAACAAGGAGAGGGGAAAAGGAGCACGGGTACTCTTTCCGGACGGGGTCGTCCTAGGCCACGCTGAACGAGAACTCAAGATCTCGTGAGTCCCTGCAGCACGGTACAGGGCCGTTCGATACTATCTGACTATCGTAACAGAGAGTCGAAAGGGTTTCGTTGACGCATTAGAGCGCGATATTTCGAAACGGGTCTTGTTAATAATACTCTAGAATTTTATGACAACATCTAACAAAGACTTTTTTTTCTTTTAACGCCTTGATTGTGTATAACACCATAAAATGGCGTCTCCTAAATGGTAAATTTTATTCTTTTCAGATGTTTAACAAATGCCCTCAGAGCATTGTTGATAAAATTCTTCCGAATCAAGTACGTCGAACTAATACTCTAGAGACACTCATTAACTCTGCCTTTTTGGCGATTCTTTGCACTAGATGCAAATGCTCAACTGGTAATCGTCTATTCTGACCTTTTAAAATTTTGAAGACTTCCAATTATTACTTTCCTTGGTTTTAATTAGTTTGCAAGGTTACTGCGGGTTACAGCAAGGTTTTTTTGGTTGCCCCTAACTCATCCTATCAGTTCCAAGTCAATCCAAACATGAAAAAAAAACTCTAGTAAATTCTAGTCTGTACCACAACTTGTCCTTAGCTAGTCTCAATATGGATACGTTCTGCCATGGTTATTGGTACTTGGTGCATCGATGACAAGCCATCCCGCACAAAAGTAACCAAGAAGAATACTGTCCCTAATTCACCTTACACGACAAGAACATCGTGTAAAGTTCTTACTGCATAAGTCGTAGTTAGAACCAATCACATTCTCCAAATTCGGGTAGAAACATCTGTCGTTTGCTTCAGGGCCTAGGGATTTTTTTTTTTAACGGCCTTACTTTGTGAATCAATCTGGTAACCCTAATCTTCTCTCACTCCCAGCATAACCCAAGAAAGAAAATAGAAAAAAAGAGAGGAAGAAGTAAATAGAAAACTCTCTAGTGGCAGGGAGTAACGAGGGATGCACATGTGAATCTTTACGCTGGTCAGACAGAGAGAGAGAGCACTGTCAAACCCTACCCCTCTCAGTTACAATTACAATCCGCAGTCAACTCTGACCGATTGTTTCAATGCTGACAACTACTGTTCACTGTGAATGTTAGTGTTGTTCATCACGTCCCACGTTCAAAAAATAAAAAAAAATAAAAAAAAATCATAAAAATATGAACATGATGGACGACCCACACGCGAGACCGGGGCATTGAGAACAGTGAAAATGTCTGGTGCTGTGTTTCGTGTTGTGTAGTATGGTATGGACCATTTTCTCTCGGGATAACATGGCCAACCGCTGGCGTGATGAGTGCGTGCCCCCAGAAAAAGCAAACGACCAACCCCTTCTTTTAAACCGCGGAAAAAAAAAAATAATGAATGCATGTGCAGATGGATAGATAAGGAGATGGAGATGGATTTTGATCAAGGGAGCTGACCCGTAAGGCGGATAAACGAACGGCGGCGGGGCGGCGGCGGCGGGGCTGCAGCGACGTCCCTTGCCCGCTGTAAGCCATGGTGCCGGCTGCCGGCGGCGGCGGCGCTCCTCCTTGGTAGGGGTAGCTCCCAGCTTGCGCCCTCCCTGCAGTGGTACGCAGACATGTTTGAGTTTCTTGATAAAGAATGGACAATTTTAAGGCATTCTTCGTCGCAGACATCACATGCTTATCGTTCGATGCTCGCTAAGAAATCTCGCGGAGATTCGATATAAAAAATGACAGGCGATCGAGGCATTGTAATGCGGAAAATTATAATGAACCTCGCGGCGGCGAAGGTCGAGGTCTGCCCATGGAAGCGATGTTGCAGTTTGCTCTTCTTCCATCTATGACCGGGTTCGGTTCGACACAAGCGCTTCTCGCCGATTCCGGGTCACGAAACGTCACCTTAAAAAGAAGGCATAATGGTACTCTCATCAGTTTCTGCGGACAGAAACGCTCGGAAGAAAAGGGATGCAAGGAAAGAAAAAAACCAGCGACTTACGAATCCGTAGCCTTTGGACTTGCCGGTGTTCTTGTCAGTGATGATGACGGCCTCGAGGATCTCCCCGAACTGCTCGAAGTAGAGGCGCATTTCCTCGGTCGGGGTCTCCCACGCCAGGCCTCCGACGAAAACCTTGGTCAACGTGGTGTCGCCGAACTGCGATCGGTAGTGGGGTGGGTAGGCCATGGTGGTGCGAATGTCATCAAAGAGGAGGGAGCTTCAGCTTCAAGCAGGATGTGTGCGCGGGCCTGTTTCTTCCTTCTTCCTTCTTTCTTCTCTCTTCTCTCTTCTCTCTTCTTGTTCTTTCAGTCGCGACATCTTCTCTTCCACCTCATATCGACCCACGGCGACGCCTCATCACCCGCGCACGACTTGAACTCCATCGCCGTCCCCTCGATGTAGCTCATTCAGGAATCATCGCGTTGGTGTTGGTTAGGGTCTTCTGCAGTCGTTGGCCGTTCTTGAAACTAGAAGCGAGTAGGTCAATTAAAAGAAGAAAGAGCACCTGCTGTGGTTGAGAGAGAGAGAGATCCGACAGGTGCAAGCGCTAATTTGCTGGCCGAGCTGAGGGAATAGGGAGGGGGTGGGGTTTGTATATGTGGGAATGACAGCTGCTCGAGTGAGGAAGGCACTTTTGAGAGAGAGAGAGAGAGAGAGAGGCCTTACTGTCTTATGCATTAAATTACACACCCCATCCTCCTCCAATCAATCAAGATTCAATTTTTTTATATTTTTTGCTGCAATGTTTTGACCCCTCGATGGGGCTTGGTCTTCTTGTGTTGTTTCTCTCTGTTCTCGTCTGGGTTTTGGTCACCCTTCCCTCCTGCCGCTGCTTTATCTTTTAGCCAATTAAGTACTTTGATCAACCCTTTTCTCTTGCCATATCACATGGCTTCCTTTTCATCTTCACCTTTATTTAAAAGGTAAAATTTCTAACTTGTGAACTCTCAGTAAAATTGGATTGACCCAGGACAAATTTGACGAGACTTTCGACATGATTTCCACAGTATGATCGATTGTATCCAGTACGTTGATAATATAACGATTTCGTACAAGATTTCAGATCAAATATCATTCATAACCGTATATTATTGTTATAACTCGACATTCAACGAGAAAACGTTGGACCATTTTTTACTCTTTCCACAAGAGCTCGGAATTTCTGTCCAGGCTTGATCAGAGGTAAGTTTTAGCATCATCACTATATGACTTCGTGTCATCAACCAGTAGTCATTACTGTTTAGTGTGGGGATTACACGTGTTGACATTCCGGCAATACCGGTGAATTGATGACGATACGCACGCTGAAACCGAGATCGACGATACCGAAAAGACCGTGATTTACCCTCTCTTTTAACTCAATCAGATAAACAGCAGGGCTCGTGGGTCTAACTTTTTGGCCTTTAACCTCCCATCTCTAACGAGCAAACTCGCCTTCCTCTCTCCGCGGGACCCGTTTACAGATCGACATGCTGCGGATCCTAGAGATCGATCATCATGATTCGTGCGGGAGGGCTTGCCGTTCCTCGACAGCCAATAATTGATCTTCATTTCCTGTGTAGTGCGTGATCGGTGTACGTCCTTATTAACTCAACAGACGACGAGAGAGCATCCGATTGTTTCACTGCTCGACAGGGCCTGCATATGTTGTAGCGGTCAAGGTCAAATGATTGATCGTTTCCCTCTCGATCGCATCGTGGGATGGATGGATAAATAAGGAGACGAAGACGCTGTCTTCCTGCGCATAACCGCGTCTTTGGCTGTCAGCTGTGATGCAGAGGTTGCTTTTGCCTCGTCCGACGATGCTGACAGTTCGCATTCAATCATGGTTTTCCTCCTCGCGTCGCGTTTAGGTGCGTCCTTGAAGAACTCTTGCTTGCGTCGCCCCCTCGAGCTGTCACATAATTGCAATAAGTGTGACTTAAATATGTTTAGGTATGGTGCTGGGGGCGACATCTGTCTGCACCACTCGAAAGAAAAGTTAATGACCTTATCAAAGGGTGTCACGTTGATTATAGATATATATACCTACTCTTGTTTGAATTATTAATCCAGTTTTCGGAAGGATATTTGGGTGCCATTTCGGGTTTGATCTCATCCCTTACGCTAATTGGAGAAACATAATTAGGGAGAAATTCTCGTCGATAAGATCGTGCCCAAAAGAATCTCTCCCTTAATCATGAATTTCTATGCTTTGTAATATCTTTGCAATTCACGATTAGGATCTTTTGAGGACGAGGAGAAGGTAGCACCCGCTTGAAAAAGGGGATCCTTGCTTTGATTCTATCCCACTATGTATGTGAAAAGACACATGAGATATCAACAGTTGCACACTACCAAGGTATAAAATAAGGCCATTGAAGGCACAATTTGTATATTGTCAAATGAACATTACCTGCCTCCAACGTGTGCTCCCCTCTTTCATCTTAAACTGTCCCTCGCTGTTTTTTGCCTTTCTCCCTGTCATTGCCTTGGAACAGCCTAGGCGCATGACAAACAACACAGCTCAGCTCATGTCATAACATATTCGGATGCTTCTTTGACCCCTGATATTCACTCATAGTTTTGACCGGTCTTGTGTGCCTCTGTTATTATTCTAAGGTTTTATTATTATAGGCAGCCGGGACATCCGCCAACCTTCCCTCGAGGCCCCAATCCAACATTCCCACATGACCCCATGTTATTACCGGCCCTTTCGAAGTTACAACATGTGTTAAGCTGTTTTCTGCCAACTTCCAAACGACTAATGGAGATCGAATATGACAGTTTGAGTTGTCCTATGAAGAAAACAAGAAAACTAGATTATCCTATGCAAAAGAAACGAAACCTTAGAAAGAAAAAAGGTGATGGGAGATCATGTGAAATGGGCGGTTTGCGATGAAAACAAGATTACCTAACCGAGGGAGAAGATCATTCCTCGGTCAAAACCCACAACGAGAAAAGGCTGTTTCTTAGGTAACAACTGTGTTATTGCATTATTATTATTATTATTATTATTGTTTAGTTTATGCACTGATGGCTGACCACTATGTTGTCCATTAGCCATCAAGAAGCTTTTGAAGTCAGTACTCAGCCACGCACTCTTAACTGGAAAACTGCATGCTTTGTCTTTTTGTTTATTTCTCCTTCCGACCCCACCCCAGGTTGCAGAGTTGGTCATTCATCATCCCGTCGTCACCAACATGTGAAGCTTACCTAAACAAAGGCACAAACCCTGAAAACCAAAGTCAACTGGGACCAGACTAGAGACGATCGACAAGCTAAGTGACAGCCTTGGAGCTCTCGGGCTGCGGGCAATGAGGAGGAGGACGACGCTCGAAAGAAATTTGAGGAGATGAACAACAAGGGGTAGGATCCGATGTGGGACTCGAGCTCCTCCGGCTCTGTCCTCAGTAAGCAGGCCTTACTGGTAACCCTCGACCTATCTATTGATGTCAATTCAGAGAGCCATGCTAGATCATCATTACCGTGTGCCTTGTGCTCCCATTCCAATG